>BSBM01001002.1:19672500-20135000 GCA_027924585.1 Larix kaempferi
CTCTGTTGAAATGCACAACAAATAGATGCTGAAACACCTTAACATGCCAGTTGCACATTGCTTTGCAGAGCAAAAGAAACAACATCTCCAATCCTCAATAGATGATGAACAACTTCCATTCAAGGTTCTACTAGAAATTGGTTAACAAGTCATGTTGACAGCCAACTTGTGTGTCTCTGCAGGTCTTCTAAACGGATCGCTTGGGAAAGTTATTGCAATTGTCTACAACTCCAATGATCAACCACCGAAATTGCCATCTTATGTTGTAATTGACTTCCTCCACTACAAAGGACCCCCATAGGATTCTTGCAATCCAACTTATGTGCCCATCCCTCCTATCACAAGGGGTACACGAAGGCAAGTACCACTTCGAATGGCATGGGCTTTAACAATTCATAAAGCACAAGGGATGACTCTGCAAAATGCAACAATTGATATTGGCAACATTGACCGACAAGGCCTTACATTCACTGCAATATCAAGAGTTAAATCTTTATCAGGCCTTTGCATAGCTCCACCTTTTTCCTTTTGTAGGTATTCTCGAATTAAAGATATCCCCTATGTGCAACGTAGAATACAAGAAGAGACCTTGCTTTCTTCAAATTCTTTGCAACCACATTCTCCATAGAGTTACATTCCACCTCCTTTACATGCCTACTTTGTATAGCTATCACTTTACTCCCTTCCACTTTTCCAAAATGACTTATCTGCTTTGTTCATATCTTGTATTCCTACTCCTACTATCATTGAATATATTATACTTCTTCAAGTCAATTACAAAAGATAGGTTGAAATGGAGGCCAAACTACTGACCAGTTTTGACACAGAAATAAAAAAAAATGTGCACCACTGAAATAAATGATTGTCCACTGTTATTATTTCTTCAAAAATCAATACTTAAGAAACTGTTGCAAAAGTAAATAGATGTCAACCACAACAGCAAAAAATAACAATGAACACAAAGTTGTTTGCTTCAAATAGTATTCAACACATGCATATATATAGTCTCTGATTCTAAACCCCTTTACATCTTTTACACGTCATACTGTTTGATAAATCATCTTCTCACTACATACTAAACATTTTATACATCTATTTGTAATGCTCCTTTACATCTAAACCCAATTTGAAGATAGATCTTTCACTATTTTTTTCCTCTTTCTTGTATTAAAATAGTGTCAACAAATCCTTGAAAGCTGGATTCACAAGTCACAAAAAATAACTCTTCTACTACCTATCAGGTACCCAAAATATAGTTTCCAACAGTTTCTAAATATTTGCAAAATAAATTGCATCTCCTTGATTTTCCTGAACACAAAAAAAACAACCAGTCCATAAAAGTAATTACAAAATTGCAATTATTTGCACCTCAACTAACTACAGAAAAAACTTGTCCCAAGCATTAGCTTGTTTAGCGATAGTAGTAACTCTGCTTGGTTCCAAAACTTGCAAAGCAACTTCATGATATGACAATTGAGTCTCAACATATTCCCTTCCTTCTTCTGCTGCTACACAACTTTCTTCTAACAAATATGCATGTATGGATACTTGGCCAACCATATGGTGTACATCTTCTTCAATGAGGGTATCCAACTTTCTAATGTATTCTAATTCTCCTTGCAACGCAGTGTTGATCTCTGTCCTTTGCAACTCCTCTGCAGGCAACTCATCTATAGGTGGAAGCGGACAAAGATGACACTTCTCATAGACCTTCTGGATTCTCTTATAGAAACCCATACATGCCTCAGTAGTCCTTGTAATGTCAGTATTCAGCTTTAGAGATGCCTTTCTGCAAAATTCTAGAAGTTGCATTTCTGACTTTAAATCCAAAACTGTTTTAGGCACTAATTCTACAGGGTATTCAGAGTTTGTCTCTCTCCAAACCATATGCCATTTAACCTTCTCTGCTACATCAAACTGCCTTCCTCTAGTTGCTTGCGCCTCTACAGCAATTTCATCCATTTGTACCATCATTTTCTTCAAGTTGTAGACTTTCTCCATAACAGTCACTTGGAAATGATACATCTGCTCAATTACTTTGCAAGCTTCATCACAAAACACAGTTATTTCTACCTTTCTGTTGTTTCCTGTTTCAAGCCGTTTTGTCAAGCCTCTGTTTTCTTTCTCTAACTCTTCAACCTTCAACTTCAACTCTTGGAGTTGCTGGTCAGTAGCTAATTGTTTTGATTTTAATTGAGTGGTCGCAGCTTCAAAATCATTATTTTCTCCTTCCAAAATCATCACCTGAACCGCCAATTTATCTTTTTCATCATCCAACCTCCATAGATCTTCAACCATTTTCTCCTTTTCAGATAACAAGTCACTATATTTCCTTTTCAGCTCTTTCCCTCGATTCTATTCTCTATGTAGATTTTCTTATACCTTGGACAGTGTTGCCTTTGCAATTTCAAGATGGCCTACCAACTCATCCACATTATGCACACTTGCCTGGGCCATCGCGACATTTGCTGCAGCTGCAAACTTTGGATCATTGTTAATTCCCTCCAAGATTGGAGTTTCTATTACTATGACAACATCTTCATAATTGGCACACTTCATTCTTTTCTCTGATTTCCTAATGATCACTTTTCTATCAGGATCAAAAAAAATTGAATCAAGATTTGCCACCTCATTCTCTTTACAAGGACTATAAGGGACAAATTGAAGCCCTGGTAGTGGACAATACCCTCCACTTATACCTTCTAAGGGCCCTACTTCCATATTTTGTACATGAGGACACTTTGACTCTTCTTCTTGATTAGATTTTACCTCTTCATCTCTTATCCTGCCTTCTTCCGCTGATCCTAATAAACCTACTTCCATATTTTGTACATCAGCAGTTTTTGCTTCTTTTTCTTGCTTAGATTTTATCTCTTCTTCTCTTATCCTATCTTGTTCCACTGATTGTAGGGAACCTACTTCCATATTTTGTACATCATCATTGTTTGCCTCTTCTTGTTGCTTGGATGTTCCCTCTTCTTCAGTTTCTTCTCTAAGCAGTCTGTCTGATGCTTCTTTTACCACCTTCTCATTCTCCTCCTGCTGCACTTTCTGAACTTTAGCTTCCTTATTCTTCTTCTCAACCTCTGCTACTGACCTATCTAATACTTGTTCATGATGTTTATCTACCTCAACCTGCTTATCCTTGTCAACGATAGGACTAGAATTCGTTCCTTTTTTAAGACGATATCGGTGTTTAGATCAATCATGTTCTTTGCGCTTCGATAAAACTCCTCATCCTTCAAAAATAAGTGGCCATACTCATATCCAATCCTGCAAAAGCCACAGTGTGCTTGCATCTTTCCATCGGGATCATGCCTTTTAAAACTCTTCGCCCCAAAATGAAAGCCTTCCAAATCTTCAACAAACGCTTCAGCTTCCTTTGCTTTTGCAACTTTATATGCTCCTATTACAAATGGCATTGGTGGGTAAATCAACTTCTTCTTTTCAGCTAGAAAATGGCCAACTCCATTTACATAAACTTGCCTAACAACTTCTTTGTGTACCACAATATCAGTAGCGTATTGGGGCATCATAGAAGGAGATTTGCTTCCACCAAACATCCGGATATACAAATCTTCCATGCATAAGTAATAATCTCCATACTGTTCAATGACTTTGATAGCATTCTCAGACATGCAACATGGTTCTTCCTTAAACATCAAGCGATACAGTGGTATGATGAATGATTCACATATTCTCTTATAGTGACTTTTATACCTGTCGCCCCAAAGCATTTGATATGCTACATGCACAGAGGGGCCATTTGTATTCCAAACACATCCTAAACCTGGAAAATGATATCTAATTAAGATACAATCCAACAAATACCCAGACATATGAAAATTAACATTATCCTCAGCTACTCCTCGTTGAGCTGCAGCAATGTTTGTAGATAAGCTGTCTGAGATGATTGCAGACCAATTGAATACTGTACCATGTGTCGCAACATGGCACATCACAGGTGCCCAACTGAGTTTGTAAATATTCCCATCTGGCAATCCATAAATTCGGCTCAACATCAAAGCTATTAGGCGAAACGTGGTTCTCAGGTGTTCAGTGTCATACTCCCCGCTCTTTTTTGTCCTTAACTATTTTCCAGGGATTGTCATCTTCCTAGCAAATTCCAAATAATTAAAATTTGCATCTTTTACCCATTGAGTAGTCAACATAATGTCAGCATGAGGAAGGTTGTACGCTGCATCTAAGTGACCTGCCTGGAAGGATCCAAGACCTTCACCAGTAGTGTCTGAAATCATTCTAGACGTTGCATCAGTCCTCTGTATAATCCAGCCTATCACTTCTGAGCATGGAAATAGCTCAGGTCGTGTTGCTGCTCTGTGGAGGTGTGACTTCCTGATATTCTTATAAACCAATAATTCCTCAATACTTGCATCTGGGAAATTTGTGTCCCTAATAGCTCTATATAACTCAGTCCATGAAAACTGCGGAGATGCTCCTGTCACAGGCTTTATGTCTCCAAACATCATGTAAAAAGTACAGAGCAACAAAACTTATATGTCAAGGTCAAACTCTACTACGCTGCCTTTGCTTCTTTCGAATGACATGTACATATCCAACCTGTCCAAACGTAAAAGCACCAAATCAAAAAATAACATTGAAAACTTATTTGCAGTCAATGCTTATGGTCCAACAACCATAATCTACAATCTTGCGAAGACAGAAAACATTATCATTAATTTGGGTGTCAACTTATACAGTATTTTTTACCTTTAGTCAAACACAATGCATTTGTCCAAGTATGTTAATCTGCGAAGACTATATGTTTACTCTATGGATTGTTCATGGGTTTCGCAAATAACGTAGAAAAACAAAATACTGTAATTTATATGTTCTATAGCTTATTGTATTTTCAAATTAGAAATTCAGCCAAATAAACCATACTCCCACAACACAAATTTATTGACTTTCACTCAAATTTTAATAAATTATAATATTTAACTCCATTGGAACAACAGAAATTAGTCAAAATTCACAATAACCATATTTTAAAATCACATCTACGCAAATATCACTTGTAAATTCCTGCACAAATCTACAATTTATACCCCCAGGATGGTCGCCATATGAGCCTCAATAACATAGAAAAAATGTAAGTCCTCCTACAATGAAAACTTTCATGCTACAACTCGATATCCTACGCAAAAAAATTTAGTTTGGTGAGTGTACAATGAAATCCGCAAAGTTGCAACGTTCACCAAATCGGCTTTTGTTTAACTTAATTGTTTAAAACCCCAAACTTGCTGCAACCCCAACTTCTTGCATTTAATCTCAAACATTGCTGCCATGACCCCCAAGTTTGAATCCTCTTTCTTTAAACCCAAATTCTTTGTTTTTCAGGGCAATGCTGTGAAAGTGGGGTTTCATATAAGGATCAAAGCTCCAAATACTTTTAACAGAGATGCAGAACACCTGAGAGAATTGTTATGCAGATTAGCCTATTGCTATCTAGGTCTTTGACTCAACCAAATGCAAACCCTGCATATCCACGAAAATTATATTCATTCGTTGTGAATACCCAGGATAATAAGGTTATAACCATGAATTTAGAGGTTTATGAGAATACCCAACTAGATTATAATCATAGTTAGCACTTAGATTTTATCCCTGGTTGTAAAAGAATAACACCTAAGGTAACCTATTTCAAACCAATCTTTAGGTAGAAAACTTAGCCATTTCTTCCACCAGAGAGGGCTCTATCACAAGATATATATAAAGGCTAAAAATATATAGAACACGCTCAAATTTCTAAAAAATGATTTACTTGGTTGAAAAGGAAACAAGAAACATTGGGCATAGAGTCAAGATAGCAACCATATCACAGTCAATAAGATTTTGTAGGTAGCATAGAAAGAAATAATAACAGTCCATCAACAACAGGCATCAAAATAGGATGAATCCATTGTCAACCTTAGAGAAATAAATGGATACTTAAATGCGATAGATCAAGCCATAACCAGTATGAATCCCAATCTATTTCAAACGTTCATTTAAGCATAGAAGAAGAACATAATGGAAGATATAACAAAGAAAATAGACATGCACATGAAGAGATAAGCGAAAAGACAGACTGTAAAAATGATCAACACATGAATCTCTGGTCTTCAACAAAATAGGTATTTTCCACCGTACGGCTTTTTTATTCAAAATTTGACTTCAAAACTTATTGTCTCTCAAGGAGTTTCCAACCCCTTCAAAAATGATTCTCATTGTCTTTTATACAAAATTCGAAAGAAGTTTGACATAACCGCTTCTTTTAACTAATAACTGAAAATGTCTTAACTCCAAAGATAACAGTCTTTAAACAATATTACAAAATTTTCTTTTAAAATAAAAACATCATTTTTGCCACTTGACAAGAGTTTTTGAATGCATCTTCATATATGAGCAGAATATCTCTGTCTTCCATATTTATCCACATAGTTCCATTGGTCAGCAGTGGGCATATCATAACTGGTCATTTCCTTTATTAAGACTCGCATTTCAATGTGACCTGCATAAGAAACAAGAGGAAGATTCTCACTGATTGAGATCAAGATATTTAAAATTTCAAAGTCCTCCGCAATTTTCTCCATTAGAATCTTTCCAGTAAGCATATGATCCAAATGCTGAAACTTTTCGTGATTCATTCTTATACCAAACAATAACCTCTTATATTCATTTGCAGAAATCAATTCATGATTTGCATCCCAAAAAGCAGGGAATCCTTTGATTATCAATTTTTCAAATTGTTTCTTAAACATGTTTACTTCCTCTTGTACATGTCCAACTTTAACTTCAATATTTTCAATATGTGAATACTTCCCTAAAAATCTTTTAGCCCATGTAATGACTGAAATTCTATTCCTTATATCCATTGTTGTCAAATCCGCTTCGGTCAAACTATTTAGGAAAGTTATTGCTCTTTGTGCTATTTCCTTTGGCTTTTTGTTCAGATTCTCTCTGGATGCTCTACAACTTTCAAAAGCATCTTTGGCCACTTTTTCTTTAACCTTCATATAATCAAGATAGGGTCTCAATTTTTCAACTTCTTTTATAATCTCATCCCACACCATATGTTTACAACCCTGCATTGCAGCTTGTCCTGTTACATGGGCTGACAATCTTCTATTGTTATCAGACAATTCTTGATTCTTTGCTTGCAAGGCTTCAATTGCCTTATCCTTTGTTTCATTGTCTTCTTTTAGCCTCTGTGTTCCATTTTTCAATTCTTTAATCTCAACATCCTTCAGACTTATCTGGGACATGGCTTGTAAGAGATTGTCTGCTCCAGCTTTCTCTTCACCTGTACCTGCATATGCCTGTTGCTGACCTAATTCTGTTAACTTTTTCATTACCTCTTCCAATTGCTCTTCCAAACAAATCTTATCTTTTTCCCAATGAACTTTTTCTTCAGCGAGCTTCACCATTTTTGCAGTAATATCTTTCACTTCATCTGACAGCTCTTCTTTTTCCTTCTCTAGTACAGTCAGTTCGGCTCCCTGGATAAGTTGAGCGTCTGGGATTTTCAGCCTCTGCTTTAACGTTCGAATTGTGATGTCCTTTTTTTTGAGTAAATTTGCTGCCCCATCTCCGTCTTTGTTTACCAAATCTGATTGCAATCTTTTTATTTGCTGCTGTCGAGACTTATTTTCTGTTTTTTTCTTGTCTCAACTGGTTATTTAATTTGTCTACTAAAATCTTCAAATTATTAACTTTTATGATCCCTTCCAAATAATCTAAGTATATAACTTCTCCGGTTTGTCTATGCAATAAGATTATGTCTAGAGCATTGATTTTATTCAAGTCAACTTTCATTTCTGAGATCTTGTCTTTGGTAACAACTGAAAATTTAAGAGAGTTGTCTTTAACATTTTTGCTAGTAAATAAACTGACTTCTGTGCTGGATATACTCCTAACCTTTGGAAATAATTTACTAGTTTGCTGAGAAGATTCTTGCTTATTTTGACAGTGCTCATTAAAAACATCCATTATATTACATGGTTTATTTACATCTTTTTCCACCGGGGCCTCCTGAATACTATATTCATTTACTGTGACCTCTGGTATTTTGATTTCGGTTTTTTCTTCCTTTTCTAAAAATGCCATTAGATCTTGTTGCTCATCCATTTTTAACTTTTTTCCCTTTTTCTGCTTCTTCAATCTCAATGTTAGCTATGTCTTGTGCAGACCTTTTAGACCCCACCATTGCAGTGTTCACCGTGCTTATTGCCTCTACCATCGTACCTATCAATATCATTTCTTTTTCTTGAGAATCAGGAACAATTTCTTTGGTCTCCTTATAGTCCAACCAATTTGCTCTATCAGACATTCCCTCAATCACCTGATGATTCAGTGCTTTGATGCAATGACCCGTTCTCCTTTTTGAAATTATGTTTAACGGATCATATTCGATGGCCACGTCTGTCTCAAATTCCATATCTTTCAATAATTTTTCTATATAGATAGCAACATTTTTGTTCTTCACTGTGAATGGGCCAAGTGTAAACGGATACTTAATATCTGTTGCTTGTTTGAAAAACGAGAAATTATTATCTTCAACAATTAGTTTTTGCCTGAGAAACTCCAAGGCGAAAACCCTTAAGGTAAGAAACGCCGGTAAAATGTAGGGTTTATGTTTAAAGCCATATAACCTAATCACTGTACTGTCTTTTGACAGGAACCAATCCCCTATAGCATATTCAATACTTAATTGCATCCATGTCTACATCTCCGGTAGTACTGTAGGCAACCTTTCTCCATAAATCATTTTGAAAATTTCTGAGAGCATATAATTTATGTAATTAAACATATTATTCTCCAATAAATTTGTCGAAACTATCTCAGGGAATTGTAGGTCTTTGTGATTGGCCATCGTGATTATTCTCATCAAGAATGGTTGAAATCTGAAGTGTCTGAGACCAGGGAAATTAACCATCTGGTAATGGATCTTTTCAGCCAACAATTCTTCAAAGTTAAGTCGAGGAATTTGACTTTTGTTAATCCCCGACGGAACTATACTCATTCTATACAAAAGGCTTAATTGAAACTTAGTTACGTACATGTCTGTGTCGAAACCTAGGACCAAAGCTAACAAGGTTAAAACCAATTGGGTATTTTCATCAAATAGAGTGGCCTCTATAGGGTAAGCGATATCTGAAGTCCTTGCTTCTGGTTTAAGACATGTGGATAGGAACTTTTCTCTACTATCTTGAAGGGCTTGGTGATAAAACTTAATAGCAGAGGTTTCCAAAAACCTTTCAGATTCGAGGGTTTGGGAAAAAATTATTTCTAGGGCTTCAATTATGACAGCGGGCTCTATTTTACAGACGGCTCTGCTTTTCTGACCATCTAACACAGTCCTTTCTTCTCTGGAATAATTATCAACACACCACGACACTAATTCTGGAAAAGACGGGATTTGGTCAGGGCAGAAGGTTAGCAAGGATGACTGGTGGACTCTGTGTACGTCTATACCTTCTTCTAACAACCTAGACAATTTAAGCTTGATTTCAGCGACCGGTAACCTAATTAGGGTATCGTAAACGTCCCCATCTCTATCTTCTAGGGCTTCTTTGGCTTTAAAAACGTCTATATCATGCACAGTCTCCATTTAGATTGTTTTTTTTTAAACAAATTGCTTTAAAATATGCAAGACAGGTCACCAGACCCTACCTGTGCAGGCACGTCCTTTATCCTTCTGACGTAACTGGCAATCTCCACTGGTCTTCAAAACTCCCGAGAACAACGACACATAGACAAAATGCCGTTTTTGAAAACCCTTTTGTTTTATATAAGCTCTTTTTCTTATCTTTCTTGCAGCTTTCCGGACGTATTTTCTTTCCAGCCGTTGATCGCACGTATTAATGATTTGAGCCATCAGATCTTGCGCCCTTTATTCTCCATGGCGGTATCCGCGATCCTACATAGTGGTTTTCCTTCCTGGTTTCGACTGCATGCGGATCAACCATCGCGTGACACCTGTCAAGGTGGTTTGTTTACCGCAACCACCCTTTCCCTTATCGAGTGTGCATTTCCCCTCATGCGGATGCATCTTATCCCTTAATCTTTTCTTAATGCATGTCGTCCGTCCGATCATCATCAATGTATGGTGCATCTGCCGTGTATTTTCTGCATCCACCACGTGCCATGGCCCACGCTTCCACATTTTACTCTTTGGCTGTTTCGCATAGCGCTTCAGTGGTTTGCGATACCACTATCGCGTCGATGCAGGACAATAGCATTGCACCACATATTCCAGTGGTATTGTATCCGCAACCGCTCACCATCATTTTCACATGAGCTTTTTGGCGATGCGGGAATCCACGACAACCATCGATCTTTTCTTGAGCCATCTCCGCCGTTGGAACTTCGTCATAATTTAATCTTTTCCTTTAAAATATGCGAGACAGGTCACCAGACCCTACCTATATAGACACGTCCTTTATCCTTCTGACGTAACTGGCAATCTCCACTGGTCTTCAAAACTCCCGAGAATAGCGACACATAGACAAAATGCCGTTTTTGAAAACCCTTTTGTTTTATATAAGCACTTTTTCTTATCTTTCTTGCAGCTTTGCGGACGTATTTTCTTTCCAGCCTTTGATCGCACATATTAATGATTTGAGCCATTAGATCTTGCGCCCTTTATTCTCCACGGCGGTATCCGCGATCCTACATAGTGGTTTTCCTTCTTGGTTTCCACTGCATGCGGACCAACCATCGCGTGACACCTGTGAAGGTGGTTTGTTTACCGCAACCACCCTTTCCGTTATCGAGTGTGCATTTCCCCTGATGCGGATGGGTCTCATCCCTTGATCTTTTCTTAATGCATGTTGTTCGTCCGATCATCATCAATGTATGGTGCATCTCCCATGCCACGACCATCTCCACGTGCATCTCTCGTGCATCCGCCACGTGCCATGGCCCACGCTTCCACATTTTACTCTTTGGAGGTTCCGCATGGACGCGATAATGGTATCAGGATCAACCATCGCGTAACAACTGTGAAGGTGGTTTCTTTACCGCAACCACCCTTTCCGTTATCGAGTGTGCATTTGACCTGATGCGGATGGGTCTCATCTCTTGATCTTTTCTTAATGCATGTCGTCCGCCCGATCATCAATGTATGGCGCATCTCCCGTGCCACGGCCATCTCCACGTACATCCGCCACGTGCCATGGCCCACGCTTCCACATTTTACTCTTTGGCCGTTTCGCATGGCACTTCAGTGGTTTGGGATACCACTATCGCGTCCATGCGGGACAATAGCATTGCGCCACGTATTGCAGTGGTATTGTATCCGCAACCGCTCACCATGGTTTTCGCACGAGCTTTTTGGCGATGCGGGAATCCACGATGGAATACTGCCACATGTAGCTTTTCCTTTTGCTTTTATCCATGGATATATCAAAATACCGACTAACCTCTGAGCTCCGAAGTAAGAGCGTTTCTTTCGTCTGCGCCTTGAGGCCCTTCACGAGCAATGACGGCTCTGTCCAGAGAGCGGGTGGCCTCGTGGTGCCTCCGACCCTGTACAGGAATAATAAGAACTTTATAAACAAAAAGAAAAGGCCCATGAAAAAAATGCAGAGCAGAACCATGATGATAATCGCCCAGGATGGATTAAAACGAGCATTGAAGCAAGAATGAAGATGGTCCTACGCCCTTCCCATAGCTTTCACCCACAAAAAAAAAAGTATTGATAGCAAGAATGAGGAGTTTTCCTCTTTTGCGTAGGTCGTTTCTTCTCCTCATATAGAATATAATATGTAAAACAAATTAGAATTTCAAATTGACAGAGTTTCATTCAAAACTTCACCGGAATTTAATCTTTTCCTTTAAAATATGCGAGACAGGTCACCAGACCCTACCTGTGCAGACACGTCCTTTATCCTTCTAACGTAACTGGCAATCTCCACTAGTCTTCAAAACTCCCGAGAACAGCGACACAAAGACAAAATGCCATTTTTGAAAACCCTTTTGTTTTATATAAGCACTTTTTCTTATCTTTCTTGCAGCTTTCCAGAGGTATTTTCTTTCCAGCCATTGATCACACGTATTAATGATTTGAGCCATCAGATCTTGCGCCCTTTATTCTCCACGGCGGTATCCGCGATCCTACATAGTGGTTTTCCTTCCTGCTTTCGACTGCATGCGGATCAACCATCGCGTGACACCTGTGAAGGTGGTTTGTTTACTGCAACCACCCTTTCCGTTATCGAGTGTGCATTTCCCCTGATGCAGATGGGTCTCATCCCTTGATCTTTTCTTAATGCATGTCGTCCGTCCGATCATCATCCATTATGGCGCATCTCCCGTGCCACGGCCATCTCCACGTGCATCTCCTGTGCATCCACCACGTGCCATGGCCCACACTTCCACATTTTACTCTTTGGCGGTTCTGCATGGCGCTTCAGTGGTTTGTGATACCACTATCGCGTCCATGCGGGACAATAGCATTGCGCCATGTATTCCAGTGGTATTGTATCTGCAACCACTCACCATGGTTTTCACACGAGCTTTTTGGCGATGTGGGAATCCACGACAACCATCGATCTTTTCTTGAGCCATCTCCACCGTTGGAACTTTGCCGGAATTTAATCTTCCCAAAAATTTCTTTCAGACTATAGCGTTTAGCCCCTAGCGACTAGCCCCGTCATTCATTTTGCCCCTCCCGAGCAGTGATCAAATTTGAAGGGTGGGTCTTAATTTTTATTGGAAGGGTATTTGTTCTTGGAGTCCTTCAAAGATGAAGGGCAATTTAAATAATAGTACTTTAATTGACAAGTATAAATTAATTAAACCTTTCCTCCCAAAAAAATTCAAAAAACAAATATTACCCATCCAAATTTTTACAAGCTTAAACAATTGAGCACTCCTTAATATCTACATGATAAAATGGTATATTTTCAATAAAACCGAATTTGAACACATTAATTTGACATATATGTAACATTAATTTTACAGTTCATTAAAATAACAACTATTTTGTTGTATTTTTTTGGGTTAGACCACAATTCATTATACAGAAAAACTACTTAGACTATGCAATAACCATATTGGGGCATCTGCATGATTTTATGCATAGTGCAAGACGTTGTAACTAGATATAGTTTTAAAATAAAACTAGAACCATGAGAAAATTACTTATTGTTAACTATGTACAAAAAGAAGCCACTAAGCAAAACAAGGCTATAATAAACCTACAACCAAAATATACATATAAAACCAACCAAAACCTTAATTCAAACTGGAGAGAGGGAAACCATCCAAGCTTGAGACATGTAAGAATGATGGACATTAGGAGCCTAAGAAAAAATAATACATAGCTAAAAAAAACATTAAAAAAAAATCCTTCATACCAAACAAGTTAGCAATGCTAGCATCATAGGGGCCTAGGCATCAAATTTTGTTGTTCAACACTTGTTGCGACAACATACAGGTATGGGATGGAGGGGAAATAGAATCAAGCCTAAGTCAACTGGAGCCTTGCGACTCACTGCATGTTTGAGCCTCGACAATCTACCTTTTAAATTGAACCAGAACAACATAAGAAGCTTGTTAATGGCTCGATTTGTGAAAATTCTAGATACATGAGTAATTAAGAGCTCGAGGCTCTAAAATTTGATGTGTTTTTTACCAATCCACAATTCGGTGAATTCCTAGTCACTGGCATGAAATTTAAGTTATTTAATGAAAGAATTAATGTATCTACCTCTATGTCGAAACCTTTTTCCATGCTGATGCGGGCCACTGTCGTCCTTGTTGTCTTACCAAAAGGCATGAGAATGAGGAAGAAGACTTAAAATTATGGACTTCACCATCAAAGAAGCCTTACAATCACATTGGTAAGGAGTGATAAGAAGATCACAACAATCCACCATGTCAAATCTCAGATGATAGTGCCAATTAAAGACTTATATGGTAAATTTAATATAAGACTTACTTATAGTTGTCTCTTACTCTTTGCGTCTTGACACATTTGATAATTTATGGTTGTCTCTGCGCCTTGACCCAATTGATATTATAAGGTAAGGATGTGCATGCATAATAATCCTTAGTTATGTCTATGCAATGAGGATTTAAATGGAAGAGGATGTAAAGACATGTAATTTTTATACATATTTTGGTGGTGAGTGTTGAAGAAAAACATGGTGAGAAAACACATATGTTTGGAAGGACATAGGGATATTACATGATCATGATCATGCCACCCATCAAATTGAAGACAATTCTTGAGCCAAAAATTGATTTTTTAAATTTGATTAGTAACCATTGTGGTACTTTGGTCCAAATGTTTTTTCTAACTCATTGTTTCTCCATATTGTGTGCCTAGTACCACCTCTCTATATCAATGCATAAATCAACCTCTCCTTGGTTTGTGGTTCTAGCTGCATGCCATTGAGTGTTGTTTAGAGTTGTCATGAGTTTGTGACATTCATGCAAGAAATGAAGTCTTGTAAAGGAGGACTCATCAAAGCGGCAATTTGAATTTCAATTTGACAAAAAACGAGTGGACATTGGTATCCAGGTTCACATAGGTAGTAGGCACAATGTTTCGGCCTTGTGTTGGGCCTAGTAGTGGTTCTCTATTGTTATAGCCATAGTCATTGAAACATTGTCACACCTTAGATCTCATCCCGAAGTGGCTCGGAATTCAAAGTCAAATCCCAGTGGCTAGTACCTCGTAGTCGTTAGTCATCACTCATCACCTTGCAAAGCTAAGAAGTAAGTGCATGACATGAGTGAGTGAATGATTATAATTTATGATATTTCCAATATTTTGAATGACGAGTCAAATTTTATAGCATAGGAATTTCAACATAGAAATTGAAATTTATATGGATGGGTAATTTCAAATGTTGCCCTTCTTTTGAAATGTTAATATAAATTATGTCCTTCCTATTAGAAGGGTAAAATTCTGATTTTAATTTTTTTTTGAAGGGCAATTTTAACTTTACACTTCTAGGAAGGGCTAGAACCCTTTGGAAGGGCTGGGAAGGGTTCAAATTTGAACGCGGACCCGAGGCGAATGCTAGTAATTAATTAATAATAGGAGGATAGTCTGGAAACGAAATCCAATTTAAATAAGCTGCACCGTGAGTTGTGAGGGCAGATGGATCTATACTTCTATGTAAATTAATGATTTCCAATTACGTCGTCTGCAAATTGCGCTCTTCGATCCAAACAAAGAGCAAAAGTCAACACATATCTTTGATTCGTATGGCCATGTATCGATGTTCACGGTTCACCCACCAGAATATATTCTACCTGCACGGAGGATGGGTTTGCTATAAGAAGTTGCTAGCCAACCCAGAATGGAACAGAACAGAACAGAGGGTTGGGGTTTAACTAACAAGGAAGGCATGGATATCGAACAGGCACCTGTAGTTTTGAACGAGGGCGCGCGTTCTTCAGGCAGAGGAAAGGGAGAATTGAGAGTGAATTGCACTCCAATTGAGGGGGAGGTGGACCGCCTGGGCTCAATTCTGGTGAGCAATGAGGAAGGCCTCCGTTGCAGATTTTACAGAAACAATAATGTGGAAGGAGGTCCGGTTGACGTGGCAGGTCAACGTGTCAGCGATGGCCCTCATCTGCACTTCTGCTGTAATTCCGAGGTTTGATTAGCCCATGCTAGCATGTTAAATTCTTCAAATTTTGTTTTGGTACAAGTTTTTTTTTTTTTCATTACAGTATAGGAGGTTTTAGACAACTAGGATAACTAGTGGGCCATTTAATATAGTTATAGAGTCCCATATGGTAAAACATATCCATGCCAGATGCATCACTGAACAACAAAATATCCCAGGTCTTCTACTACCCTGAGCAAATGGCTATGCAGATGCCAGACTTCTTGACAGGTCTGTACTCCTGTTGCTACTCAAATTAACTTGAGATAACCATTTATAAAGTCCAAAAAAAGAAGATAACCTGCTCTTATCAGGACATAAATATTCAGAAAATTGAAAGAGAGACAAATGGCAATTCCTATCATAGCTGGTCCTTGTGCTGAAAAATAAGGGTAGGGAGTCAAGACCAGTGCTTGCTTCCATATATGGGATAGTCATAGGTTGCTTGGCGCCCTTGGTTCTGAGCCTCCCCTGCTGTCGGAAATACAGTTCTTCTGTCCTTCCCTGGCATGACGAGAAGTGCCATTCTTGGAGAGAAGGTATTCAGTCATCATCTGTCCGTCTCCTGCGATGTTCTCTGATAAGCGGAGTAAGGGGAGAATCTCACCTCCGACGTCATACTTTCAGCTGATGTTCCTCATCTTCCTGATTCACTGTCTCCACCTCTTGCTGAATGGAGCCTTAGATACTGAGCAGGACCTTTATAACCAGGTCCTATGTCCAACTATCTTTCTCAATTTTTGACTGGAGGGCCTATTCCACAAGAGAGATTTGCTCTCCTGTTTACTCCAAGCACTCCTAATTGTCCTGAATCATAGCTACTATAATATCCCTCATGGCCCAGTTGGTGTCCACCGAAGCCTGAAACATTTATCTGTGCTCACAAGTGTTACGAGGGATTGGTTGAGAGAAGATTGATGGGATTTCTGACTTAAGGATCCCCACCCCTTCCCTTCCTGTGCAAATCCCCCACCTTATCTCTCACCAATGGAGAGGAGTGCGCCTCTCATGCTACGTGCCTCTATTGCTTCTAGATAACAGTAGCGGGAGTTTTTCCTGCCCACTCCTGCAGGCCCTTTTTGTTTCTCAAAAGCAGGACTCAGGAGATTTTCCTTTCACTGACAGGTTTCTCTCCTCCTTTGAGCCCTGGTTTGGACAAATTTTGGAGGATCTGCCCTTGGCTTTCCTCCTCCCTCCATGCTCTGGTTTCCCGTTCTGAAGGCCTCGAGAAGATTGGTCTTATTCCTTAACGGCTCCGCTATACAATTCCCAAACCACCTTCCACCCTATCTCTTCCCGACTCATGGATGGCTCTGATTGTAGGATGAAGGCATGATTCCCTTCGGCTCTACATACAATGCCAATTGCTGCGATCAGGCAAAGTGACCTCAGAAGCATTGGTGGTTGATGAAGAAGCTGTGTGTTGTAAATCAGAGTGCCTAAGCATGATGGGTAGTATGCTTGTTCCAAAATGAAAATCGCAGAAATGAATGTTGTGGGATCCGCACCTCTCCGTATCATTGTGGGAATTACCTCAATCTGCCAATTCAAATGTAGCTGCTGCCACCCAAGCCTGTGATGTTGGTCTTGGTTATAATCATCATGACTATTAATCTTTCCCATATCAAACAAATTAATGAAAGCTGACATCACTCGTCTTTGCTACCTGCACTTCTGCCACACTGCTCCCTTTTGCCATCTCTGTCTCTGCCATGTCATTGTGGCAATTACAGCCAGTCCTTGTCGCTTGCAGTGTAGTGTCGAAACAGCAGGGCTCATGGTTGCCCTATGATGTGATGATGATCTAATTATCATTGCTCTGATTTTGACTGCTATACTCCAAGACTAGCCAACAGATTCTGTCCAAATTCCCTTCTGTTTGAAATTTCACTAGTATGGCACTTCAATGAATTTCAAAATTTCAACTTCTGTTTAGAAGGTTCCTCGGATCTTAACCCTAGAATTTTCTGCTCTAAGAATGCTGTAAATTAAAGTGCAAAACAATAGTGAAAGAAGTACAATAATTCATTTTCAAACATACCTAAACTTCCCGACAATTAAGGAAGCATTCGTCAACTGCTGTTCCAACAATAAATTATCAGTCAAAGTAACAAGATTATGTTCAAGACCTGTTTCAGCAGAAAAATAATCATCATCAACAACCATATTTTCAACAGTTAGATCATCCATCTTCTTGCCAAATATAGATTTATCTTCTTCTATATTTTCAGCTGGTGTTGTTGTTTGGGAATCAGGAATTTCTAGAATTCCAACTGTAGGTACATTCTGATTATTTTCTTCTACTTGTTTAAAGAGATTACAAGGACAGGGTACTTCCAATTAACAATCTAATGAATCCAAGAAACCTAATGTAAGAAACCAGATTCCTCCTAAAGCCCCCCTCGTGTCCCGCGGGGATTGAATCAAACACGATTCGATGTCAAATCGTGTCCGATTCGACTTTCGGCCGTGTCCAAAATCTGGACACAACCGAAAGTCGAATCGGACACGTCGTGTCCCCAACTGTTGGACACGAGTCCCGAAAATAGGACACGTAAAGCATGGAAAAGTGCGGCCGGGTTGGCTTTAAAACAAAAAATTGGGTTTCTTTTTGTCATTTGCAATTCTTTCAATATTATTATGATATAGATTTTATAGCTTGTTATCACACTAACTCTGGCTTCTAATGAAAGATATCCCGCCCGGGATGGTAGAGGGTGAGCAGCCAGATAGGTGTAACCAGCAATCGCCAAGTCCACCGTTCGAAGAACGGTCGTCACACCGGACAAGGCGTTTGTCACTTCAGACGAGGCAAGTAGCCAAGTCAAGGGGAGACCCCGCTCAACCAACGATGGTTGAGACACAAAAGGACACCCAAATCCCAATAATATGAACAAGTACAAACAAGAGATGAGTGTAAGTGGACCCTAAGCTTGATTCCAGCCAACAGTTTTGACACAAATATGAAGTGAGTGTGACAATGAAATGTGACCAGCAATTTAAGATGATGAAATGAATTATCAGATCAGCAGTTATAGGGCTGGAAATCAACTAGGGATGTCAAAATACACTGGAAGTGGTGAAATGAAGTAACTCTACCCAAGGAGGAGGATTGATTTAATGACTGAATGGACCTAGGGCAGCGATAAATTAGCAATTATAAACACTTCCAGCAAACAATAGCTTGATTTCTAAAGATAAAATGACGATTAGAACCCAAATGAAACACACCCAGAACCCGAAAATGACCCCAACAACGTGACTGGGCAATTTGCCCAAGGATGGCGCATTCAGAAATCTACCAGTGCCTATGGGTTTGGGCAAACAGAGTCGGAAAGGTCTGAAAATTTGAGAGTGGACTCCTAAAATTATAATAGAAGCGGGTTTGTGATAAAAATTAGTTTCTAACGGTGAAATTTTGAGTTTTTTTATATTTAGGGTTTATTTTATTGTTTTGCAGCTTAACATTCACAATGGAAATGAAAATATGAGAAACAAGCAAGGATTTCCTACCTGAAATAATAGAGATGGAGGAGCTTTGTGTTGAAGACAAATCCCGAAGACCAAATGCTGAGCAGTAGTGTGTTTTCCCCTAGCGTTTTTGGTGCAGCCAATTGACCCAGTTCGTCCTTGTACCTGCCAGAGAGAGATAAGTCAGTAACTATGGCAAATAGCAAGAGATCATCAACAAATGAAAGACAAATAATGAAGGAAAGCAAGAAACAAGTGTAAGTTTACTTCCCTTGTTAAAATCCCGAAGAGAGAACACAATGTGGAGCTGCTAGCTCAAGAGCTGCGCCCTCCTCAAGTGGTCGATTTCACCTGCAATTCGTTTTGGCCAAGGAAGGATGGAGACACCACAAAATCACTCAACAATGCATCGGAAATAAGATAATAATCAACACAATAACATTCCATCACCATATCTCAAGTAGCTCAGAAGAAAAATGTCTCTCTATTACCAAATCTCAAGTTTACAAAATGCCAGGAAGACCTCCAAATGAGAGAGCTCCTCTCTTAAGTAGAGAAAGGCTCTCAATCAACCCTAATTCTCTCCAAATCCAAGGGCTAAGATGAACTCTCTCAATGCCCAAATCAATGGTGGAGATGCAAGCTAGAGAGGGGGGGCGAATTGCCTTCTAACGCCCATGTGGAGGATGGGGCCCTTCGTGGGGCCCATAAAACACATACAATAGGTGGTTGGGGGGTGCCTATGGGCTGTTTTAGCCCCCCATACCACTAAGCCATAGTCTCAATACATAAAAACCCCAAAATATGAAGTTTTGCCAAGTCAAAAACGCCCCTCTATGGGCAAATTCATCCCATGTGATGAGCTGGGCAAAAGGAGGGCCCCACAACATAAATAGAATGTCCAAACATAGTAAAATTACCTTAGGAGACCCCCTTGTATTAGCCAACCTTTGCATTTGCCATTTTCAATAGTTACCTTTGCCATATTTTGATTTCCATATTAATTTATTGCTGGTCTTTATTGTTGAAGATGTAATTTGGGCCTTTGACCCACTTATATTGCCCGGATTGACGAACCGTCTGCTGCAATGCGATCGTAGACCCCAAATGTAGTAGAGATGGTCACTTGAACAACCCTGATCCATCAATTAGGCACTGTTTGCCCAAAATCCAAGATTTTTAATTAAAATAGGTCCCTGGTGACCCATAATAATTAAAATCTCATCAACGCTTCAACTTTTTCAAATTTTGACACTTGGAGGCGCATATGGGACCCCATGACATAATAAATGACCAAAATCGAAATCTTGATCGCAACTTTTTTTCAGGCCCATTTTTGGCCTAGTCAACTTGGTTTGACCAAGTCAAATCTGGTCAAAATGGCAATGGCTGAAAACCTGTAAGCAACATGAAGCATCAAGGCCTTCTTATTTATGTTAGTACATTACTCAAAACAATATAATGCCGATGTGGTGATCAAAACAAAAATATCTCAATAAATACAGGCCCCAGGTGAGGTGGGCCCATCACCTCCAACAAAGACTCAAAACTGTTATGCACAACTTATAGACTTGACCACTTAGCTAACTTTGGGTGAGGTGGATAAACAAGGTGAAGGATACAGGAAGACGAGGACCAAGACCATGTGACCCCTCGGATAAACAGGGAAGGCGGGACCCGTTGACATAAGCATACCATGATAATACACAGGGAAGGGCGGTGCCTCACAAATGGGTATAGTGCAGGGAAACCACCACCGATCATTTAACATGCACCTTGCAACTCACATCCGTGCCTTCAACAGATCTTTTCTAGAGCCGCCATGACTGGGTGTCCGACAAACCGTAACTTGAGACTCTAGGGGACAATTCGCATAGCTGTCCCTTACTCCATCTCACCTCCTTGCCCTGCAGGACTAGGTGAGGAAATAACCACTACAATGCTGATATAAATGGCTGACCTGTGTTCATGTGTGTTCAAAAACACATTGCTTGGACTTTACATTTTACTTTCATGCTTAGCCTTTTTGGCTTGATTTTACATTTCTTCATTTCATTACATTTCAAGGCCCTTTTGGGCTACATACATATCTCAAAAGATATAACAAGGTGCTCATACTGCAAAGTAATGGGGGCAAGTGAACATGCTTCGATGACCAATGGGGAACACCCGGTGAGTCTACACAATCCTATACTGCATTGCAACATTGGGGGCAACCGACAGGAGCAAATCCCAGGTTTGAGAATGCATCTCACACACTAAAGAGCCGAGGCACAAAAGACAAGGAATCATGGCATACTCAAAGGTCAGTGGGGAAAGGGATCCTCAAGGTCACAAATCAAGGTCCAAGTCGGGAGAAATCAACATGAATGAGTCAGATGGATGGAAGGGAGTGACAGGTGGATCCAAAGTTAGCTTCCTAGGAGGACGAAATGACCAAGTCTATACCAGTAACGGGGATGGGAACCAGTGTGCATATACATGAGCCTACTAAATGAGGTGGACTGACATCACCAAGGGCTATACACATCATAATAAACAACAAGATCACCATAATCAAACATCATATGTCAAGTCCGTGTACTATCATAAATAAACAAGTCTAAACAACAACATGTGCAATAAACCATAAAGTGCTATACCTGCCATACCATATACTTGTTGCTGAAGCTGTCTTTGAAGCTGGATCTCTACTGAATCCGGGCAATAAGTGGCAAACCAACAATACTCTGTAGTACTCTCATCAGAATATGGCAAAGCAATTCTCTCAATGGGATCATGCAAAGCTTGGCAAGGAAGGGTGACCTTGTGGCAGCTGCTCTGTAGTATGTCTGGACCAATACAAAACCATTTGCCCCCTCTGATATCTCTACTCGGGGCAATCTGAAAACAATGAATGCCCCCTCTGTAGGCATCTGATCTCTGATCTGGAAAAAAAAATGTAGTATGGTCCCTCAACACACAATCTACAGCGTGCTAACTCCAACTAACATGGATGTGATAACATAGCTTTAATCAATCATGTTATTAGTGATATAATTATATATTAGTATTATATAGTCCTTTTATAATATTACTGATATTGTATATTAGTATTAACTTCATAGCCTAAAAGATTAAAAGATTTAAGTTTGTTTATTTAAATTTAATTTTTTTTTAATTTCTAAAAATTTGGAGAAGATTTATATCACAATTTGTATTTTTATTTGGTAACTATGCAAATAATTCGATGTATTCATATCAAACAAAGGCCTTACCAAAAGATAGTAAAGGTAAAAAGAGTTTAGTGTTTGCCCTGAAATGTGCGAAACAAAGGTACCCCTTAAAAATGTAAAGTGTTTTTCCCAAAATGTCTAAAATGGAGTTTTTCCATTCATATCACTGTTGTTGAAGGGGGTGGTATTGATGATAGCAAAAATGATGGTGATGACTAGCTCGCTTCTTATAAGGTAGACTCTTAGGGATGATCTATTAGGGGGAACTTCAAAAGGGGTTTCTCAGTATTGAAGGTTGTTTAAGTGAATTTGATTTTCAACATGAGGGTGATGGTACTTCGATTGAGCATTGATGGTTGGATGATTGGATCTAGTTTTTTAATATAAATATTGTATTAGGTAATATAATTGGGTGGCAAGGCATGATGTAAATGAATGTGGTATATTTATTTATTTTTCCAAGAAAAACTTTCTGGGGAAATGGTATATTTATTTATTTTTCCAAGAAAAACTTTCTGGGGAAACCCAAGGGATGCTTCTCCAACATTTGTGTATGGCATCCATAGTAAACCCCATTGGCATAAACTAGTGCACCTAACCCATGGGGATTGAATCAAGCACTTGTTGGCAAAAAACTAGTCAGATGCCCAACAACATTAGTGGCAACCAATTGAGCTAACTGTTGGGATAAATGTTTAGAAACATCTTGTCTTACCCTCAAGCACTTGAGCAAGAGTGAAATTGTTGGAACCTTGCCAATCCCAATTAACTCACGTGGAGAAAACAGGACACAAGCAAGATTTGAACTTGGCCGGGGAGGATAATTTTTTTTCCTCTTTTTCACCTAAGCTACATCCAATTGAAAAAATGTTTAGGAACATATCATCCCACCTTTAAGCACTTAAGCGAGAGGGAGATTTTTGGTACCTTTCCAGCCCCAATCGACCCATGAAGGGCAAACACGTCAAAAGCACGATTTGAAACTAGGTGGGAGGATAACATCTTGTCATCTTAACCACCCAAGCTAGACCCAATTGATATCAATGTTTAGAACACTTCGTCCCACCCTCAAGCACTTAAGTGAGAGTGAGATTGTTGGTAATGGAGTATACCCCTTACTTGTATGTCGCATGTGTTCTTGGATGGGCTTAAATATCTCACTGCTTTCCTATTGAAACAAGCCTCAGTGAGTTTTGGAACTTGGATGGGTGGGAGAAAAGTCCTCTTGCTTTCCCCAATCAGGCCACGAGTGGCAAACATGTCACAAGCGGGATTTAAACCTAGATGGGTAGGGTAGCAACTTCTCCTTATAATCAACCAAGCTAGACCCAATTGACATATGAGTGGTGTCATACATATATGAATGGGTAGCAACATTAATATAATGCATTTTATTCTCCCTATAATGTTATATCTAGCCCCTACTCCTCTGTATCCTTCTGACATTACTTGATCTCCCTCTTCCATGCATTCCTCATATATTAGTTAGTTTAGCTTACGTTAAGCTTTTGGAATAGTCCTTAGCACTCATGGAGGTGCTTATTGTTGATTTTGCTTCTTTCTTTACTCGGTTGACCTATCTTTTTGGTCATTCATTGGACATTAATATGCTTATCTTATCTTATCTTATTTCTATCTCTTGTGGAATACTCCTCGTTAGGATATCATTCCACATTAATATGACTATCACGTGTTTGTCATGGTGTATGTCTATACATTGATAATATCAACATATTTTTATGACTGATATGAGATTTAGTTTTGCTAGTTGCTTGTTTCTTGGCCTTTTACCCTCCATTCGTGAAAAAATACCAAAAAAAATCTCTCCCTGGTAGTGCTCCACAGTACCCCTTTCACATGTCTTACTAAAAAATGCCCCTTGCTAAGTCGGATAGACCTAAAATCTGTGCAACTTGAAATTGTTTCTACAACATAAGTATTGAATTGTTTCTATGACATAAGTACCTCTCTATACAAAAAAAATTAATCCTACATTGGTTGAGAGATGTGGCCCTCAACAACATATAAGCTCCAATATACCTTGATTGTTATGCCAATAGGGGCAGCCACAAGGGAGTGGTGCCTCCTAACATAATGGTTTATTAGTTGTCGTGTGAATATTCTTATTGCTTGGCCTTCCCCACTCCTTTTGTGCAAAAATACCAAAAAAATTATCTCATTGGAAATACTCCACGAGTCCACAGTACCCCTTTCACACGCCTTACTAAAAAATGTCCATTGCTAAGTTGGATACACCTAAATCTTGTGTGCCTTGGAATTGTTTCTGCAACATAAATACCTCTCTATACAAAAAAAAAAATCCCACATTGATTGAAAAGATGTGTCACTCAACGGCATATTAGCTCCAATATACCATGATCAGTATGCCAGTGAGGGCAGCTACAAGGGAGTGGTGCCTCCTACTAACATAATGGTTGATTGGTTACAATATGAATATGTTGTTGCTCGGCCTTCCTCCCTCCCTCTCTGCAAAAATACCAAAAAAAATCTCTCACTAACAGCACTCCACAGTACCCCTTTCATACGCCTTACTAAAAAATGCCCCTTGCTAAGTCAGATATGCCTAAAATCTGCGTGCCCTCCCTCTCTGCAAAAATACCAAAACAAATCTCTCACTAACAGCACTACACAGTACCTCTTGCACACGCCTTACTAAAAAATGCCCCTTGCAAAGTTAGATATGCCTAAAATCTGTTCGTCTTGGAATTGTTTCTACAACATAAGTACCTCTCTAGTAATATTCATTAACTTGGAGAAATCATACAGTTTCCATCACCCTTTTTAAGCAGTGTCAACTCTGGTTAGGTTGGAAAATCAATACATCTTGCTGATCATCCTCTTTTGTAACATACTGATGTGAAAACTTGGTAATTTGAGAAAATACTCTCTAATAAAATCAAGTTTTATATGTATTTGTATGAAATAAAACTATAGGACTTGAGATGTTAGGATAATTTATTTTAAATTATGTGTTTTGGAACTTGTAAGTTCCCAATGTTATTATTTGATGGTCTCTTCATACGAGGTTGATATGGATGACTTATTTGCAGAATTTTGAACAAGAAGACAGGGTGTCTATTGTTTTACCTACAGGTGAAGAGTTTACATGCACCGCTGAAGTAATCTTTGATAGCTGCAAACATGAAAAGGAAGGTACTGCTCATTTCTCTCATTTAACTGCATTGTTGTAATTTTTTTGAAATTCTTATATTTGTAATTATTAACAACCAGATTGGTTGGCATGAGAAATGATTTATGGGTGAGCACTTAACCAATTCATATTACCTACATATTGCATATCATAAATGGATTGGATTTTATCTTATATGCTTTTAATCGTTAACTAAAGTATGTTTTGATCAGTAGCTTTGTAATTTGTTTGTAGTATAGGTTAAACTGTATGATTCGATGGTGACAAATGGCTCACATTGATAGTGCCCTTACGTATTATGTAGTTCAGTCAGAAAATGTTGGAGTTTTGCATTTAAGGGTTTGCGAATTTTCAGAAGTTACACCTAATTTTTGTATCTTGTTGGCTTTCTGTGAATGTTTGTGGTTCTATTTGAGCCAAAAGTAATATCCCTGAGGGAACACGAGACTACCAAGCAGGTCTATTACCTATTCCTAAAATCTTGTTACATACAAGTTGGGAGTGTTAGGAAAAAGAGTAGAACTTCGAAACTACTTTGGAATTTGAAATGAGATTCAAATTTTTGATATGGCAATTTTAGTAGATAGTGAAAGGTAATTGTCAAAGACAAGTTTTTAGTTGTTGATAATTTCATTGGGTTGCAAGAGTTACGATCACTATACAATGCCAAAAGGCATAAATATGGTATATCCTCTCCACCATGTGGAGCTTCCTATCCTTATGAGTTTATATTATCATCTATATTAAAAAACATTTGGGGTAGAATACACATACACAATTAAGAACATGGATAAATATGTAAAATATGCAATCTTTAACAATAATGCTATCAATTTGTTGTTTGTGTGATTGGCAGCTTTGTTTCACATTCTTCATTGGGAGAAGCTTCCTCTCTGCCGTCATTTTCCATTTTGACCTTATGCATATCCCTTCGATCTTCTAGGCAAGGCATTTCTAGGAAGTGATTTTCTTTTGCTAGATACTGTTATCACATTCATAGTAGCCGGGGCTACCATGTCTTTAGACCAGATTCCTGTACTTTTCTGAGCTAGTCCTTTACTATGAGATGCATGAGATTGGCAGATGATGAGCAGCTATTCTATGATCACTCATATTTTCAGCAGACCCAGAGCAGATATTTTCAGCCTTATGCCATGACTGAGCCTCATGACCCTAGATTTGATGACTGAGGTGGCCATTGTCTTCCATGAGTCCATCCAGAGCAGTGATATGATAGTGCCCAGAGTTATGCAGCAGCAGTGTTCCAGTGATAGTTGATGGTTCAGGGGATGGATACAGGCTAAGTCACCTGGTTCGAATTCGTGTTCGAGTTCGACGATCTTGAAGTTCGACAAAAAATCGGCATTAAATTCGAGAACATAAAATTTGAAAATAAAAAAATATATATGAATTTTTTAATAAAATTCAATATGCAATTAAAATTATATATGAAATAGATGCAATTATAAAATTATATATTCAATTCAATTTAATTTAATTATATATATATATATATATATATATATATATATATATATTCAATTTAATTTAATTTAATTAATATGAAATTATAAAATTATATTATGCAATTTAATTTAATTTTAAAATTCAATATGCAATAAAATTATATATCTAGTTCCCAATTAATAAAAGGGTGTCGGGCAGGGGGAGAAGCTCCTTCATGATGCCCAACTTGGACGCCGAGGGTATGTGAACCTATTAACTACTGAGTCCAAAACTCAGCCTTCACCAATACCTTGAGCCCTCACGTCACCAATCCTCTAAGTCTCACGTTGGTGGCTGTCCAAAACTTTAAACTGCGAAACACCTGCTTTGAAATCGAGGGCCGGCTAAAGCTGTGACTTCACACTTCACTTTGCTCACAGCTTCACACTTCAGCAGTCGTGGAATCTCACGGATCACAAGGTGGCCTCACAGTGTACCCGCTGGCTGCCCAAACCCACAAAATAAACGAAATTTATCGAATTTACGCAGAATCTGGGAAATTTAGGCCGGTTATTTAGCGATTTAATTCGCCCTGAAATCCGTGTAGGATTTGAATTCGAATTCATCTTTAAAACTGACGATTTTCAAGGAATAAGTTTGTCTGCCACAAAAAATTGGCGAATTTCGAATTTTAAGGCGAAAAATCGCTGAATCCGGTGACTTAGGATACAGTTATATGACCCAACAGGTATATGGTTGTGCATTGGATGTCTTTAATGTGCTCTTTTACTTATATTGGTAGCTTAACTGGGTATGTAGTGGTCATGATCTGGCGATATATATATACATGTGGTTAGTGGTTGACTGTTTAGAGTAGAAGTGATTTAATTGCTTGGAATTATAATTTCTTGTGTATACTCATTGCTCTTACCCTCTTAGTAGTATGGACTTGGTCATTCCCACCAGTTGTGGCTTGCTAGTTATGGCATCACTTGCCACTTTCCCCGTCCATCCATTATTCACCCGTTCTTGGTAGTGACTTGACTTACACTTCAGCCTGTGATATTGAGGACTTCCTCACTTATGCCTCTATGTTGGATAGACTCCCTGTTATTATGTGTCTCGGCTATGAGTTGTGCAATAGACCTTGTCGAAGCGTTGATCCTTCTGGGCCATGAGAACCCGCTGGTGTTGGTTCCTGAGCTTAGGTGATTTGGTTTCTGAAGCCTTGACCTCTCTGGTCGGTTTCCCCCAATGTTTGGTCCTGATTGTGGATGATTACCCCTAGTTTCCTGCGTTGTGTCAGCTAAGACTTGAAGCAAATTGATCTACCATCATTACATGCATTATGTGATTCATTGTTGTATCTTCTCACATGCAAGCCCATCGTAATATAAAGTAAAATTGTGCTTTTAAGCAGAATGAAGAGGGCTATGAAATGAAATGTAAAGCACCCTGGATAAAAGTTGCAATTAGTTGTGCTTTTAAGCACATGCAAAATCCTAAGGGTCATAAGGCCTAAAGAATAGTGGTTAAATGTATGCTAAATCTAAAGATTGTTGGCCATGATTGAAATGTAATGATTAATTCCTCACGGAGCCTATGGGTTGGGATGTGAGATGGAGTAAGGGACAACTAATTCTATGTGCCCCCTAGAACCTCAAGTTATGGTTAACTGTGCACCTAGTCAGGGTGGTTCTAGAAAAGATCCTCATGGAGTTGGTTTCAAACTTGGATGTGAGTTGTAGACATTTGTTAAAGTCGAATGGGCACTCCTCTAAACAACTTATTCCATTTGTGAGACATCGCCATTCCTTGTGTGTTTTTTGTCCAACATATGCTTAGGTGGTTTCCCCTTTCCCTTTATCCAAAGTGTCACAGTATTGAAGTTGTAAAGTCATCCCCTTGTCCTAGCCTTGTCTTTTCACCTTCACCCATTTCTAGAAAAATGGTCACATCCATAAAAGGAGTATGCACTTGAGGGTCTTTTTCTTAGTAATTGATTGCTTTAATCTAGACTTAAATTTGATGTTTTATTTGCTTAATTGCCAATATAATGCCACTTTATGCTTTAGTTTTTCTATTGAAATATTTAAAGGAGCATATATTATCCATTTGCACTTGCAGCATCAGTAAGTTTGAGGTTGGGTCATTATTTTGATAAGTTTTGACCCGGTCAACCCAGTTTGACCAAGTCAACTGCAGGATTCGGGATGAGTTGGACCAATGATGTTCGAGATTGATTATTTGTGGTCCTATGGTGCCCATTTGATGGTTCCATGCATCAGACATAGGTTTCATGTGATGGTTTGATGGATTTTTTTGTTATTATTATTTATAGACCATTATTTTTATTGTCCAGGCATGGTTGAGCGTACAGATGATTATCCAGGTGGTCACATGTTGTATGAGTACTCATCCTTACTAGATTTGGACCTTCCGAGTTCATTGGTACACTTAGATATCAGTTTCAGGCATTTACAGATGAGGTTATAGTCAGATTATCACTTTATTGCATATTTGACATATAAAATGGCCCGTCAGCACATTTTGAGATCTTTTTGGTTCTCCTAGGGCGGTACCGAGGGAGTATGGGTTCCAATAACTTGTTATTACCATATTACCATGCTCCCAGACATTTTGGTGCAGTCAGATTGGTGCCCGGGGCACTTGGCAACGAGTTACAGGAATTTTATTATTTTACAGGTGATATTCCGACAATAAAAAATGGAAGAAATGGTCATTGAGGAAATCGATTTGGGAAAATGAGGCAAGGAAATGGCATGAGGTTTGAACAGAGAGTTATTGTGATGCATCCCACACTTTCCGGCACAGTCTACAGCTTCAGTGGGTCCACATATCCTCCGGGTTATTATTTGGGGGTTTATATTGTATTATTGGGGCAAAACATCCTAGTGAATTTGATCACGTATTCATGTTATAATATTTTGATGCAGTTGGGGCATTAGTCTAGTGAAGATAGTATCTCCTAGACCCCCCAAACAAAGTGTTATGTTGTATTTCCTAGTTATGTCATGTTACACGTCCCCCTTAGGGCGTCATTGAGGAAACACGCCCCCCTCACTTAGAGTGATCCATGTATTATTGTTCCGGCTCATCTTAGCCGTTGATTATTATTATTGTATCTTATGATCTCAACTACTTATTCAAAAAATGGTTAGGGTTTTGGTCTCTCTCATTCCTATTTAAAGAAGAGCCCCCCCTCATTGTAAAGGGACTTTTGGCTCTTGGCTATTGGAATAAAATTTGATTCTTGTGAGAAAGTCTTGGATCTTGGTTTGGATGTATGGCTATGATGATTGAAACTACTTTTCCATTGCACTGAGGAACTTGGTGGATATCTTGCATATTTTTCTATCCATATTTTTACTTGCAAGTTGCAGGTGAGGAGGACGATTTGGTAGAGGGGCGCATTGGCTGGGAGACTCACCCTGTCTCTCTCTTAGATCCAATTTATTCAGGGAGTAGTTTTGTCTTTGTACCAATTATTCTCTACATATTATTCTTTAGTTGCATTTATCCTCGTTCTTGTTTACTGATTGAGTTGATCTCCTTGGTTTTGCAGGAAGAGAGGGGCGCACCTGTGGACTTGGGCAAATCATGGGAGAAAGAGAAAATGCCAAATCTTCATTTGATCTTTATGGGAGTAGTCCTCGTCATGCCGACATCCATTCTCATCATCCATGTACGCTCATAAGGTGAGTATTTTATTTCTCTAACTTACCCATCTGTCATTTTCATTGAAACCCTAATTGAGAAAATTTATAAAAATTCTATAGCTCTTTTAATTTGGAATTTTGGCGAAAGATTTCTGAGTTTTACACTTTAGGCCTAGCCCTAAGTGGGTCCTCAAGGGTGTCACCCTTGGGAGACTCCTTTTGCCCTTAACCCCTAGGCACTGATCTTCAACTATTGCACCCTCCTTGATTTTGCCTCTTTTTCTAGGTTGTTTGAGTCTCTTCTTGGCTTGTGAGCTTATACACTGTCAGATCTATCATCAAGCCTTGCTAGGAAGACCCTATCATCTCAGATTTACTCCTTGGGACCAATAACCACCTTTTAAGTACATGTATCCCAAGGCGGTTGATTTTGATCGTTTACCCTAGCACCTAAATCCTAGATCTATTCCTAATATCTGATCATTGTGTCCAAGTACTTTTAAGGTTGAATCTCATCCATCCTAAGCCTCCACAATGATCTTGTCTCTTGGATCTAGGGTTCTTCACCCCTCACCTTACGTACCTTATTCTCATAGCTTGATCTGGTGATTGGGTTAGATCTCTCCTATAGGGAGTAGATCAGGGTCTCCCCCTTTGCTATATGGGGCTTGGATAGTAAGAAGTGAAGAGTGCCTTGATTGGCGTGACAACCAATCCATATTGGGGATCGAGTCCCTCTTAGGTCACCTCTTTAGTTGTCTATCTCCTCTACCATCCTGAATAGGATCTTCGTTTGGGGCAACTACAAGTTGTGTGATAATAGATACATTTGTTCAATATGTGCAATTGTTACCTTTCACTATAGGATATTACAATGAATTAGATACATCTCGCAAATCATGAAAGCTACCCTTCAGCTAACATGTCTCAAATGTGGGTATCTATTTTGCCATATTTGTTTGGAACTTGCACCTAGCCTCAATCACATGAAATGACGTGCTTATGGCACTGAGACAACCCATGGTGGATGAACATGTCTTTTGGAGGATTTGCACATTGGGGGGAATAATAACAATGTTTCCTTACCAACCAACGTAGCCTACATTAACAGGAAGCAACTTTTATTATATACTTGATTGATATTAGAATAAACACTTGTGAGATAAGAGGGAAGGTCTCTTTGAAAGTTTTTGTTTAGGATTTTATGTGTAATATCGGATGCGTGTTTGTAATGTTGTAGTATTGTAAATTTCTTATTTTTAATCTCTTCTATTCTAAACATATCATTTATTATATATCTAAAAAATATAGAAATACAATCAAGAGATGGGTTGCAAACTTTTATACCACCAATCACACTTTATCACGAGGATAAATGGTAAATGCAATTGTCACAAAATAGGGATGCCCATGTTATCAAACAAAAAGTGTAACACAAAGTTTCCTAATAGGGGAATGGTGGATTGAACAAAATTATTCATAAGACTCAAATTTCTTGCACTGATTGTTGCACTACCAAGTTGAGAAATATGGGGGAAGTTTGTGTGCACTAGAACAATCATATTTAGTCCTATTATATTCAAACATTACGAATAAATAAGGCTTAAAGTGAGAATTAGGGTGAATAGGATTAATTAAGATAAATGAGGGGCCTAATTATCCTATAATAATAACTTGGGCTTGAAGTTAGGGTTGCACTCCCTCCTTTATCAATCAATCCATGAATCAAATTATTATTTTTCTTGGAGAAGTCTTCTTCCAAGTCTTATGCTTATAGATGTATTTCACTTTGGCCATGCAGGTGCCCCTATTGTGTATTTTTTTTTGAAAATGTCATATATTACTTACGAGAACAAATAAGTACATTAGGATTCAAGGTGGTTAAAACATGCAATTCATAGAAGAGAACATCATTAAACAGTTTGAACTGCCTGAGAAGATCACCATAGATAATGCTAGTGTCTTTCGATTAGTAGATTTGATGACCTATTACTTCTACTATGGCATCACATTGGCTCATTTAGCCAATTACTATTCCCAAGGGATGGCCTAGCAGATTCCAACAACAAGAACCTCATCCACATTATCAAGAAGGTGGTTGGGGAGAACAAGAGGTCTTGGGATGGTTGCTTTAAGTATGCATTGTGGGTTGACCATATCACTAAGAAATGGACGACTAGTAAGAGCCCTTTCAACTTGTCTATGGATTAGATATGGTCTTGCTAGTTAACTTGAAGTTGCTAGTATACAAGTTGCAGGCCCACATTTACCACCTTGCAACTTGATGAGGATTATCAAGCAACTTACAATCATTTTGTGGACTAACAAAGTCATGTTTAGAAGGTGTTCGATCACAATGCCAGAGACAAATCTTTACAAGTGGGGGACTTGGTCTTGCTGTGGGATAAGAGAAATGAGAAATCTAGTGACCACAACAAGTTTGATAGTTTGTGGTTGGGACTATATCTTATTGATGCATCAAGGGGTCCCAACACATTTTACCTCATTGATTTGGATGGCGAGAGAGGAGAGCTTCCATTCAATAGGTAGCGACTGAAATTTATTTTCCTTGAGAACCTTTTGCTCAGATAAAAAAAAAGGATAGCAAAACATAACAATGAGAAAAAATGTTTTTAGGTTTTCTTGTAGGGTAGAAGCTATCATTTTTCCGCTGATGTGTCTTTTCTAGCTTTCTATTTGCTTTCAGATTTTTGTTCGTCATGCTTTTTCACTTTATTTTAGTATTAGGCTTGTTTTTGTTCATCATAAGCATAATAAATTGCCTTGTATATGTCCAAGTAGTCTTAGATTCTTTATTTTTGTTGTTTCCTTACAAGTTAGCCAATATTATTGCATTGAGTCCAAGTTGCTAAATCTGATGTCATACAACAATTGCTTAGTTATTGAGGGATTGCTTAGTTATTGCATTGACCCCTTGGGTAGACAGGGAGAGCGGGACCCACTGACATAAGCATACCATGATAATACACAGGGAAGGGCGGTACCTCACAAATGGGTATAGTGTAGGGAAACCACCACTGATCATCTAGTCATGAACCTTGCAACTCACATCTGTGCCTTCAGAAGACTCCGTGAGGATCTTTTCTAGAGCCGCCATGACTGGGTGTCCGGCAAACTGTAACTTGAGACTCTAGGGGACACTTAGAATTAGCTGTCCCTTACTCCATCTCACCTCCTTGCCCCACAGGACTAGGTGAGGAAATAACCACTACAATGCTGATACATATGGCTGACCTGTGTCCGTGTGTGTTCAAAAACACATTGCTTGGACTTTTACATTGACTTTCATACTTGCCTTTTTGGCTTGATTTTACATTTCACATAGCCTTTTTGGCTTCTTTTACATTTCTTCATTTCATTACATTTCAGGGCCCTTTATGGGCTACATACATATCTCAAAAGATATAACAAGGTGCTCATATTGCAAAGTAATGGGGGCAAGTGAACATGCTTCGATGACCAATGGAGAACACCCGGTGAGTCTACACAATCCTATACTGCATTGCAACATCGGGGGCAACCGACAGGAGCAAATCTCAGGTTTGAGAATGCATCTCACTCACTAAAGAGCCGAGGCACAAAAGACAAGGTATCATGGCATACTCAGAGGTTAGGGGGGAAAGGGATCCTCAAGGTCACAAATCAAGGTCCAAGTCGGGAAAAATCAACATGAATGAGTCGGATGGATGGAAGGGAGTGACAGGTGGATCCAAAGTTAGCTTCCTAGGAGGACGAAATGACCAAGTCTATACCAGTAACGGGGATGGGAACCAGTGTGCATATACATGAGCCTACTAAATGAGGTGGACTGACATCACCAAGGGCTATACACATCATAATAAACAACGAGATCACCATAATCAAACATCATATGTCAAGTCTGTGTACTATCATAAATAAACAAGTCTAAAAAACATGTGCAATAAACCATAAAGTGCTATACATGCCATACCATATACCTGCTGTTGAAGCTGTCTCTGAAACTAGATCTCTACTGAATCTGGGCAATAAGTGGCAAACCAACAATACTCTGTAGTGCTCTCATCACAATATGGCTAAGTAACTATCTCAAATGGGATCATGCAAAGCCTGGCAAGGAAGGGTGACCCTGTAGGCAATGCTGTATAACATGTATGGACCAATACAAAACCATCTGTCCCCTCTGATATCTCTGCTCGGGGCAATCTGAATACAATGCATGCCCCCTCTGAAGGCATCTGATCTCTGATCTGGAAAAAAAAATGTAGTATGGTCCCTGACCACACAATCTGCAGCATGGTAGCTCCAGCTAACATGGATGTGATAACACCCTCCTTATGGGTATTACTTCAACTCCCTTGGTAAAATAGTCCGTAGTAGTAATGATGATGCGTCTAAAACCATTACTAGAATTTTCCTGAAACTCACATATGAAATCCATGCTCCATTGTTGAAATGGTGCCTCAACTACCACAGGTTGCAAATATAAGGCTACCAAATGTTTCCTACCAACAAATAACTTACAACATTGACATGCTCTAACAAATTGTGGACATCAATAAACATAGTTTGCCAATAGTAAACAACCCTCAAGATTTTATGAGTTGTAGTCTTGGATGCATAATGCCCTTCACAAAAACCCACATACAACTCTGTTATCAATCTTTGCTCTTCCACATCATCTACACATCTCAAGACTAATCCTTTTGGGTTTCTCCAACCCAAACTTCCTTGAAGAATACAATACCTCAATGCCCCCAGTCCCAAATCTCTTCTCTTATGATCAACAAGGTGATCCACACATGTCAAGTTCTTCAAATAGTAAATGATGTTCGAATACCACTCATGTTTCTCCAATCTCTCTAGTACTGCAGATACAACCTCCGTAACTCCTTTTTCATCCATATCTAAAACCTTCTTGTTTCATTCTATATGCATATTTGCCATTCCCTGGCCTTTTACCAATTTCATTGTCCTAATCTCCATGCCATATTCCTGAATTCTGGACAACCATTTTCCTTTGATACCTAAACAATCTTGTTGGGACAAAATATCTTTAATAGCTAGGTGAGGGACATAAGCTATAATTTTGGAATGTCCCACATAACTTCTAAAATGTTTCAAAGATTGTACTAGAGCATATGCTTACTTCTCCATGATGGTAAATTTTAGTCGTAAAACTCTGAATGCCTTACTCATAGATGCTATGGTTTGTTTTGTGTTCCGATCATTCTTCTGTAGCAACACACCTACTATAGCATCCTCAGAGATGAAAATGAAAATATCTGAAACTCCCTATGTTGCACGGGTACCGCTCCCGGCCGTTGGGAATGGCGTACCCAATGTTTCTGCGGTACCGGGAGCTTTGGAGATGGTACGAAACGCTCCAAAATGGGTGGGAGCTTCCTCGAATACTTGAGAGCTTTTCGGGTACTTTGCAGAGGTGAAATCACAGCTCCCGACAGGAGTTTCCTAGTATACTTGTGGTTGGGAGCTTGAGGAAGCTCCTGATCCATGAGGAGCTTCTAGAAGCTCCTCGATGGATCGGGAGCTTTCTCACGTACCCAGCCACAAGTACCCATGTTATGGAGCTTGAATAAGCTCCCAAACCAACAAGGAGCTTCCTCGTGTTCTCAGATTCATATGCGATTGATGCAATGGTCACTTCTTTGTCACTGTCACTTTTTAGGTAATATGAAATTTGTTTGAGGTAATGGGCTTACATGTATATTAAATTCTGGGTGAAGTTCTTCTGATGGAGGTCGTCCCCTTGAAGTCTGGGCTGAGTTTCCTTTACATGGTTGAAGATATTCTTGCCAGGGTCGAGTTATGAGTGCTTGGGGTAAAATTCTATATTGCTTGGTAGAAGTTTTAGTTGCTGGAAACTTCATTTGTTATCTGTCATCAACAACATTTGTTAATCATCCCAATGTGGGCAAGAATCATGGCAAGAACAGACATTAAATCTACTCATACTTTGCTGCAATTTCCAGGTCTGAACTTGTTTCCAAGTCTTAGTTATCTTATGTACTGCTGATAAATTAATACCAGATTTGCAAATAAGTTAAGGGAACATCTTATGGTGTTAATGCAAAAGATCTTGTGAATACTTTATTGCTGATTTAATATAGATTTACTTTTGGTAGGTTGTTCTTTTAATGCATTACAAACAAGCATTTACTCTAGACACCAAACCAACAAACACAGTGCTAGCTAATGAAGTATTTGTCCAAACATCATGACCACAACAGATATAATAGCCCAGCACCGTAAACAGTGAAGAAAATAGTGAGTAAAATAAATGTTTGACAGAAGCTTCTAGAGAAAGTTTCAAACCCAGAAATTATGTGCCAAGTGTTTGTTGAAAGTCTTTAATGAGAAACTCTAAAATTTGGCAAGCAGTGAAAGGAAAGATTACAAGGGGATTCTACAGTGGCAGAAAATCATTATAAATCAACCATGTGTTTGGCAAAAGTCCACACCCAGTGAAACTAAATGATACCGCAGTGAAGGGAAACTTATATCAGATGTAGATGCAAAGTATTGGTTCAAAGTGTTCAACTCAAACCTTCACAAAGAAATAATTGCTCACTTGATTCAGAATTGCAATCTACAGTAGTTGGTTGAAGCGATCATAAGTGTTTGTTGAGAATCTTGCCTTAAACAATAGGCTGTTAAGAAAGAAAATTCTAGGCCAGCTTGCTTAGGGACATTACATGTTTTAGCTTATTATTTTCCTCTGGCATTACTTCACATCAGTTAATAATATCAAGATAAGCTTTTGTAATTTAGGGAGATTATTGATACTATTTAGTTAAATATTATCCATCTTGCTATTTTTGTCTTTCTTTTAATATATATTAAAATTTAATATATTATATTATTGCTGTTCCCAACTTGGCGTTTCCTGTAAATTTGGGCGAAACTTCTAGCCGTACCAGATACTTGTGTCCACGTACCCCACGTACCCGCGTACCAGAAACTTGTGCAACATAGGAAATTCCTTCGAATAGTTAGGGGTCACTAATACCGGTGTTGTTATGATTACTTCATTTATCTTCTAGAATGCCTTCTACTTCTTTCATTCCATTTGAATTCCTTATTCTTGTTAAGCAGATTAGATATGGGTTTTGTAATTTCTGCAAAGTTGGGTATAAATATCCTAATGAAATTAATCTTTCTAAAGTAAGATTGTACTGCTTTCTTGCATCCAGGAAATGATTTTTTTTAAATCGCTTCTATACTTGATGGGTTGACCTTAACGTTTTCCCTAGATATGATATGACCAAGGAGATTTCCCTTATCTACTCTAAAGATCGACTTCTTTGGGTTCAATGATATCCCATACTTCCTACACCTTTCAAACACCAACCTAAGATGTTGTACATGATATCCTCTCTCTGGAAGATACTGTCAAGTCATCTTGATATATAGTGATCATCTTCTAGATTAGGTCCCTGAAGGAAAAATCCATTGCTCTCAAGAAAGTAGTTGCCACATTCAGTAACCCAAATGGCATTCTCAGATGCTCATATGTTTCCCATGGGGTAGTGAAAGTTGTCTTTGCTGACCCTTGTCTTTTATCAACTACTAATTATACCTTGAAAAACCATCTAGCATGGATAACATGCCCAATCATGTGACCGTTTGCAACAAATTCTCCAAATTAGGTAGTGGATGGTTATCCCTAAGAAATAGCTAATTCAAATTCCTAAAATCAACACAACCTTATTTCATCATTTTTCTTTCTCACTACCACTAGGTTATCCACCTAGGAAGAATGTCTCCTAGGCCAGCTCTTTCTTGATAAAGGGGGGCAATTTAGGATTTATACGTCTTAACTTCTGCCAAAATGGATTTGCATCTTACGTCAGAGGAATGGTATATTAAATAATATCCCCCTTATTTGCCTCCAGATCATCATACAACTAGCCAATGACATCTATGTACTCCTTGATCAAATCCTCTATTCGTCTTCTTTCCTCCATTGAAGTATTCTTTCCGATTATAATAATTTGTGGGATGGCCTTTGACCCAATGTTGACCTCTATGCTATCCTCTAGCTTACTTTCTTAGTCTATTTGTACATGTCATGTTTGTCAAAAATCTTCTCGAAAGGAACAAGTCCCTTTGGAAATTTATTATCCTTTAATTCCCGTTATCACATACATAGTAGCTGGAGCTACCATGATGTAGCAGACTATATTTTTCTTCCAGTCAATGATAGTCCCACATGTTTCATGCATTTTTCATCCAAAGATCATTGGTTTTTGAGCAGTTTTAGAGCCTTTTCCTCAGCAGCAGCAGTGTCCCACGACATGAGTTAGCCTTGGATGACCCATTGAGACGTACTTGTTGTAGCCATGGTTCACTTAGCAGAGTAGCAGATCATGCAGCTGGTACATTTCCCTTACCCCATGAGCGGTCGGATTTGGTTTCATGATGATCATCAGAGACAGGTATATGGCTGGACAGGTATATGTGTGTATTTGGGTGCTACCAAATTGTCTTGCTCATCTTAATAGCCTTAACTTGATGTGGTAGCTGATTTTGGTGATTTTGTATGGTAGTGCTCTCATAGACTTCTTGTTATGAGTTGATATCTGATTTTAAATGTTAAGACTTTTCTATATGCTCACTAGTATTGCCTACCTTATGTAGACTTACCCTTACCTTGCTATGTATGGCACCACCTTTTCATTATCTCAGTCCATCTAGTATCTCCCATTTTTTGGTTTGATGCCTGACTTGAGACTTTGACTTGTGAGATTGAGGAGCTTTCCCCCCTCTTTGACCTCTGTATATGATAGACTCCATCATGTTTTGTGTCTCAGCTCTGAGTTGTGTGACAAAACTTGACGAAGCCTTGACCCTTCTGGGACTAAGGAACCCGTCGGCATTGGGTCCTGAGCCTAGGTGAGTTGGGATTATGAAGCTTTGACCTCTCTAGTCGGTTGCCCCCAATCTTTGGTCCTGATTGTGGATGATTCCCACTAGTTGACCCCATGCTTCACTTTTGAGCTAGGAGTACCCACTGGTGTTGTGACATGAGCTAAGACTAGCTAGTTGCTCGAGTTGTGTAAGATAGACTTGAAGCAAGTGATCCTATCAGCATTACATGCACTAGTACATATTGCTATATCCAAAGTGTTGCCGCCTTTCACACACCTGGGGGTTAACGTGGCATAAATATTCAAGCGACTAAGTGTGTCCTTGGGGGCAAGCTTCGAGTCACACACTGTCACTTGATTCTTGACTCCTCCGTTTAGGAAAACTCCTAACAAAGCCAAGGGGAGTGGACCCTAAAAGTCACTAAGGCTGATTAAGCTTTAGGTGATGGTTTGGTGGATGAGTGAGTTTTTTAGGAGTTTATAAGAATGAAATTGAAACAAGAGATTTGCAATATGAAATTAAAGCACAACAACATAAAGATCATAAAAGTTCCATAACCATGCAACGCATGATAGAAATAAACAAATGATTGTAATGATAAAAGTAAAGACCAGTGCTGAATATAGAGTCAAATAGAGTGTTGTTGTAATGCTTGAAATTTTTTGCGAATGCTCTTGATCAATTTTAAATTATTGTAAAAGATGAGTGGATTATTAGGGAGGGGGATTGCCGATATACCACAAAGGTACTAGGAATATGTCCAGACTTGCTAAGTGTGGCTCCACGCAAGAAAATGTGGGCTAGATCGGAGTCGCGGGGGTGTGTCCAACACTGCACCAAACGAGGGTGTAGTCCGACGGGGCCCCGCGGTCACTATCTAGTTGTTCCCACTTTCTCTGTGAAATTTGTCCTCACAGAAGCAAAAAGGAAATGCTGGATATTCATCTAAGGGAGGTTAATTAAAAGGTGTGAAGACAAATTACTAGTCACTAAGTCCCTTTCCGGTATGATCAACTGTTCAGTTGAGGATGCAGAGATCTAGAGCACACGGGGACAAAGCATTGTTAATTTTAAATATTTTTAAACAAAGTTTTCTTGTTTATTAACAACCCAAGAGTCTCTTTTCCGGCAGTACTCGAGCAAGCCCTTATCCTGAAATTCGTACTTCCGGAAACCAAGGGGTTTAATTAAAAAATAAAAGAAAGACTGAAAAAAAAGTTATCTAATTACTACACTACCGAAGTAATGGGTTAGTATCCGATTACTTTTTGCAAGAGATAAATCAAATTGTAATGTAAAAGTATATGGTCTGCAAAAACAAAGTTAAAAATTCCTATGTCCTGAGTGTTTCAATGGCCCAATATTTGGATTGGACCACGACGGTAAGTTTTAATTAATCTAAGTTGATTTTAAACAAACTAAAACTAAAGTAAAAAAAAGAAAAGCTAAAGAAGTAAAAACAACCACAAAAGGGCACCGACACCAATCCCCCCTGGGGGGATGAGAAGCAAGTTTTTTGAGTTCACTTCCAAAAGTGATTTTATTATGCGATTACAATGCCAACTAAAGTAAAAAGAACTCCTCTTTCTCCTTATAACTTTTTGGAGAAAATAGGTTACAAAGCTTGTAGAAAAAGCTTGGTAGTAAAGAGATGGTTCAAGAGAGTCTTGGCTTGATTGTTCTTATCAAAATAAGTCCTCCAAAGTCTCTTTTTGCCAGTGTAGTCAGACTCGGACTCGACAAATACTCGGCTGGCTTGAGATTTGACAGACTCGGTGACTTGGATAAGACTCGGCAAGGACTCGACAAATATGAACAAAATTAAAATTATTGTTTTGGCAGTCTGTGGAGGCTGCCATCACAGCCTGTAGGCCTGTAGGAAGCCACAGAGGGCATCCTACAGGCCTAGAGGCTGTGATGGGAGCCTACACAGGCTGCCAAAACACCAAAAATTTAAAAGATTGATACAAAACTTAAAAAAAATGAAAAAGTAGAAATAAAAAAAAATTAAAACCAAAAAAAAAAAAAAAAACCTAAACTTGAAACATGAAATCCGATGCTAGCATATGAAATCACAGGTTGCCAAAAAAAGCAAAAATTTAAAAAATTAATAGAAAATTATAACATTAAAAAAACATTAAAATGTTAAAACAAAAAAAAATTAAAACCAAAACCAAAAAAAAAAACCAACCCGAACAGTCTTGTATTGTCAACTCAGTTGAAATCCGATGTTGGGCCACTGGCAGCTGAAATCCGATTTTGGCAGCGAAATCCTCAATGCTCAGAACTTAGAACTAGAAGAGAACTCCAGTCGAATTCCCATCGAAGTGAACACAGCTGGGAAAAGATCGGGGGCAAGTGAGTTGACCGTGTGAGTGAAAACGCAGAGAGACAACTTCTTATAGGCGTTTTCCCTCCACGCATTCCCTGCAAGTGAGTTGACCGTGTGAGTGAAAACGCAGAGACATACCTTCTTATAGGCATTTTCCCTCCACGCATTCCCTCCAAAACCAAGAAATAGGGCATACGTGGATCTTTCTGGTAGGTGATACAGACTCGACGAGTCTGGCGAGTGTAGTCCGAGTTCGACGATTATGGCGAGTGTGTGCCGAGTTCGTCGAGTGCCGAGTTTTTCCGACGAGTATAATGCGAGTACCCGTTCCGGCAACCAGTCGGCTAGACTCGACAAGACTCGCGAGTGCCTGCCGAGTGTGACTACATTGCTTTTTGCTATCATAAAACAAAAACCAGGAAAGAAAATTAGTAGCAAAAGTGCCCAAAATTACTTTAAAAGTGACTTGGCGAAGTTAGAAAAAAGCCTAAAAAATCCAAGTTAAAAAAAAACGAGTTAAGTAAAACAAATAACTAAGATGGATTGGCTAGAAATCCAACCCTCTTAGGGTCTTGGACAGCCTTGAAAAGGCAGCCAATAATGCACTCAAATGCTTGGTTTTAACTTTACAAACTTGAAAGAAAACTAGTTGATTAAAAAGTTAAAAAAATTCTTTGAAAATACTTGCAAAAATCAACTATTTTCTAAGCTAGATCTACCTTTTTGAATGATAAACTTTTAAGAATAGTTAGATCTATGCAATCTACTCTTATAACTTAGATCTAAGACATATATTAACTTTAAACAATATAGATCTAAAGAACAAGAGGGAGAAACCAGAAAGTGAGAAATTTAGAGAAGAAGGTGGAGAAAGCCCCCTTTGAGGAATGGGCCAAGGAGTCCCTTTGTAGCTCCAAGAAAGACAATGCTTCTCAAAATAGAAGTTGGAGAGCAAAGGAAACAAACAAGATCCTCTGCAAAATCCAACGAGGTACATGTTATCACACAACTTGTAGTTGCCCCTAAATGGTGATCCTATCCAGGATGGTAGAGGGGACGGACAACTAAAGAGGTGACTCAAGAGGGCCTCAATTCCCAAGATGGATTGGTTGTCACGCCAATCGAGGTACTCTTCGCTTCTTACTATCCAAGCCTTAAATAGAAAAGGGGGAGACCCTGATCTACTTTTTAAGAGAGAGATCCAAATCAATCACTAGATCAATAAATTCAGTAAGGGATCTATAGTGAAGGATGATGAACCCTAGATTTAAGGAATAGAGCTACTGTAGAGGCTTAGGGAAGATGAGATATGAAATTTGATTAGTTCAATTACAGTAACTCAAGATTAAAAATGGATCTAGGATGTAGGTGCTAGAGTAAATGATCAAAATCAATTGCCTTGGGAAACATGTACTTAGAATATGAAAAATGATCCCAAGGAGTAGATCTGACAAGTTTAGGGCTTCCTAGCACAGCTTGATAGTAGATCTGGCAGTATCACAACACACAAGCTCAGAAAAGATGGATTAACCACTCAGAAGACCAACAGATCAAGGAGGGGGCAAGCATGGAGAGATTAGTGCATAGGGGATCGGGTAGATGAAGTCCACAGAGCTAGACGCCCTTGAGGACCCACTTGGGGCTAGCCCTAAGGATGAAAACCCAGAAATGGTTTGCCAGTAAACCAAGTAACTAACTCTAGAGAATTTTTAGAAATTTTAGGAGTTGGGGTTTTGAAGTAAATGATAGATGGGTAAGTTAAAGGAACCAAATACGTACCTTGTGAGCATACCTGGATGATGAGAATGAATGTCGGTATGACGAGGATTACTCCCGCAAAGATCAAATGAAAGCTTGGTCTTTTCTCTTGCTTCAACGATTTTTCCAAGTCCACAAGTGCACCCCTCTCTTCCTGCAAAACCAAGGAGACAAAGCCCAATCAGTAAACAAAAATGAGGGTAGATGTAAATAAGAAGTAAACGATAGAGAATAATTGGTACAAAGACAAAATTACTCCTTGTGTGAACCAAGATCTGACAAAAAGAAACAAGGTGGGTCTCCCCAACCAATGTGCTCCTCTCTCAAATGGCCTCCTTCACTTGCAAATCGAAATTGTTGTACAAAATCTGCAACATAGCTACCAAGATCTTTCAGTGCAATGGAAAAGTAGTTTCAATCACCATAGCCAAGCATTCAACCCAAGATCACAAGACTTTCTCACAAAATATTGTTGAAATATTGTAACTTCGAAGAATATTGTATTGTATTTTATGATTGTAATTTATTTGAAGATGTTTTATTCCTCCGTCGGGATGTTATTATTATATTTGGTCATCATAGAGTCATGAGGTAAAACCTCCTTTGTAAGTCGGGTGGGTCGATAGAAGCCTCCAGAAAGTAATATTATATTGTTTTGAGTCTTCCTAGGTAAGTCGGCCTAGTTAAGTTTGTTGAGGCCGACCTAGTTAGTGAAAAAGTCAAGTGGAAGATAAAGTATAAATATAAGTGATGTGCTCCTCATTTGGACACACACACTCACTTGATCTCATAGATGCTTCACTATTTTGACGATCTGACACTTGGGGGCTTGTATGGGACCCCAATGCATACCAAATAACCAAAATCGAAGTTTTGGTTCCAACTTTTTTCGGGTCCCATTTTTGGTGTAGTCAAGCTAGTTTGACCAAGTCAACTCTGGTAAAAAATGGCAATGGCTGAACTGCTATGTCTCTGCATGCACATGGGATGCCAAGGCTCCCTTATTTATGTTAGTACAAAAACTACGAACATATAATGACAAACATATGGTGATAATAAATAAACAATATCTCAAAAATGGGCCCAAGGTGAGGTGGGCCCACCACTTCCAACAAAGACTCTACTGCTATGCACACTTATAGATTTGGTCATTGAGCTAACTTTGGGTGAGGTGGACAACGAGGATGCAGGATAGGGGGATGAAAAAGACCAAGACTGAGTGACCCTTCGGATAAGCGGGGAAACATGACCCAAGGACATAAGTACACCATGAGAAAACACAGGGAAGGGCGGTGCCTCACAAATGGGTATAGTGCAGGGAAACTACCACTAGACTCTAACATGCACCTTGCAACTCACATCCGTGCCTGCAACAGACTCCGTGAGGATCTTTTCTAGAGCCGCCATGACTGGGTGTCTGGCAAACCGTAACTTGAGACTCTAGGGGACACTTAGAATTAGCTGTCCCTTACTCCATCTCACCTCCTAGTCCTTTTGGACTCGGTGAGGAATAACCATTACTTGCTCAAATAGATATAGCTAGCCTTCGTCCGTGTGTGTTGACAAACACATTCTTGAATTTAAATTTCATAGGCTTTATGATTCGTGTGTGTTAATAAACACATTCTTGGATTTCACATTTCATACATTTCTCATCAGATAGAACAATGATACACATACTGCAAAGTAATGGGGGAAAGTGTGCATGGTTCAAGGACTAATGGGGAGCCCCCGATGAGTCTACACAATCCTATATTGCATTACAACATCGGGGGCAACCGACAGGAGTAAATCCCAGGTTTGAAAATGCATCTCACACACTAAAGAGCCGAGGCACAAAACAACATGGAGCCATGGTATACTCAGGGGTCATTGGGTGAAAGGGTCCTCAAGGCCACCTATCTAAGTCTAAGTCGGGGAAAGAGCCAATAACGGATGAGTCAGATGAGTGGAAGGAAGTGATAAGTGGAGCCAAAGCCAACTTCCTACAAGTCGAATGGCCAAATCTATACCAAAGGGGACAGGAACCAGTGTGCATATACAAGAGTCTCTACTGAAAGAGGTGGATTGACCTCACCATAGGCCATAAGTATCACCAGAATAAAACATGAGATCACCAAGTCAACCATCATATGTCAAGTCTATGTACTAACGTAAATAAACAACCCTCAAAGCAAAACCATGAACAATAACCATAATAATGATATACCTGCAATGCCATATACCTATTGTTGTAAGTGGATTTGAAGGCTAACCTCTGCTGTGTGTGGGCAAATAGTAGTGAACCAGCTCTGAACTGTGCTGCTCTCATCAAAATATGGCTAAGCTATCCCTCTCCATGAGATCGTGCGAAGGTGAGAAAGGAAGAGGGACTCTGTACAGCTACTCAGTAGTACATCTGGACCATCAAAATACATAATGTCCCCTCTGTAATCTCTGCTCATCTTTGCTCTGGTCGAAAAAAAAATCTGGAGTATGGTCCCTAACCACACAATCTGCAACATGGTAGCTCCAGCTAACATGGATGTGATAACAGTAATCTGACCATATTATCACCTAAAAATGCCCGGGACTAGTAACCAACTGCACCAATGGACTCAGAATGCCCAAATCCACTAAGAATGAGTACTCATACACCATGTGAGCATCAAGTGATAGCTCTGTAAGCTCATCCATGCCCAGAATAATGAAATAATGGCCTGTAAATAATAATAATCATAAAAATCCATCAAACCATCCTCTGAAACTGCTGTTTGAGGCATGGAACCATCTAATGGACACATATGGGCCATGAATAATACATCTCGAACACTGTCTTCCCAAACTCATCTTGGACCCTGCGGTTGACTTGGTCAAACTGGGTTGACCAGGTCAAAGATGATCAAAATAATGATCCAAACCATGAATAACTGCTGCTGCAAGTACAAATGGTTATGATATGCTCCTTCAATTATATCAGTAGCTAGACTAAAGCATAAGATGATGTTTAACTGGCAAAAGCATGTAAATAATAACAGAAATAAGTCTAGGTCAAAGTAGTTAGCCACTATAAACAGGAATCTCAAGTGTATACTTGTTTACAGACTGGCACAATTTGCTAACCATGGGTGAGGGTGGAAAAACAAAGGCTAGGCTAGGGGAAAGACTTGACAACCTCAACACTGCAATATCTCGGATGAAGGAACCAAGGGAACCACCTATACATATGCTGGATAGACAATAACAGGGGGGATGACGGTGTCTCACAAATGGGTAGAGCGATGAGAATGCTTCCAATAGACTCTAGACAAGCAACCTTTTAGCAATTCATTTATTTGTTAGCCTTTCTCATTTGAGATTTATCATTTATTTCACTTTAAAGATTTTCACTAGCCAACCTCCAAAAAGCAGGTGCCCTGAAAGCCTTCTAGGCTTCAGATATGACTCGGTATGACCTCTGTTACCGGGAAAATTAGCAGGACTAATTCCCAGTAAGAAAAAATAAGAACAGTGACCCAATGTCAACTCGGTCACAGTTCTAACTTCTTCGGAAGTGAATGACCTCCAAGGAGAAGTACCCTTTGATAACCTGCAAGACACTAGTACAACCAAACAACTATATCTTCTATGCGATTTGTAGTTAGACCAGTGCCTAAAATGGAGTCAATATAGAGATAAACTAACGAACTAGTCAACCAACGCCAATATGTGCAAGTTAGGTAAAGTATACGATTAATAGAACCACCAATTACACCACCTCATTCAAAGAAGTATAAAATCAATAGAGATCATTACATTCATCAATAGATATATATCATGACAATAGTAAATTGGTGACGACATTTCAAGAGGTTATCCTCAATGTAAGTATGTATGATCAATTAGGTGTGAATTAGTTCAATGTCTATTTCAAGAGTATCCATGTAAGCGCAACATTAAGTGTCATTCAATAACATAGAAATCATAAAACTCAAGGACTCAAGTGTTGAGGTTTATTAATAACATATATCCACGAACCAATACACAAGTGACCAATTGACTAAGATCCAACTTCTGTATGTTATCAGTGTAAAGGCGTTATAGAGATAATATGTATATCAGCATTAAGTATAAATCAGCCCAATGTTAGTAAGCAAGATCAAAACCAATGTGACTCGCTTTAGCTCTCAATAGACAGCCTTATCAAAAAGTAGATGAACATATATATTTCCAGATCTGTATATAAATCCCTGAGTTATGTACAATAGAAGACTTAAGGAAAATGCTTTACTAACTACACCACCATCTAACTAGCATAAGATACTAACTTGTTTTCTGTATGTAAAATCCTGAGTTAAGTTCACACAGTAATAACCTTTAAAAGAGAAATAGAAAATGAACAAAATGGTAAATAAACTAATCCTAAACTAGACCACAACTAGATTAAAGGGCTGCTGACTTGTTTTCTGTTTGGTGTATGTGCAGATGATGAGGCAAAGGAAGGAAACACATGGTCTGCAATTTATAATTGCAGACCTGTGTAGGGCTCAGTGGGGGAAGAAATTGAAGGAGAGAGCAGCCAAGAAGAAGGAAGGGGATGGTGGTATAGAAGATGGGTGGAATGGAAAGGAGAAGGGAGAAAGTGATGGGAAATAAAGAAGAAAAGGGCAGTAGGTAGTGGCCGCGGGTAGGAGAGGCCTTGGATAGGGCAGCAGAAGGGATGGAAGGCTCGGGTGGAATGGAGCAAAGGGATAATAGAGGAGGTGAGAAGGGATAAATGGAGGAGGGAGAAAGTCGTGGGGTAGAAATGGTCTGTAGGTTAGGGTTTCAGCAGAAAAGAACGGTAAAAACAAAGAAAATAGGGTTTAAATTTAGGTTTTTAAATTTAATTATTTGCAAACTAACATAAAAATTAAACTAAGCTAATATAATATTTACAAAAGATACAAAACTCAGAAATTAGGGTTTTTTTAGGGAGTTTTTGATAATTTTGGGATTTTTAGGATCCTAAAATTTTGCCCTAGGGCTTTAGGGACAAATAGGGCAGGCCGAAATTATAGGAAGAAGGGCCAAAATTTTAGGGAGGCAAAAAAATGCAATTTTTTTTTTATAAAATTTTTAGGGTTTTTGTCATAAAATTGTAGACTTAATTCTAACCCTAATTCTACCATGAAAATGCAAGTTGAACCTAACAATAATATTTACAAAAATACAAGACTTAGAAAATTAGGTTTAGGAGAGTAGATGAACAACCTAGGGGTTTTATGAGAAGTTCACCCTAACCCTAGGCATCAATGGAGGAGAGCCTTCCCTTGAGATGGCACTTGCCAAGTTTGAAAAACTAGGGCTTGCTCAACAACTTCAAGAGTTGGTTGATGATGCCCTAGTTAAGACAAACTTTGGAGACCTAAAGCTCGGGTTGACAATGCTAGGGCAACTAAAGGCTGAAAATGACTTATGTTAGGGCTAAATGCAACAACAATGGCTACCATTCAACCTTAGACAAGACAACTCCAGCTTTTAACAAAAAGACATCAAGAGAGAGACTTATATACCTTCTTGTGCATGTGTCAAGCAAACAACTCTTAACATTACCATAGCAAAGTGCAAAAGCAAAAGATCTTCAAACAAATGTCCCCAAACTAGCAAGCTTATTCATCCTCAAGAGGTGCGCATCACTCCATCGAGCCCAAGAAGAGTAAAAAGCATAAAATTTATTGTAATCCCATAAGTTGTGTAAAAATGAAGTGGGGAAAAGTTATTTATACTTTTCACACTCATTTTTACAAAAATAATTAAAATCCAGGCCAACATGCCTTTTTAAAACGTCAATTTGAAATTATAAATGTCAACTTAAAATTAAAACAAAAATAATATAAAATAATCAGTGTAGTCGGTAAATTGGGGTGTTTTCCCCAGATTTGACCCATACATGAGCAAAATGGCACAAAATGAGCATATCGGACCGAACTGAAGGCCAGATTGCATAGGGGGGGTCGTCATGCCCCAACTAACCCCAACAGTGATGAAAACCCTCAACACCCCCCACCTTTAGCAAGCCTATAGTTTGCCAAGAAGGATGACGTCATCCTCTACAGAGGGGCCCAGAGAGGGTGCTAGTGAACTGGAGCGCCAGGAGGGTGCTGAAGGTGCGCTGAAGGATAAATATGTGCCTCAGTGTTGAAGAATTTGTCGCTGGAGTGATAGAACAAGGTCTGGGAGCTCGGTTTCGATCACTATCTTTCAAGTCTATTCTTACCTCGTTTGGGGAGCCTCCTATGGCCCAAACGAGCAAGGCCTAAAGATGAAGGGGGTTACATTGAGGTGACATTGGGTGTACCTCCTTGAAAAGTTGCCGATCATAGCATTGGGTCCAATGGGTCCTGTTACCAACTTTTTTGTACAAATAATTGAAACTCCATTGAGCCGCCAGTGTTGGAACACATCAGTGTTCACTTCTAGAGTATCAGGGTTTCAGATGACAATAATTAGCCAACTTTGGCTAGCCAGTTTTATTTTTTAGTCAAAATGACCATGGCCCCATGGGGTTTGTAATAAGTGTGCTAGTAGGATTTTTGAGTGGCTCGGTCCCCCATGACTTGGTTATGCAACTAAGGCATTCCGGGAAGTTTTTTCCCTTGTCAATTATGCTTTGCCTATAGCCGAGTAATAATCGATGAAGTTTTCTTTCGCTTCCTCCAAAGTTGGAATGCTTGATTTTGAAAACTTGAGCCATGGGGGGTTATTAGGGTCCAACTGATGTATATAAGCCTACTAGACACCATGTATGTCTTAGATGGTCATTTTATAGGGTCATCGTCCAATAAAAACACTGTCCGAAATTTTTTTACCGGATGCGTTGGATGAGTTTTTATTTTATTATTTTTTAATAATTAATTTTTCCATAGTTTAAATGGAAAAATTCAAATTTGTAATATGTTAGTCATCCGGGGTCCAAATTCAGAATTTGAAGGCTTGAACCTTAAGCCAAAAATCATTCATGACCCCCGGACCAACTAAGCCTAAGTTTCGGATCGTCATTTGGCCACTTAATTAATAATTCCTCAAAAATCAATAAAGGAGGATTATTAATTAATTAAATCAAAAAATTAATAATTGGAGATAATCCAATTCTCTCAGATTTAGTCCAAATAGATTAAAATAAAAGGCTAAATGACATGGCACCAGACATTAATGATCATTCCAGTCATCTCCAAGTGGATTCAGTCAACTACCCAGTCAGCATTAGTGATTAACTCCATGAAGAATTCGCCCTCCTCAATGTGGAAATTTGATTTTAGTGATGTGGAAAGTATTAAATGGTTTTTGAGTTATGTTTGAGTTGCATTGAATGGAGTGGGGGCGCCTTGCCTAGGTGGAGGCCACCTCCCACTCCCAACCACCAAGATCTAAATCGAATATGAGTCAAACTCCAAGCTACCTACCTCAACCCTCACGTATATCCTCTTGTATCATGTATCTCCACTTGGCATGCACTTTATGGATGGTTGAAGTTGGAGTTAATGCTTTGGTAGGTGCCCTCCTTAACTTGTGCAATCACAAGGCTTGGCTCTTAATGTAACTCGAATCCACATCCCTACTATTGCTCATTGCATTAAAACCCTAACCTCACGTATATCTCCACTTGATCACGAGTTCTAAAAGTGGCAAACTTGCATTTGATGGGTGATGGTTCCTATGTTGAGATGGGGGGCGCCTTGCCTAGGTGGAGGCCACCTTCCCCATCCCTCTTCAATGCATTTCGAGTTAAGTGGGGGTTTAACACTCCAAGCTTGAATAGATTGGATATTTGACATGAATTTGATTGGGTTGAGATGAAATTCGATTTGATGACTCATGCTATTGGCTCCCTTCATGACCATTTCGAATTAGGTTAAGCTATGGCTTGTCTTTTGTTATATAAGAGAGGTATTCCTCCTCTCTTCTCATGGAATTTTTGTGCAACATTACTCTGGAATTTTTGTAACAAGCTCATAGCAATTGCTATATTGAAATAAAAAGTGACTTTGGAGGTCTACATGGTGTGCCTTTTATGTTCATGAGAAATGCTTTCAAGATGATGAGGTGATATTGTTCTTCACATTTACTCATTTTTATTAATGCTTGATTACTCTTTAGCTTAGAAGTCTTTTTCAAGTCCATAGAATGATCATTTGAAGGTACAATTTGTCCATTTATGCTGAGTTTTATGTGATTTAGAAATACAAATTGTAGTAGGTAATACTGATGTATTTCTTGTCCCATTTTATTTAGTATACATAAGTTTGATCAAACATTATTTGAGTTGTGTTTTGTGCAGATCCCCAAATAGCAAAGTGGAGTTTGAACTCGGTCGTATCCTCCTCCACTTTCAACATTATTTTCTCTAACAAATTTGGCATTTCAGGGCTTTCCAAGATCGAATGGGAGTTGCAAAAAATAAGCTTGAAAAACTTGCTTGAAGTCTATCTTCAAAAGATATTTTAAACCCCTGTTACTTGGTTACCATAGTTGGCTTTTGATCTCCACCCTTTGGCCTTCTCCCGCTTGCATTTCTCCATCTCTGTTTTCTTTTTCCTTTCGCTTCCTTCATCACAGTTTGTCTTCTTTTCCATTTGCTGCTCCTTTCCAAGAACTTGCATCCGCTACCCTTCCTTTTCTGTTTGCTGCTCATTATCCTCACTGCTCCTTTTTTCATTTGCTTCTCTCATTCCCAGTCTTCTCCTAGCATTTGTTTCCTTGGCCTTCTTCTATTCGCTGCCCTAAAAGTCTGTCATCTCAGTCCTTGTTTGCTGCCCCACATCTCAGCCTTCTCCATTCTGCATTCTGTTGCCCATCACTTCAGCATTCACTTACTGTTTGTGTACTCCATTCCAAAAAACTAAAAACTCATAAAAAACACTTTAAAAGTTTTTTTTTTTTAAATCTTTTCATTTCGTTTTAGGAATAGTTCATTTTTACTAGCTTAGATCTTAAACATAGTTTCATTTTGGTTTGTATTTTAGATAGTTTGGTTTAAAATTTGCATCTAGATCTCATAGTGAAAATTACATTTTATTTCTATACTTAGATTTTAGTTGCAAGTAGTTTTCATTTATTTTTGATTTACTAATGCCTAATGGGTGCATGAGTTGAGCCTTCTTATGTGTAGATTTTGAAGAGAAAAACGATCAAGGATAAAATCCACTTTGAAGGAGTGAAGAGGAAGAGGACTTCAAACCCAAAACAAGAGTTGTAAAACCAAAGAAGATCACTTGAACCAAGGAAGACAAAACCAAACATTCTCCTTTTTTTGTACAAGCCATGAAGGCTTTTTTCCATTTTCATATTTTCCAAAGTTTCTCTCAAAGTCGTTGAAAATCCAAAATATTGTACTTGATTAATAAAATAAGGCTAAGTGGGATAAGGCCTCCCATATTTGGTTTTCCTTCCCCATTTGGGGAAGAGTGTCTTGCATTTCTTAGTTTAGATGTGCTTTGAGTTTCTAGAATAAACTTCATTTTGTGCTTAGATCTTTAATTGTCATTTCAGTTTTAATCTGAGAAGTGTCTTGGGATTTGATCCCAAGTGCCGTATTGACCTTGCGTGCTACTTCTCTTTCCCCACTGTGTACTGCGTACGACCAACTAGCTGGAAGTTTCATGAACAGTGTGTCAAAGTCATTTTTGACTTCCTTTGCTAGATTAGTTTCTTTTGTTGTAGAACACTAGTTGCTCATTTAGTTCATTTTTGCAAGTGGTTTATATTTTTGCTGGATCTTTATTTTCATTTTCATCAATATTGAGCTATCATTTGGTTTATGTTTACAATCTGCTTGATATTCTAAAAAGAACCAAAGTCTCTTGAACTTGCTACAACACAAGTCAAGAGCACTCTCTATCGGAGAGCATTTTCACTGCATTTCCTTGCATCAAGCATATAGATTAGTTAAAGTCTCTTGAACTTCCATCATAAGACGAAGTCAAGAGCACTCTCTATCGGAGAGTTGAACTCTGTGCTCTTTAATTTAAAACATTTCTACTCACATTCCCCATTAAAATCTACTTCGTTGCTATCCATCACCAAGTATGCTCTGCCGACCCTAAAAGGTTGGACTAGACTCAGAACGGTGATTGGATTTGTTAATCTTGCAAGTGATAATTTAATAAAATCATTACTCCACATCCAACGAACCGGCGTTGATTATCGATGAATACTCAAGTAGTGTGCTATGCGTAGAGCTGATGTCGGAAACATACCGTTGTCATAGATTTCTAGCCTGCTGGTTTAAGTCCCTTGGACACCTAGCTAGAATACTAGACGGTTCGTCAGGTTGCCGGGGTAGCCACTGAAAGTATTCCTTTCGGTTGGACGCATACCTTGCCTTTTTCTGCCCTAATAATCAAGATCACTAAAACTTTACTTCAAAATTTACAAAGAGCACTTGCAAAATGATCTCACGAACACACTGAACTCTTGTATCAAGCATCCAAGCACTTTACTCTTTTGACTCCTTTACCCAATGGATAAGGCACTGGTCCTTTAAATTATTTCAATTTATCTATCTAAAGTGCGTTTATTTTTGTCTAAATTGTGGATGCTTTGCTTGTTAGTTTTTCAGAATTTACTTCAATCTAATCTAAGATCTTAACTGAGAGAACAACATGTACAGCATATCTACAGCATATCAATCATGGACACAATAATGCAAGCACACAAGAGACACGGAGTTTACTTGGGGAAAACCATAAAGGTGAAAAACCCCAATAACTTCCTCAGAGATAGATAGAGCAATGATACAACCCAAGCATAAGAGATAGACATCTGCTAGCAGCAGCTTCTCCTCCTCCACAAGTGCGCCACTCTCCAAAGAGTGTGTGTGAGAATAGAATGATAAAATAGAGTGCCTCCCGCACTCTATTTATACTTGACTTGACTTGCCTAATAACCTTTACTAGGTCGGCCTCAACTTAACCACATAACACAATGCTGACTGGGCCGACAACCAATAGGGTGGTCTAATAACCCTTTGACCCACATGGCCGACCCCCAATAGGGTGGTCTAATAACCCTTCGACTCACATGACTTATATAGGGTCGACCCCAACAGGGTGGTCTAATAACCCATCAAGTATAAGTTACGACACTTACAATATAAATGACGACAATTCCGTATAGAAGAATAATAACATCTCTATAGGAGTACAATATACATATATGAATTACATTCCGAAGTTACATATACATCAACACTCCCTCTTAACTAGGAAGGTATTTCTCGACACAGGTCTTCTAGCACAAGTCTTCTTCTCTGGATCATCGTCACTGGATAATCGTCATCGTCAATGCTGCTGCTATCTCAATCAATCTCTGAATCTACTCGTCATAGGAAGTTCTACAGAGCTAGTCCTTTTTCATACTGGATGTAGGCCCACCACCTGCAGGTCTTCATCATCACTGGCCATATTGTGGAATCCTCAGGACTTATTATGTGTGTCACAAAACCTCGCAAGAGCATCCAGGCTGTTACGAGCACACAGCTCTACCTGTCGGATCTCCTAGGGACATATTATATGTGACTGTCACAAAACCTTAAAAGAGTCTCTTGACTAGCAAAAACCCTAAAGAGCATCTGAGGCCTTTTTCATCCTGTCCAGATCTCCAAGACTTATTACATGTGGTCATGGCAATGCCTCGAAAGAGCATTTGAGGCCTTTTTCATCCTGTCCAGATCTCCCGGGTCTACTTACATGCCATAGGACAAAACCTCGAAAGAGCGTTTGCTAGATCTCCCAGGGAGCTATTATATGCCAGCGGCAAAACCTAGCAAGAGAATCTGCAAACCTCCTAGGGCGCTATTATATGTCCTCCCAAAGCAAAACCTCGAAAGAGCATTTGCTAGATCTCCCAGGGAGCTATTATATGCCAGCGACAAAACCTAGCAGGAGAATCTGCAAACCTCCCAGGGCGCTATTATATGCTTATCTGCACTACCTGTCCACGGGCACAGAGTATCAACCTGATACTCACCATACATCATCTTGATGTACACATGATCATCCTGATCATCATCACTGCATCGTCCTAATGCATGTCATCTGGAGCAACATCCTGAAGCTCATCATCCATGATCATCCTGATCATATGATGCATCCACCTGATGCATACACAGTATCTGCCTAATACATATCATCATACATGATCTACTTGATCATACAATGTATCCACCTGATACATATACAAATACATGATCCACCTGATCATACCTGATACATATCAATATACATGATCTACCTGATCATACAATGTATCCACCTGATACATATACAAATACATACACATGATCCAACTGATCATATCCAACATCCAACAATATGCATATATACATAAATGATCCAACTGATCATATCCAGCATCCAACATGATGCATACATACATAAATGATCCAACTGATCATATCAAGCATCCAACATGATGCATATACATATACGAAGCAGTAACTGGAGCATCGTCCTGATGCTCATCATCCAACGCTTACATCCACAGCTATGTGAAGGATCCTCCTTCCAACATGCTTGGAATGGCTTCAGCAAATGTCTCCATCACTTCTTCCTCGAAGTGTCATTGGTCTGAAGAACATCAAGCCTCTCTTTGAAGTACTCAAACTTCACTCTGGCTAGTGGCTTCGTCAGCACATCTGCAATCTGCTCATCTGTCGCAACATACAGAAGCTTCACTGCTCCTCTCTGCACCATATCCCTGATATTTGATCTCTATGTGTTTCGACCTGTCGTGGAACACCAGGTTCTCAGACAGTTTCACACAACTCTGGTTGTCACAAAAGATAACAGTAGCCTCCAGCGGGAGATCAAATAACTCAGACAGTAGCTTCCTAAGCTATACTGCCTCACAAATAGCCGAGCAAGCTGCAACATACTCTGCTTCGACTGTACTCAGTGCTACGCAGGACTGCTTCCTGCTAAACCAAGAGATCACACCTGATCCCATATTGAAGCAGCACCCAGAAGTGCTCTTCCTATCTGCAGCACTGCCTGCCCAATCTGAATCAACATAACTCTGCAGGTTAAACTTTTGATTCACATCATACTTGAGCCCATAATCAACTGTACCCTTTAGGTACCTCAGAATATGCTTTACAGCAACCAAGTGAACACTCCTTGGATCCGTCAGAAACTGGCTCAATGTGTTCACCGAAAGCAAATATCTAGTCTCGTGTTCGTCAGGTACATAGAGGACCTAATCATCTGACGATACATCGTGACATCAACCGGATCAGATTAAGCATCACACAGAAGCTTTAGGTTCGATGCCATAGGTGTGGCCATGGCCTTGCAGTCCATCATCCCGAACCTCTTCAGGATCTCTACTGCATACTTCCCTTGTCCAAGGAAGATTCCATTTGCACTCTGCCACACCTCCATGCCTAGAAAGTAGTGCATCATCCCCAAGTCCTTCATCTCGAACTCGGCAGCAAGCTTCCTCTTGGTATCAGCAATCAAACTATCATTACCTGTAACAAACAGGTCATCCACGCACAGGAGTAGTATCACAGGATTGCCTTCCTCAACCTTGTAGAAAAGGTTGGAATCCTCTTTACTCTTGGTAAAGCCCAAACTGGATAGAAAACTGTCCATCCTACCATACCAAGTCTTAGGAGCTTGCTTCAAGCCATACAAGGCTTTCTTCAATCTGCACACATATGACTTCTTGTCATGTGTCTCAAAACCAAGTGGCTGCTCCACATACACTTCCTCCTCGACTACACCATTCAAGAAAGCTGTCTTGAAATCCATCTGGTGTAACTTCTATTTCATCACTGCAGCCAAAGCAAGTACTGATCTGATGGAAGTGTACCTGGTTACAGGAGCAAAAGTTTCTTCATAGTCTATTCCTTCTTTCCACGAGCTACAAATCTTTTTTTGCATTTCTTTATGCTGCCATCTGCAGCATGGTTGATCTTGTAGATCCACTTGGAAGTCACTACAGACTTCTCTTCAGGTCTTGGGACTGCATCCCAAACATCTTCATGATCGACTGGTACTCCTCGATCATGGCATTCTTCCCAGATCCTGGGAACTTCAATATCTTCAATATTTTCAATAGATAACTTTGTTGCTGAACAAATGTTGTAGTCCTTCTTTTGTAGGTGATGGTATACGGTCTTTCCTACAAAACAAGTTAAATTGCATGATTAGAAACATCTCATAGTTTTCAGAACAAATTCTTACATATGAAGAAATATGTCATACAATCATGCAATTATCTTTAGCCAATGCTTCAATACAACATTTATCCATATCTTGTAACTTTCTAGATGCCTTCCAATCTCTACCAAAACATTGTTAAGAGTGTGCACAACTCCCAATATGTCAGCAAAGAGGTTTCACTCTAGATAAGTAGCAATGGAATGTTGTACAGTGCCATAGGCCACTTACCCATCATATGCAAATTAGTAGTATACTGTTCATTAATGTAATTATTCTAATATGCATAATACACACCCTAAGTCTAGGAACATAAGCATATACATCATTGAACAAGATTATTTAAACAAACAAGTATGTAAGAAATGACAATTCAAATACTTATCTTTGTTTGGTTGTTGGGTGGACTCTCTCTTCATCTTTGCAACTCCATGCTGATGTGGATTGTGAGAAGTGGTCGACTCCCTCTGAATATCTGCATCCTTGCAGAAACTACTGGAGTGTGCTCCCTCTTGATCTTTGCTTCCTAGATTACCTGTCCTTGAACTTATATCCATCCTTGATCACTATGCATGCTTACAAGTATCATTATTGTGATATCCTCGAGATCTCATACATAATCATACATTTATTAGTATATTCTCAGTACTATCAAAACACAATAATCTTAAGCATGTATAGTCATGATCATTTCAAACAGAAATAATAAGCATCAGTATTCAAGGACTCTTATGGTTAGTCATAGCATAAATTAAAGTAAGAAACATAATATGCTTACACCTATGATTACTCAAACCTATACTTTCATGACTCTTCTAGTTAGTCACATCATCAATTAAGGTAAGAAACATAATATGCATACACCCATGATTATTCAAACCTATGAATAATCATTATCAGTCATGCCATGTATACTTATATAAGAGATTCTAACACAAGGTAGGATTCTAACTTGATATAGGAAAAACATACCTGGATTAATATGTTAGCTAGTTATTGTCTAACATACCCACATGATGTCTTCTTGTTCTCTGAAGTGACTTGTGCTAGTAACCTGCATATCTCATAGGTTAACCAAGTTATACATACCTCGTAAGTAGATCTTCTATGTGATCCATGGCAATGGATGAACCTGTGTCTTCATGTCACCATGGTCATATGTTCTTGAACTAGAACATGATTTGTCTTCCTTGATGTACCTTTCATGTTAGTGGACAACATCAACCTCATACAACATCACAATGTATTAGTACAATCATAAGTGTCAAAAACCCTAATAAATGAATATCTTCTATCATGCATTCATAATTTTATTAAGGTGATACGACAAGTCTAAAATTAACCAAGATTGTACTAACCGTAATAATATGAAGACAAACATATCATAAACTTAATTATGAACAAAATTCGAAACATACCTGTATGAGTCATACTTGTCGAGATTGCTTGTAATCTTCTTATGTAAGGCCTCAGCCTCATCTCCCTCTGAAACAGGAACTTCTTCACTTATGCAGGTGACCAATCCATTCTCTTCTAGGATTAACCCAATCCACTTGATTTGCAGGAACTGGATCTGGAGCTGGATTAGGGTTTGTCAGAGAAACCCTAAAAATTCAAACTTTTGAAAGGATAGAAAGATACGCCTTGATGAGCTGATCAAGCCGGTATATTCAAAATTTGAAAACTGCAAAGTTTCACCCCTCAAATTTGCCTTTGAAACTTCCGGATTCACTGGACATGACCCCAAACTAGGGTTTGATAAAGCCCACCCTTCTGCCCAACCAAAAGGTTCGATCCAAGGCTCTAAGCTTCTATTCTTCTGAGGAGCTTCCAGCCGTGGTCACAGATTTAAAAAATTCCCATTTTTGCAGAAGGCCTAATTTTCCACTTTTTCGATCAAAGTCCCGAACTAGGTTCTGATCAAGCCCGGCCTTCTGCCCAACCAAAAATTCTGATCTTGGTCTCTAAATTTCGATTTTGATGAGTAGCATTTAGCCATGGTCTCCGATTACAAAAATTCCATCTTTCTCCGAAACCCTAAATTCCCGAAGCCATGAATGAAGGTGCTAAAAAATAATTCTGTTTTGACAGAAATATGTACCTGATTGTTTCTGGTGTAACTCCGAACTTTCCGATCCACAGGGTCTGAAACTTCTACCCGTGGTAGCCCGACCTGTCATCTTTCCAACCCCACAGGTCTGACCTCAATTGGATTCTCTGAGAGAGAGTTATGCCAAGTGTCGCAACGTGACTTATTTATGGGATAAAACAGGAGAGCGAACTTGTACGGCGTGCCACGTGTCACTGGTTCAGTTTCGGCCTCTGAAAAAGTTAGTTGAGAAAGTACAGTCTGTGCACTACCTGTCACTTTTTACGAAATTTCATTTGGAGCTTCCTAGCCCAAGTTATGACCTTTTTGCCTAGTTCACCTGTTTATGACTCAAATTTGGAAGAGGCAGAAACCCTAGATTGTACAGATCATAAAACACAAAGTACAATGAATTAGAAGTTGTCCTTTGGACACAAGGTACATGGGGATCTGATCTTCGACTTGTAAAAGTTTTAGATCCGAAAACTTCGCCAAAATGGATTTATAGCGAAAGTGCTACGATGACTGGTTTTTGCTATATCAAGCTCTAGCATCGTAAGTGCAACAAGTGTCATACATGCCATACCATGTCTTCTTTCAGGCTAGCTCTGATACCATGTTAGTTTTTCAGAATTTACTTCAATCTGATCTAGGATCTTAACTGAGAGAACAACATGTATAGCATATCTACAGCATATCAATCATGAACACAATAATGCAAGCACACAAGAGACACAGAGTTTACTTGGGGAAAACCATAAAGGTGAAAAACCCCAATAACTTCCTCAGAGATAGATAGAGCAATGATACAACCCAAGCATAAGAGATAGACATCTCCTAGCAGCAGCTTTTCCTCCTCCACAAGTGCGCCACTCTCCAAAGAGTGTTTGGGAGGCACTCTATTTATACTTGACTTGACTTGCCTAATAACTTTTACTAGGTCGGCCTCAACTTAACCACATAACACAATGCTGACTGGGCCGACACCCAATAGGGTGGTCTAATAACCCTTTGACCCACATGGCCGACCCCCAATAGGGTGGTCTAATAACCCTTCGATCCACATGACTTATACAGGGCCGACCCCAACAAGGTGGTCTAATAACCCATCAAGTATAAGTTACGACACTTACAATATAAATGACGACACTTCCGTATAGAGGAATAATAACATCTCTATAGGAGTACAATATACATATATGAAATACATTCCGAAGTTACATATACATCAACATTGTTTATCAGTCAAGTTGTGTTTCATTTAAAATCTTGCAAGTACATCTTTGTGTTGCTCAAGTTATCATTAAGTTGTGATCTCTCATCATTAAAAAACTCCTAAACAACACTCATCCGCATCACCATACAAAAACACTTTAAAACACAAGAGCCACAGAAAACTCTTTATTATGGACAACCCCTCTTGGCTTCGTTAGGAGTTAGCCTAAACGGAGGAGCTAGGATTTAGGTGACAGTAACTAGCTCATTGCTTGCCCCCAAGGCCACACTTCTCCCACTTGTAGTGAGGAGATAGCTTTCGAAAGATTTCTGCTGCTGGTGTGCATCTCGACGGACAACAGGTTCGTTAGACCCACACATCTCAGTTGGGTCCACATTCCTTCGTTTGTGGAGAGGTGCTAGTTTTTTAGGAAACATTATGCACAATCACTAGCGACATGACTTATTTTACTAATTTTCTTTCCAACAAGCTAAAGAAGACCGAAAACAAAGCACCGAATGACAAGTTATGATCTCGGCAAGGCTCTCTTTTTTTGAACTGTTGATGTTTGTAGCTCGGAAAGGTATTTCCATGAGTTGGTGTCTTACTTACTTAAATCATCACTAATACCTCTCAAGAACTTTGGAAATTCACTTTATTAAAGTGATTATTAAAGTGAAAGTCTTTTTAGATTAGGGTTAATTTGGAGAAATGTCTATGTTTTAGGCATTAGTGATTTAATCTAATTAAATGAATCTCAACCATTGATCTCGAGTGAGATCTAATCTCAGCCATTGGAGTTAGGGTTTTGGTTCATACCAATAGTATAAAAGGAAACCAAGGTGAGAGGAGAAGACACAACACCAGCATTAGAGGCACAAGTGAAACTCAAGCATTGAGTTGGAGAGGACTTTTTACATTCTCGATTTGGTCAAGAGAGAGATTACAACAGACAACGAAATCTTCCAAGGGGACCATACCAGACAAGTGGAGTTCCAAGTAAATTGTCGTCCATACAGTTCGTACAAAAGTTGTACCGAGGATCGTACAGACAAAGACACGGGCTATCAGTTAGCTGGGTGCGTCTATGCAAATAGAGACATGGGATACTAGTTCATAGGGCACGTCTTTGCAACAGACTTGTAGTTGGAGACACAGCCATACAATCTGTACGGGTTGTACACCAACGTTGTATAGGCTATACGACACGATAGTGAGCAACAGGGTTTGCTGGGAAGATTTGTAGGTTAGAGGAGGGCATTTTGCAAGGTTTGATTGTAGTATTTTGTCAAGCCATTTCCCTAGTAAGGGAGCCGTTATAAGCTTGGAATGTATTGAATGAAAAGCTTATTTGAAGGGCATAAATTATGTGTTGTTTTATTTTCTTGAATAAATATGTTTCAACTTTCCATTGAAATCACTTCTACTATTTAGATTTCTGTTAATTATTCCTAGTGGTGTAAATAAATCAGTGAGCTGAAATTTAATATTTGAGCAAGGAAAATCATGAGTTTCTTTGTCTAGATCTGGGGTTTAGAAAATTTAACATGGTATTAGAGCACATACTCTGGAAAGGAAGCAAAATTGAAATCTACATCAGTAGTTCTTGGTGGGTGCTTGAAGGAATAAGCACAAAACAATTATTTTGTTGAGATCTAGTTATGCTAGAAACTAGCCTTAGATTTGAAGACAGGTTATATGGGGCATCTAACTTCCTTTCATGGAAAGCAAGGGTTACATTGCTTTTGAAGGAACATGACCTTTGGGATCATGCATCAAAGGTTATTCCTACACCGACAGATCCAGCTGATCTGTCAGTTCATGAGAAGAAATACATCAAATCCCAAAGAGTGATCATGGATGATGTGAAGGATCACTTGATTCCTCAAGTAGCAAAGAAGACGTTGGCCAAAGACATATTTAAAGCTCTGACGGATTTATCCCAGAGTGATAACATGAATAGGAAGATGATCTTGAGAGATAAACTCAGAGATGTCCAGATGTCCAAATCTGACAATGTTACCAACTATCTCATGAAGATCACTCAGATTCATGATCAACCTACAGCCATTGGGGAGAGAGTAGATGATGTAGAGCTCGTCTGTGTGGTGTTGAATTGATTTGCCAAGCATTGGGAACCATTTGTAAAATAACTCTATGCTCAGGAGAAACACCCACTTGGGAGAGGCTTTGGGATGATTGCATCTGAGAGGAGACTCGGGAGGAGTCCAGAGATCGCAAGAAGGAGATGGTGAAGAGAAATTGACTCTTGTTAGCAAGGCACAAAAGGGAAAAGGAAAGAGTACTAGCAAGAAGGGTAATAGTGAGGGGGAGGCCTCACAACCAGGGAATAAAAAAGACTTGAGTAAAATCAAGGGCTTCGTGTGCCACAAGAATGGGCACTATGCATCTCAGTGTCCGGAGAAGAAGAAGCGAAAGGGAAAGACGCAACAGGTAGTAGCATCTACAGAGACTCAGTTGAGTGAGTTCATTGCAAAGTTCGAGAGTGATTTCTCACTTGTTTCCTGCCTTTCAACTAGCACAGTTTCTAGGAGTGCATGGTACTTGGACAGTGGTGCATCTTGTCCCATGACGGAAGCACGAGAACTATTCAGTAGATTGACGGAGTCAAACTCAGGGATCCATGTGGAGCTTGGTGATGATGCCAAGTATGAAGTCAGAGGAGAGGGAATAGTTTCGTTCCAACTTGTGTTAGGTGGTTCATTTGATGCCCAGGATGTGCTATTTGTACCAGGATTGAAGAATAATTTGCTCTCAGTCCCAGTTATGGAGGACAGTGGATTTTCCATTATCTTTAGGAGATGGAATGTACTCATACATCCAGAGGGAGCTATCCCTTACACAGCAGTGAGGATTGGGGTTAGAGAAGGAAACTTATACAGGTTGCAAGGGAACCTATTCAGGCTTTGGTACAAGAAAATGACAACGTGTGCAAGCTTTGGCACAAGAGGATGGTACACTTTCATTACAAGGCATTGCCGATTTTGAGGGTGATTGTCACTTGTATTCCATATTTTAGTGTTGAGCAATAGGGAGTATGCTGGAGGTGTGCACTTGGCAAGAATTTCAAGACTTCTTTTCCAAGCAGTGAGAGTAGGTCCAAGGGGATCTTGGATCTTATTCATTAATATGTGTGTGGGCTAATGTTCGTAGCGTCAATGCAGGGAGCATCATACTATGTGACATTCATTGATGATATTCCCAGGAAAACTTGGTCTTCGGTCGGTTTCGAGAGTTCAAGGCTAAGATGGAGAACTTGACATGTAAGAAGATCAAGGTCTTGAGGTCAGACAATGGGGGAGACTACACCTCCAATGACTTCAAGGATTTATGCAAGGAGATAGGGGTCAAGAGGGAGAAGACAGTGTTGTACAACCCACAACAGAATGAGGTTGTGGAGAGAAAGAACCGATAGATCATTAGTACTGCAAAGGCTATGATCCATGACCAGGGTCTCCCTATGCTTCTTTGGGAAGAGGCATGTAACACATCAATTTATTTGCAGAATAGGAGTCCTCACAAGATATTGGAGGAGAAGACTCCTGACGAGGCATTCATAGGAGTGAAACTAGAGATAAGACATTTGAGGATCTTTGATTCTCCAGTGCACATCCATGTGCCTAAGGGGAAGAGGATGAAGCTTGAGCCTTCCAGAGAGAAGGGTGTGTTTATGGGGTACAGTGAGACCTCAAAGGCTTGCAGGATCTTTAAGCCAGCACAACGGAAGACAATGGTGAGTCGAGATGTTAAGTTCGAGGAGGACTTGGCATCTAGGAAGTCTCTTGAGTTTCCTCTAGTGGTAGAGGACGAGGAGTAGGTAGCTCCGAAGGGAGAACCAAGTTCACAGACTTCTAGTTCAGGGAGTCATCCTTGAGGTAAGGAGGATGAGTTAGCTCCTTCCAACTTTGTCAGGAGACCCAGATGGTTTGAGTAGACATTGAGGGATGCTTGGGAGCATGTTGAGGCTCCTAGGAGATCATTCAGGGAGAGTAGGCCTCCAAGGAAGTTTCCAAACTATATGATTGGAAGTTTCTGAACTATATGGCATTGATGAGAAACACCATTGATTCCAATCCTTCTAGATATGAGGAAGTAGTCGACCAACAGGTTTGGAGGGATACCATGGTGGAGTACACGCCCATCATGAATAACGATGTTTGACATGTTGTGCCAAGACCAGAGAGGAAGTTTGTGGTGACTTCCAGGTGGCTCTTCAAGATCAAGCATGCTATAGATGGCAACATCGAGAAGTTCAAGGTGAGGTTCGTGTCGAGAGGGTTCTTTGAGAGAGAGGGAGTGGATTATGAGGAGACATTCACTCCAATCACCAAATATGTTTCCATTCGGGTTGTGATATCTATTGCCTTAGTCATGGGGTGGAGGATTCGCCAGATGGATGTGAAGACAACCTTCCTCAAGAGGATCATTGAGGAGGAAGTATACATAGAGCAACCTAAGGGATTTGAGGTACATGGGAGAGAGTCTCATGCGTGTAGGCTTAAGAAATCCCTGTACGGACTCAAGCAAGCACCTAGGGCATGGTATTCCATGACTAACGGATACTTGCAGAGCATGGGCTTCACCAAAAGTGAGGCAGATCCCAACTTGTACTTCATACTTGTTGGATATGAGCAACTCATCTTGGTGCTATATGTAGATGATTTTTTTCTCATAGGTGCAAAGGAGCTTATAGCGGGGTGCAAGGTAGATTTTGCCACAGAGTTTGAGATGAAACATATCAGCTTGATGCATTACTTCTTGGGGTTAGAGGTATGGAAGAGATTTGGTGAAATCTTCTTAGTCAGGGGAAGTACATAGTGGAGATCATGAAGAGATTCATGATGGAGGACTGTAGACCGATGGCTACACCTATGTTATCCAACCTGAAGAAGATTGATTCTTCAGATTCAAAGTTAGTGGATCCCAAAGTATACAAACAACTGATTGGATCATTGACATATTTGGTCAACACTAGACCAGATATATGTTTTGCTGTGAACACCTTGAGTTAGTTCATGGTGGAGCCAAGGTAGGTGCATTGGGTAGCAGCAAAGCATGTGCTTAGGTATTTGAAGGGCACAATGGAGTATGTATTGAGGTATCTTGGAGGTGATGGAGTGAGGTTGCAGGGCTATTTAGACTTAGGTTACGAAGGGTGTTCATCAGATTGAAAGAGCACCTCAGGGTGATGCTTCAGCTTGGGCTCATCGGTGATTTCTTGGTTCAGCAGGAAGCAGACTTTCATAGCACTTAGTTCAGTAGAGACAGAGTACATGGTGGTGACTATGGCAAGTTGTGAAGCTCTTTGGCTTCGCAAATTGCTTATAGGATTATTTGGTCAGGAGTTGGAGCCTATGGTGATTCATAGTGATAATCAGAGTTGTATCAAACTCTTTGAGAATCCAGTGTTCCATGACAGGTCCAAGCATATTGAGATCAAATATCATTTCATCCGAGATAGGGTCCAGAAGGGAGCAGTCAAGCTTCAGTTTATTTCCACAGATGAGCAGGTTGCAGACATTTTCACCAAGCCCTTGGTGAAAGGGAAGTTTGTCTTCTTCATAGATAAGCTAGGAGTGGTAGAGAATACCTTCCTCGCTAAAAGGGAGTGTTGATGTTTGTAGCTCGGACAGGTATTTCCATGAGTTGATATCTTACTTATGGAAATCCTCACTAATACCTCTCAAGAACTTTGGAAATTCACTTTATTAAAGTGATTATTAAAGTGAATGTGTTTTTAGATTAATTGGAGTTAATTTGGAGAAATGCCCAAGTTTTTGGCATTAGTGATTTAAGTTAATTAAATGAATCTCAAGCATTGATCTCAAGTGAGTGAGATCTAATCTCATCCATTGGAGTCAGGGTTTTGGTTCATCCCAATAGTATAAAAGACAACCAAGGTGAGAGTAGAAGACACAACACCAACAAGAGAGGCACAAGAGAAACCAAGCATTGAGTTGGAGAGAAGGACTTTTAATTTTATAAATTTGGTCAAGAGAGAGATTGCAGCAGATAGAGAAATCTTCCAGGGAGACTGTATCAGTCAAGTGGAGGTCCAAGTAAATCGCCATCTGTACTGTTCGGACGGAAGCTGTACCAAGAATCGTATGGATAGAGACGTGGGATGAGTTTGTGGGGCACAGCTGTGCAGGCAGAGCCGCGAAAATACCAGTTTGTAGGGCGTCTCTGCAGGCATACTTGTAGTTGCAGATGCATCTGTACTGTACGTACAGCAGTGTCGTACAGGCCGTATGGCACATCAGTGAGTAGCAAGGTTTGCTCGGCAGATTTGCAAGTTGGAGGAGGGCATTTTTCCAGGTTTGACTGTTGTATTTTCTCGGGCCATTTTCCCAATAAGGGAGCACTTGTAACTTTGTAAGCTTGGAATATATTGAAAGAAAAGCTGATTTGAAGGGGAGAAATTCTGTGTCTTATTCTCGTAGATCTATTTCCATTGAAATTGCTAATGGAAATTGCTTCCGCTATTTAGATTTCTGTTAATTAAGCCCAAGAGTATAAATAAATCAGTGAGCTGAAATTTAATATTTGAGCAAGGAAAATCTCTAGGAGTTTGTTTGTTTAGATCCGAGGTTTAGAAAATTTAACATGAACAGCTCAGATATGTCCAACGTAGAATTACCACTCAACCCTAACTTCATGCTAGGGATAGGGTCTTGCATCTTAGGTTTTTGCCTCATGGTTTTTGGCATTATTATAAAATTTATTTTTGACCATTTGTTATAGGCTTTTTGTGAATGAGCATAGCCACCACATCTCTTCTCGGAGATAAGCTACCTCCATTCTAGCCACTATTTATTGCTATGTAAATTGCAGTTTTTTCCACCATTTGATTCATTAATAGAATTTGATTCTCACTAGAATACTATGCTTTCAATATTGCATCAGGTGTTCTCTCTGCAATACATTATGTTCTTTAATTTCATTCTCAGGAATCTGGATCAGACTACATGTTTGGTTGGCATGGCTAATTGAGAGGAAGATAGACTTATTCTCTAAGGAGGCACTTCCATGGCGTTCATGAAGGCATAGATGCACATGCAATTGGATGTTTCCTACTCTTTATCTCAGAAATTTGAAGGTAGACCGTAGAAGATGGCTTCCTTATACCTATTAAATGATTCTAGATAGTATACCTTAGCCCCTGCGATTGGCATTGTGAAGGGTTAATAAGTTTTCAATGCTAGTGTTTAGGTTACTCATGTCCATACCACTGCAATTGCTTCTGCGAAAGGGGGAGTGTTGTGCTATGTTTTGGTACAATTAAAGTTGATTTGATTGCCTTATTTGACATTGGTTGCATCAATACTTGGAAAGGGTGTTAATTGCCTGCAAATAAGATATGCTTGTAGGTCAAATTCTTGCACTTGTGTGTAGTAGTTCAGCCATGCCTTTTGGCATTTATGATCATTTTGTTATTGTAACTGGAAACATTGTATATTTTGCAATTATAATTTTCTTGCAAAAGAAAGGTGAAGTAGGAGATTTAATTTGAAAACCTCTTTTTGTCATTAAGGAATGTTATGTTTTTCTAGTTAAGCTATGGACTAATGTGTTTCTTATTGTACTCCAACTACAATAAAGTACACTACAATTTATTGCTTCATGATTACATTTCTACGTGAAAATAATGCTAGTATTACTTGATTATTACTAATAATTCACAATTCCTGAGGTATTTTCCATGCTGCAACAATTATTCTTTACCTGAATATAGGTTTTATGAGTCACTAACAGACAATGGAACCGTCTACTTAAATTTCGAAGCAGCTTTATTTATTTTCAGAGATTAGAAATGTAATAATTTCTGTAATGTTTAGCTACTTCCATTCTTTGGTATGTATGCAGTGAGAATTATGTTCTCATGTTGGTGCTTATTATTTTTATTTGACAACTGATTGCAGAGAAAAGTATTTTCCGGCGGCTTTCAATTCTTGATCGATACTTGTATGTGTGGATATTGATTGACATGGTGCTAGCAGTGGTCATTGGATACTATGTGAAGCAAATTAAAAAGGCCTTTCAAGTGGCAAAAATTACTTCGGTCTCACTACCAATTTGTATTGGTTTATGGGTTATGATGTATCCAGTATTATGCAAGGTCCGCTATGAACTTGTTGGAAAAATGATGAAAAGCAGGGAATTGGGTAGAAACATACTCTTGAGTGTGGTCATGAACTGGATAATTGGACCAGCCCTTATGACAGGTTTAGCTTGGGCAACACTGCCTGACCTCCCAGAGTACCGTGCTGGTGTTATTTTAATAGGAATTGCAAGATGCATTGCCATGGTTCTCATCTGGAATGACCTAGCGAAAGGCGATGATCAACTTTGTGCTGTGCTTGTAGCTCTGAATTCTATTCTGCAGATTATCCTCTTTACTCCTGTATCTCTTTTCTATCTGAAAGTGGTTTCTAGGGGTCAGGAGATACATGTTAACACATGGGTTGTTTTAAAAAGCGTACTACTTTTCCTGGGAGTTCCTCTTGCTGCAGGAATTATCACTAGATTCTCTTTGCGGCGCACCTTTGGAAATCACTGGTACCAGGTTAAATTTACTCCTTTCATTGGGCCATGGGCACTTATTGGGCTTCTATATACAATTTTTGTGATGTTTTCTATTCAAGCTCATCACATAGTTAGTAACATTGGCCAAGTTGTTCGTGTTGCAGTACCTCTCATACTGTACTTTGGAATAGTTTTCTTTTCATCCATTGCTGCTTGCAGGTTTCTGAAAATCCCATATTCACAGTCTGTTACTCAGTCATTTACAGCATCCAGCAACAATTTTGAACTTGCAATAGCTGTTGCAGTAGGAAGCTTTGGCATTGACTCAGAACAAGCCCTAGCTGCAACCATTGGACCTTTAATTGAGGTACCTGTCTTACTGTTATTTGTCTATGTCATACTTGCTCTGAAGGCAAGGTGGTTTTGAGAAGCTGTAACTTAGTGTTGAAAGATTTGTAACAGCTGGAGTAGTTGACTGATTGGGTGTTCAATGTAGAAACTTAGCAAGAGATGCTTTTGGGATTATTGGGATATCACGGTTATTGTGTTAATTAATTGGACATTTCTTAGTTGTATTGTACTTTATGATCTTGCTCATTAATGTAACGAGGATCATAATCTGTTTTCCTTTCCTTTCCTTTTTATAGCATATCAAAATAATTGTCAAGCATTGCTTATTTGAAATCCAAACTTTAAAGTAGTGTCTATTTGTTTTCGTCCCTCTTTCTTTTATATAGAGTTTTTTCAATAATATGTACTACACCACAGATTCTGAAGAGATGATATTCATTTGTGGTTAGTTTTTACTTTTGATTACAAAGTAACCAAAGCTCCTGAATGAGTTGCAGAAGAAGAGATAGGATTTAATATTGTAATCGATGTTGCTATTATTAGTGTCATTTTATTTAACCATGAGAGCTGTTCAAAGGATATCATGCATTAGTTGTTAGTTGTTAATTTATGAAATAATCATGGATGATGGAATTATAGAAGCAGAGGTCAGATTCCAAACTTGAACTGAGTTGTCTGCTAGCCTTAAGTTAGTTTAGTCTTGAGAAACAACACCACCTCAGGTCCAAACTAGCACCTGTTTATTCTAGAGATTACAACCGTCTCCCCCTATTCTTATTCCAGGTCAATTTACAAGTCTAACAAGTTTACTTTCTCAGTTAGGCTACAGATAGTGTGATGCTCACAATGTGGAACTTCATGGTGAAGCCTAGGTATGATCTTTGACCTGTTGTGTTCAACCATGGTGGTCCACAGATATTATTTGGGTTATTTCCCCTTCTATATTTCTAATGTTGAAACTCTTTGCTATGCTTCCTATTTCTGTTTTTAAGACAATTTGTTATTTCCAATAATCACCTTTTGGATTTTGTTCTCAAACTTGACCACATTGGAATCGTTTGGAATGAAAATATATTGTCCCTTGTGCCTTCATAGCCCATCTGTCTGCATATTGTTTTAAAACTTATCAAAGTAACTACAGGACCTAGATTTATACCCTAGGCTAAGCATTATATTTAACTGGCACGAAATTGCATGTTCTCAACTGCCTTACTGACTGCTTATGTTTCTTAGATTTTGTGCCTTCTTTATTGGTCCTGTTTGAGTTCTGCTAACTCACATTAGCTGCAAGTGTCATGGAAGACCTTTGCACATGAAGAAGAAGTGCATGCATTTTATGGTTATTCAGAGTTTTCATGTACAGCTCTCACAAGTGTTCATGGTGGCAATATCTCTCTCAATATTCATGTATAAATTAACAGTAAAGTGAAAAACAATATATTACAGCATAGGCAGGCTTCCCTGACATGCCAATTTATGATGCCTAGTGATTTTAGAATCTTACTTGGCAGTTAAAAAAAAGGATCTGTATAATATCTTGTTCGGGCTCATGTACTAAATGCTGTTGCCATGGCCCAAGAACACCTACAAAAGCTTGTATCAGTGCCCCATGTAGAGAGGATTTGATTGTTCTCTAGGGGCTTATCCATATTGCCCTTTGCATCGTGGTTTTCAAACTACCAGCTAGTCTCAAGTTTATGTTTATTGAGGGTTGTGACTGGCCTTTTATAGCTAGCATCTAATATTTTATGCTTTGATTCTCAGTCATATTTTACTGTTAGATTTTATAGCTCGGGAGGTCTTTTACATAGGCTTGGTGTCTACGCATGTAGAAAGGACCTAAGTGACTTTCCTAGGCATTAACTTTAGTGTTATATGAAAGTTTTTGGTGTTCAAACCCAGCCCGGTTTCAAGTCAAGTTTAAGAGAATTTAATGCCCAACCCAATTTAAAAGAGCACTGTAGATTTCACAAAAAAATTCTCAGATCTTGAAACACAGTATGAACATCCATTTACAGGCAGAAAATTAAATAATCCATGCACACCATGAAATTTAGAGACAGAAATTTTGGCAATAATGCCCAGGCAAAACCCAGAATGGGAAAATCTGTTTGAGAGGGAGGAATTTTATTTCTTCAAAATTTCAGAAGTACAGCAGTGTATCAGTCAAGAACAAAACTTATCTCAACCATCAGATCTCAGCAGGCTGTCTCGAAAAACGTGTTACTGCTGCCTCGATTTCTGTGCAGCCGCCACCTTGAAATCTGTGCCAGAAATGACAGTGTACAGACAGGCAAAAAAACAGGACTATGGTCCTCGAAAATCGTGCCCAGAAATGTTCTTCACACCTCAAAATGCGTGCCCACTGTTTTTCACATTCACTACCTCGAATTTCATGCTAACTGCCTCGAAAGTGATGCCCAGAAATATTGCCTAGAAGTTCGTGCAGATGCTGTACGGTCTCAGCAATAAATGCTGCTGTATGGCCTCGAACTGTGCCCAGTCTGCCTTGGGATTCATGCTGTGTAATTAATGCTGTACGGTCTTCTTGGTAATCGTGACGATGTTCATCATCCCTTGTTGCGTCCTGCTCATCTCAAGAAGTGGAGCTCTCTCTCATTTGCTTGAATGAATAATGCCTCTTCACATGAACTTTGCCTTTTAATGAAAAATGAAAGGGTAGATGAAAGGCCATCTAATCCAAGAGCCCAAAATGAATTAGATGGATGGATGAGATTAAAACATAAATTCTCTCCATAAATTAATTTCCACTCAACCACCTTTTAATTTTTCATAAAGTGCACTTTAATCTCTAAAGTGCATTTAATGCTCATCTCAAGTCATTAATACAAGGGTCATGTGAACTTTATTCCTTTTCTAGTGACTTAGGAAAAAACACCTAGGAGAACAACTTCCAAGGTACAAATATTCAACACTCCCTCTTATCGAGGAAGTTGTTCTTCACCACTCCCAACTTGTCCCCGAAGAAGACAAACTTGCCCCGCCCCAAGGATTTCGTCAGAATGTCAGCTACCTGCTCATCAGTGGAAATGTACCGTAACTCAACAACTCCTCTTTGAACATAATCTCGGATGGAATGGTATCTGATCTCTATGTGCTTTGACCTGTCATGGAAAACTAGATTCTTAGAGAGTTGGATGCAACTCTAATTGTTGCAATCTATCACTGTGGGCCTCAGCTCCTAATCAAATAAATCCATCAATAACTTGCGAAGCCACAGTGCCTCGCAACTAGCCCGACTGGCTGTCATGTACTCAGCCTCAACAGAACTCAAAGCAATGGACTTTTGCTTCTGACTGAACCACGACACTGTTGCCAAGCCCAAATTGAAGCAACAACCGAAAGTGCTCTTCCGGTCCGTCACACTACCTGCCCAATCTGAATCCGTGAAGCCAACCAAACTAACTCCACCCGAGCTCCTGTAGTCCAAACCATAATCCACCGTCCCTGCAAGGTATCTCAACACATGTTTCGCGGCTACCCAATGCACTCTCCTAGGATCCACCATGAACTGACTGAGAGTGTTCACCGCAAAACACAAGTCTGGCCCGGTGTTGACCAGATACATTAGCGAACCAATCAGCTAACGATATTAAGTGGGATCTACCAACTCTCCCTTAGAAGCATGAAGCTTCTTCCAGTTGGTGATCATCGGTGTGGTCATCGACTTGTAATCCTCCATTTGAAATCTCCTCAGAATATCTGCAGCATACTTTCCTTGTCCATGGAAAATATGATCAGGCTCCTGCCAAATCTCCATCCCCAAATAATAATGCATCAACCCAATATCGATCATCTCATACTTTGAAGCAAGATCTCTCTTGCAAGCTGCAATGAGGCGCTCCTACCTTGTGATAAACAAATCATCAACGTACAACAGAAGAATGAGCGGATCACCACCAACCACAATGTAGTAAAGGTTGGGATCAACCTCACTCTTCTGAAATCCTATTGACAAGAAGTAAGCATCAATCCTAGAATACCAAGCTCGAGGAGCTTGCTTCAGACCATACAAGGCCTTCTTCAGCCTGCACACATGAGAATCTCTCCCATGGATCTCAAAGCCTTGAGCCTGCTCCAAATAAACCTCCTCCTGTAGAAGACCATTGAGAAATGCGGTCTTCACATCCATCTAGTGGATCTTCCAACCCATCTTTGCTGCTATGGAAACCACTGCTCTAATAGAGGAATATCGGGAAACCGGCACAGAGGTCTCATCATAATCAAATCCCTTTACCTGTGAAAACCACCGTGCCACAAATCGAGCCTTTAACTTCTCCACAATGCCATCTGTAGCATGCTTCACCTTGTAAATCCACTTGGAATTCACTACAAACTTCCCTTTTGGTCTTGGTACAATCTCCCATACATCGCTCTTCATGATGGAATGGTACTCCTCCATCATGGCATCTCTCCAAACTTGATGCTGAGAGGCCTCCTCAAAAGTGGAAGGCTCTGAATCACGAAGACTAGCAACCAATGCCATACCCAACCTGTTTGGCATCACAATTGTCCTCACTGGTTCCTTGGGATTACCAAATGACTCTACTTCCTTCAAGGTGTCACGATGCCACTTGGGCTTCCTCTTCCCTAAAGGTGGTTCCCAAATTGCTCTCTCATCCTCTGAAGAAATACTAGAAGTAGATGGCCCAAAAACTTGCGAACAAGTAGCTGGTGAACTAGCCACTGGAGAACTCAGTGATTCGGAAGCTGCAACTGGTGAACCTGTGACTTGAGAACCAGAACCTGTCCTCGAAATACCTAGTGTTGGTTCAACCACTGAACCTGTAGAACCTGTGCCTGTAACCTGTGGCCCAGTGACTCCGGAAACCTGTGATCCTGTATTCTGAACTGCTGGTACCTCTGTAGCCTGAGGTGTGGATGCCTGTGACTCCTCCTGCTCTGACTCTCTAGACTTCCTGAATGCCCACTCCTCAAATATCACTTCCCGCCTCACAACAACCTTCCTCTGGGTAGGAAGATAAATGCGGAAGGCCTTCGAAGTCTCATCAAAGCCCACAAAGATGCACTTCTCTGCGGTGGGCTCTAATTTTGTCCTCTTCTCAGAAGGGACATGAGAGTAAGTCAAGCAACCAAATATGCGAAAATGACCAACCTCGGGCTTCTTGCCTGTGAACATCTCCTCAAGAGTCTTTCTTCCCAAGGCATGGTGGGGACTCTTGTTTTGAAGGTATACAGTTGTACTACAAGCCTTGGCCCAAAGGAAGAAAGGAAGACTCTGCTCATGGAACATGGCTCTCTCCACTCCCACAATAGCTTTGTTCTTTCTTTCAACCACTCCATTATGCTCAGAAGTGTATGGTACTGTCAACTGTCTCTGTATGCCCTCCTGTCTGCAAAACTCATCGAACTCCTTGGAGGTATACTCACCCCCATTGTTTGATCTAAGTGCCCGAATCCTCCTCCCAATCTAGTTCTCCACAAGAGCTTTAAACTCGTGGAAACTTCGCAAGACCTCATCAGATTTCTTGCTCCTCAAGAAGTAGATCCAGGTCTTCCTGGAATAGTCATCGATGAATGCCACATAGTACTCAAAACCTCTCAAGGAAACATATGTCATAGGGCCACACAAATCTGAATGAATCAAATCAAGCACTCCTACTGACCTGTTGTCATTGTTAGGAAAATCAGTCTTGGTGTACTTTCCCAAAGCACACCCTCTGCAAACATCACTATGCTCCGTGCTAAACTCTGGCATACTTGTAACCATGTTCCTCAACAATCTCAGAGCTGGATGATACAAATGAGCCATCCTCCGATGCCAAAGCTCACAAAGATCACTGCTGCTGTTATGTGCCAAAGCATGCTGGGGATGAAATAAGAGCTTGTACAACTTTCCACATCTGACTCCAATGGCAAAGGAGGAAGATGGTCCTACAGTCTCGGGGAAAACATGCACATGTCCATCCAGGAAGCATACCCCAAGTCCTTTGTCATCAATCGTGGAAAATGATTTCAAGTTCTTTTCCAACCAAGGGACAAACAACACATTCCTCAATATCATGGGACTCATGGACTCCCTCTGAAAGGTAACAGTCCCATGCCCAATAGCTCTGACAACTGTGTTATCCCCCAACACAACCTCCACATCAATACCTGTCTGTGAAAGCTCGGAGAACATTTCCCGAGCACCTGTCATGTGGCTCGATTCTCCACTATCAATGTACCAAGTGCCGGTGGTGGATGCACTCAGAGAAAAGTCGGTCAACAAAGAATACTCCCTCTCATCTTCCATATCAGCGTTGGTGATAGAAGCTCTCTCAATATGTCTAGTGCAAAGAGAAAAATCTCTCTCAAACATAGTTGCATACTCCTCAATCTTAGCTAAAGCCGTGGTCGGCTGCTTCTTCTTCTTCTTGTTTGGACACTGTGAGGCATGGTGCCCAAACCCCTTGTAGTGTCCCTTTTAGGAAAATTGCACAAACTAGGAAAAATTGCCAATTTTGACCAATTCGACCCTTAGACTAGTATTGTCACTACTACTTCCAAATGACTCTAAATGATTCCAAATTGGGTCTGAAGGTATTTGAAAGGTATTAAAACATATAACTGAGGCTGATGGATGCTTAACAACCCTTAAAACACTTCTGCAACATTCATTTACAATCTGGACAAATTAGGGAATAATTCTAGTCAAATCGAGCTTCAAAACCCCCAAGGGTAGTGGACAAAGATAACTTTCCAAATGTTGTTAAACACTTCCAAAATTTTGAATAGAGGTATGGTACTGATAAATGGCCTTAATGAGCTCCCCAATGTATCATTAATTAGTTCCTATGGCCTTCTGCAACTCACTTAAATCAAATGTTTATGTGCAATACTTCACATAGGGGGAAAAACTAGTAATTTTCACCATATGTTATGAAATTTGAATTTTAGGTGCCAAAGACATGTGCACTGTTAATGAAACTTCTTTAGAACATTAATGACACTCTATACATCAACAAAATCACAGAGAATGACTGATACAATTCGAAATAATGTCTCTTCAAGCTCCAACAACAAGGTCTAGGGAAAATGGCCTCATTAATGCATTGTTTGGTATTTTTACACAACTTCACTTGGTATTTCGACCTGCGAGTCTTATGAGCAGTAAATACAGAGTATATATATATCAGAATACAAGGAAATGGAGATTCATGGACTCTCACAAAGAGATCAACATCTCACCAAGGGTGCAATTCCTCCAGGGGCCCAAATATGCAATAAAATGTGAAAGAGATGGAAGAATGAGTTGTAGATGAATGAACCACGAGCTTCCGTGTAGTTTCAACCTGTAACTAAACACTCCATTGTAGCTCCAAATGAAAGGTTTGAATGGCCTCTCCAATTGCCAATTAGGATGGGAATCTTTCACCTTTGAAATTGGTGCTAAGGCAACTAGACTAGCTCTTCTCTCCAAATGCAAAATGCAAAATGTTAAATGATTAAAAGCCACCACCCTTCTTTGTTATTGTTTTTTTTATAAATTTCTAAGGTCCTCCATGGGTTGAATTCCTTCCAAGAGCTTCATGCCAACTCAAGTTGGGAAGAGATTCCAATGTGTGCCACTTGTCCCTCTAATTCTAGCCTCCTCCTCCACCAAATTCGAATAGGTGTCTCTTTGGCTTCTCTAACTCCCTTGAGCGCCCTCTTGGAGGCTATTTTTAGCCCTGACATGTCATATATGTCAGATGTCAGCCATCAGGTCTGATTTTTTCATAAGTGTCATAGGCATCTTCATCATTGGTGTCATAGAAGCTAGGGAATCTAGCCCAAGTGTCCCACTAGCCCAAGTGTCCCACTAGTTCCAAAATGTCTGTTCCTCTCCCTGGGGAGTTACTCTTCCTCCACAATTCGACCTCGTTGAGTCATGCCAAGTAATATGACCTTCCAACTATCCCAATAATAGTGGACTCCACATTGGATTCGAATGGGTGAGAGTGGAATGCCATGTGGCATGGGGAATCTAGCTTTTTGGGGGTCCCACACCACCAACTGTCTCCATGACCAAGTGCCATCTTATTTTCTCACCATAAATATTTATTTTGCCCCTATTAATATATTTATGCCCAAACCAAAGTCCATTTGGGTTTATTAGTCTCCTTATTCAAATTTTAATGTTTCCACCCCAACCCAGTAAACTAGTAGGTTGGTGGAATTTTCCCTACTTGAGATTTATTTGAATGGGGACATTACAGTCCTCCCCACCCAAGATTGCTTGCCCTCAAGAAATCTCAGTTTATCATGGTGCAAACTTGTTCCTCCTCTATCAGGTGGCCTTCCATGAGGAATGTCTCTCAAAACCTTTTCATTCTTGTGTTTCATATTGTGGGAGGACACTACCTTATTCGGATAGGTGTGCATTCCTCTCAATACTCTTTGTTTTCCCTCCAAATATTTGAATCTCATTTCAGGGATTTGAGAGTTCACTGTATGTTCCCCTATAGAGTACATCCATTGCACTCCCAAGATCACATTAGTATCAGCAACATCAACCACATAAAAGCTATCAAAAAATGTGTAATTACCTATGGTGAGTTGTAGCTTTGGAATTCATGTTTTGCACTCCATAGTATGGTGACCTGGAATGATGAATGTGAAGCCCTCGAATGGTTCAACATGTAGCTTTCTCCTCTCCACCATGGCTGCATTAATGAAGTTATGTGTGGCTCCTCTATCTACCAATATTGAAACCCTTTGTCCCTGTACAACTCCTTGATATCGAATAGTGTGGAAACGAGGCACTCCTGAAAGCACTGCTAGTCTTCCTTTGTCAGGTAATGGATGATCTTCTTCTTTTTTCTCTCCTTCTTCTGTTGTAGCATATCCCTCTTCCTGGGCTGAAATATGTCCTCCTTCCTCCATGCCCCCTTCATACTCATCATCACAAAATACTTCAATGAATTGGGCCTTTCCCTTAACACATTTATGTCCTGGTACCCATGGTTGGAAGCACGAGTAACATAGTTTCTTCCTTTTGAGTTCTTCCCTGCTTAGTTCCTCTTTCTTATCCTTTCCACATTCATCTTCTTGCCATGGCTTCTTTTTAGATCTGGATTGGGAAGGGAAGTTGGGCTTGGGAGGAAACTTTGTCCTAGGTAGCACATTTTGTAGATCTCTTGTCAAACTCATAGCATCCTTCAATGAATTGGGTTTGTGGGCCTTAACTAAACCTTTTAAGGGTTCAGCCAAACCTTCAGTTAACAACAATACTAATCTTACCATAGATATATCAGCCACCTTGACTGATAATTTTGGGAATTCCATCATATACTCAGCAGGGGTTCCAACTTTCTTCAATTGGGCTAGTTCTTTGAAAGACAATTCTGGATTTTTTTGCTCAAATATTTCTAATATCCTGTCAACAAATTCTCCATAGGTTGTAACCTGATCATGTCCCAAGGGTTTCAGACCATGGAACCACCAATCATTGGCATCTCCTTCTAGATGCAAAATAGTCATTTTTAAAGCATCATTTTCCACCATTGGATTTAGCTGAAAATAAACATCTAGTTTTTGTACCCAAGTATTTGCAGAACTTTGGGGCGAGCCATCAAAAGTGGGAAGGGGCATTTTACCAATGGCACAATTCAATTCTTTATTCTGAAATGGAGTCCTATTACCTTCTCTCATTTTGAGTTTGCTTGATACATTAAAGAATTGCTCAAATGGTAGAGTTTTTCTACAATCTTCACTCAACTTTTCCCATTCTGTGACCACTTCCTGCATATCGAATTGGGTGTTAGGCTCTTCTTTGACCTCAAGCAATTTAGGTGTAGTAGGCCTTGGTGTTCTGTGAAATTCATTAGGTCTATTATTTGGTCCTGTGCTTGAGAAAATATGCTCACCCATTGCCTTCTTTTCCTCATAATGAGAACTACTGCTGCCTCCTATTACTCCTTTGCTCCCAAGTTGACTGGCCAATAATTCGAACCTTTTCATGATCTATTTGGTCATATCTTCAAAGAATGGTCTCGTGAATTTAGTAAATTCTTCCTTATCCTCTGAGGTCTCCTACTCATCCTTAGCCATAGTTTCAACAAAATGCACTTCTTTTCCTATTTCTTCCTCTTCAACAACACCACCTTCAGTTTCAGTTTCAGTTTCTAAGGGTGAGGGTTTATTCTTTTGACTTCTTGTCTTCATAAATGGTCACCCACATCAGGTGCAAGGACCATGCTCTAATACCACTTGTAGTGTCCCTTTTAGGAAAATTGCACAAACTAGGAAAAAGTGTCAATTTTGACCATTTCGACCCTTATACTAGTATTGTCACTACTGCTTCCAAATGACTCGAAATGCTTCCAAATTGGGTCTGAAGGTATTTGAAAGGTATTATAACATATAACTGAGGTTGATGGATGCTTAACAACCCTTAAAACACTTCTGCAACATTCATTTACAATCTGGACAAAGTGAGGAATAATTCTAGTCAAATTGAGCTTCAAAACCCTCAAGGGTAGTGGACAAAGATAGCTCTCCAAATGCTGTTAGACATTTCCAAATTTATGAACATAGGTATGGTACTGATAAATGGCCTTAATGAGCTCCCCAATGTATCATTAATTAGTTCCTATGGCCTTCTGCAACTCACTTAAATCAGATGTTTATGTGCAATACTTCACATAGGGGGAAACGCTAGTAATTTTCACCATATGTTATGAAATTCGAATTTTAGTTGCCAAAGACTTGTGCACTGTTAATGAAACTTCTTCAGAACATTAATGACGCTCCATACATCAACAAAATCACAGAGAATGACTGATACAATTCGAAATAATGTCTCTTTAAGCTCCAATAACAAGGTCTAGGGAAAATGGCCTCATTAATGCATTGTTTGGTATTTTTACACAACTTAACTTGGTATTTCGACTTGAGAGTCTTATGAGCAGTAAATATAGAGTATATATATTAGAATACAAATAAATGGAGATTCATGGACTCTCACAAAGAGATCAGCATCTCACCAAGGGCGCAATTCCTCCAGGGGCCCAAATATGCAATAAAATGTGAAAGAGATGGAAGAATGAGTTGTAGCTGACAGAACCATGAGCTTCCCTGTAGCTTCAACCTGTAACTAAACACTCCATTGTAGCTCCAAATGAAAGGTCTAAATGGCCTCTCCAATTTCCAATTAGGATGAGAATCTTTCACCTTCGAAATTGGTGCTAAGGAAAGTAGACTAGCTCTCTACTATCTCTTCTCTCCAAATGCAAAATGAAAAATGTAAAATGATCAAAGCCACCATCCTTCTTTGTTATTGTCTTTTATAAACTTCTAAGGTCCTCCATGGGTCGAATTCCTTCCAAGAGCTTCATGCCAACTCAAGTTGGGAAGAGATTCCAATGTGTTCCACTTGTCCCTCCAATTCTAGCCTCCTCCTCCACCAAATTCAAATAGGTGTCTCTTTGGCTTCCCTAACTCCCTTGAGCACCCTCTTGGAGGCTATTTTTAGCCCTAACATGTCATATATGGCAGATGTCGGCCATCAGGTTTGATTTTGTCATAAGTGTCATAGGCATCTTCATCATTGGTGTCATAGAAGCTAGGAAATCTAGCCCAAATGTCCCACTAGCTCCAAAATGCCTCTTCCTCTCCCATGGGAGTTACTCTTCCTCTACAATTCGACCTCATTGAGTCATGCCAAGTAATATGAACTTCCAACTATTCCAATAATAGTGGACTCCACCTTGGATTTGAATGGGTGAGAGTGGAATGCCATGTGGCATGGGTAATCTAGCTTTTTGGGGGTCCCACACCACCAATGTGTCTCCATGACCAAGTGCCATCTTATTTTCTCACCATAAATATTTATTTTGCCCCTATTAATATGTTTATGCCCAAACCAAAGTCAATTTGGGTTATTAGTCTCCTTATTCCAATTTTAATGTCTCCACCCCAACCTAGGAAACTAGTAGGTTGGTGGAATTTTCCCTACTTGAGATTTATTTGAATGGGGACATTACACCCCTGACAAGCAAAACAATTGACTTTGCTCAAATCCTTCTTTTGTCCACCCCGCTACTATTGCTTCTTAGCCCCGCCCTGCTTGGGACCCTTTTTGGATTTCTTCTTCCCTCTTGCACTCAAAGCCACATTTTCCTCATCCTCCTTACTGTTAGAAGAGCTTCCCTGCACAAAACCTCTTTGGGTCTCCTCCTGCACAAAGTCATCCCAGAGTCTATCCTGGGAAGGCAAGTTCTCCCTGGAAACTATAGCCTCCACAAAAACATCCCAAGGTTTGGTCACTCCATTCACAACTGTCCGCACTAGCTCACTGCCAGAAACAACCTTCCCAACCGTTGCAAGCTCATCTCTCACTGGAGATATCCTAGTAAGGTAGGATGTTACTCCCTTTGCTTTGTTCATCTTCAGAATTTTCAACTTCTCTCTCAAGACCATCTTCCGGTTCTCATTTGAGCTCTGGTATAAGTTGGTCAAATAATCCCACATTTTATATGCATGGTCTTTCCCTGGAATGTGTGGGATTACATGGTCTTTAACTACATCAAGTATGATCCTTCTAGCCTTGATGTCCTTTTTGTTTAAAGCTGCTAGTCCTGCTGCATCAGTAGATGCATGAACTTGAATTGGATTTGTCTGTGTACTATTCACCACTTCATCCCAAAGTTCATTTTCCTCCAAAATAAGCACTATCCTAGCCTTCTATGGAACACAATTCCTTGCTCCATCTAGCCTATCGTCCAACCTAAGTCCGGTAGCCATTTCAATGCAAATTCAAAATCCAACAAGGTGCTGCTCACTGATAAAAGAAGACTATTAACGGTCTGAAAATTTCAATGCACAAATTTGCCCCCAAGCTCTGACACCATGAAAGTTTTTGGTGTTCAAACCCAACCCGGTTTCAAGTCAAGTTTAAGAGAATTTAATGCCTAACCCAATTTAAAAGAGTACTGTAAATTTCACAAAAAAATTCTCAGATCTTGAAACACAGTATGAACATCCATTTACAGGCAGAAAATTAAATAATCCATGCACACCATGAAATTTAGAGGCACATAAATTTTTGGCAATAATGCCTAGGCAAAACCCAGAATGGGAAAACCTGTTTGAGAGAGGGAGGAATTTTATTTCTTCAAAATTTCAGAAGTACATCAGTGTTTCAGTCAAGAACAAAACTTATCTCAATCACCAGAACTCAACAGGCTGTCTCGGAAAACGTGTTACTGATGCCTCGATTTCTGTGCAGCCACCACCTTGAAATCTGTGCCAAAAATGACAACAGATGGACAGGAAAAAAACATGACTGTATGGTCCTCGAAAATCGTGCCTAGAACTGTACTTCACACCTTGAAATGCGTTCCCACTGTTTTCACATTCACTACCTCGAATTTTGTGCTAATTTCCTTGAAAGTCGTGCATAGAAAATTTGCTTGGAAGTTCGTGCAGCTGTTGTACGGTCTCAACAATAAATGTTGTTGTACGACATCGAACTGTGTGCCCAGTCTGCCTTGGGATTCATGCTTTGTAATTAATGTTGTACGGTCTTCTTGGTGATCGTGCTAATGTTCATCCTCTCATGCTGCGTCCTCATCTCAAAAGGTCGAGCTCTCTCATTTGCTTGAATGAATAATGCCTCTTCACATGAACTTTGCTTTCTAATGAAAAATGAAAGGGTAGATGAAATGCCATCTAATCCAAGGGCCCAAAATGAATTAGATGGATGGATGAGATTAAAACACAAATTCTCTTCATAAATTAATTTCCACTCAACCACCTTTTATTTTTCATAAAGTGCACTTTAATCTCTAAAGTGCATTTAATGCTCATCTCAAGTCATTAATCCAAGGGTCATGTGAACTTTACCCCTTTTCCTTGTCATAGGTGCATGTTGTGCACTAGATATTGTTGGGTATACAAATTCAAATTGGGCTGGTGATGGAAATGATCGCAAGTCCACATTCAGTTATGTGTTCATCTTTGTCTTAGGGCCTATATGTTGGTCAATCAAGAAGTAGTCAACTATTGCTTTATCATCTATAGAGGCAAAGTATAGAGGAGTAACAAATGCAACTACTCAAGCTATTTGGTTGCAAGGTATTCTTAGAGGGTTTGGTCTATAGTTCCACCATCATACTATCATATGGTGTAACAATTAGAGTATTATTCATATTCTATAGGTCCACTACAGCGGAAGAGGAACAAACACATACAAATACACATGCACTACATTCGAGGCTCATACATGATCGGGTCATTTCACTTCAATTCCATCTATCAGCGGATCAAGTTGCAGGAATATTCACTAAGTCCTTCACAAAGAAGTGGTTCAAAGACTTGTGCAGACTATTAGGAATGGTGAAGACTGTAGAGGAGACTTCATAGTCTTCTTACCATCATCCTCTTTTGGGTTTTATTTTACCACGAGGTTTTCCCTTTTTCCTCACTTCATGAGGATTTTTCTTTTGGACATGGATACCTAATATGGCATCACTTTGTCCAGGACCCATTCTTTTATGCATTATTGTGACCAAATTAGGCTAATTGGGAGTTGTTAGAGCATTTTTACCTTCTCCATAGCATTGATCTCTCACCTAAATACTTTAGATGTTGATATCATGATCCTAATGGTCCAATTTTGAATCCTATTGACCAAGTGATCCATTGGAGCACTTCATCCCTAGATTCAAGGGATTGATATGTTATTTTTGGCATGTTAGGGAACATTCAATAATTTTAGAGCTATTTTAGGCATGCGAGGGTGCATTCCATGAAATTAGGGGTCTTTTTATTTTATTTTAAGGTCCTATCTTGCATGTTTAACATCTTGGAGTGATTTTAGCAACTTAGCTCCACTAATCAAGCATAGGTAGTTCCATCCTTTACTATTCTTAGTAGATTCCTATCATGCATGGATTAGATCCCTGATATGAGGAAACTAAGCCTCCACTTGTCATCTAGGTTAGTTATGAGACTATTAACTCATCTTTGAGATACTGCATGGCTAAATAAGAGTACATGAGCTTTGAATTAAGCCCAAATAGGTCCTGATGCATCACTAGACAATTCAAATTGCCTCCTTGAGTAATTTGAATTGCTTTATGTAACACAAATTTTTCATTATTGTATTATTGAATAAGGTTTTCTTCTCAACTCTCTCTATCATATTGTCCTTTGTAAAAAAATTATGAGTATTGTTGTTCTTAGTTTTCTAGAACTAGATATGATCTCTTGTAGGTGATCACAAGATTTTATAGTGTAAAACTATACATTGTAACAAGTGTGAGCATTTCCAATGGGTGCTCTTTTGGGCTTGTTTTGATGATTTTTTAGGGTTTAAAGGTTTGAATGTATGAACTTGGTAATAAGCCCAAGGAAGGTTGTGATACACATTTCTAATTATTTTATGATGTCAAATGATGTATTTTAATAATATATAATTCATTTATATTACTTTTTTAGCTTCCTTGTAAAGGGGTTACTCAAATTCCCCATACTTCTCATTTGGTTGCTATGCATGATTGATATTTTGGATCAGTTAAAGTATGTCTTGAGCAGTGAACAAAGTTGTATTTTCTTGCAGAAAAAAAAATAAAAATTGTACTTTATTTTAAGCAAAAACCAAGTACATTCCAAAGGTGCTTATAGCACATTCATTTGACAATTCTTTGTTAGAACAAGTCCTTTAATGCCTCGTTTCCATTTAAGTTTTACAAAATATGCAATATATATCCTTAGAATCATTAATAAAAGAAACAATTACAAAAACTTCATATATGACACTCCCCTCCACCTCATAGATTCAACGAATATTAAGCTTAGAGAGTGTGCCATTAGAGGACTGCATAATTCGTCCATCATAAACACACAAACTGATCTAGATGGACGTAGGTGGCCACCCACCTATTCGACTGGCTCAAAACAGTTTTCCATTTTGGCGGTTTTCTAGTAATTTTTTTACATTTTTTCGGGTCCCGAACTTCCTAGGCCGTTTTGAGGCCCTAAATGACATTTTTTTGGAAATTCTGTGGGGGGAACAATGGTTTCCATCAACATTCATTATCTTCTATTCGAAAGTTGTAAATCTCGGATAGACCTTTCCAACGAGCTATTGAGCTATTGAGCACCCCAAACGAAGATTGTATGCAAAAGTTATGACCCCGGGTAGTTGACTGTTCAACTAACCACCTCAGGGCCACAAATTTTATGACTGTTCATCTTCTAGGGTTAGGTTTTTGGATGTTTAGGGTTCTTGCCCCCATGCTTATAATAAATAGGCTCTTTCGACCTCTTCTTGTATTCAGATTGTCACGAATGAGCATATCCGCCACATCTCTTCTCAGAGATATAGCTACCACTGTTCTAGCTGCTTTTATTTTATAGTTAGTTCTATTTCATTCATTTTACTGGAATTTGAGTTTACTGTATTACTGTGTTTCTTTCCATAAATGTGTGTATGTGAACATATATACACTCTTTCATTTCATTCTCACATAAATCCAGATCAATGGTATCAGAGCCTTCTGCTCTTATGGTTTCTTAGTGCATGTCCCCAACGAGATCTGAATATTGAGAGTTGGATCTCGAGCTAGTTGAGCTTGGGGAAAACCCCTCTCGTCGGCCCAAGCAGGCTCACATGGCGGGGGAAGATAATAGAGATGATGGAGCAAGAGATCCTATTAAGTTATTGCTCGAGGAAGCCCTTGCGTGATAGAGGAATGAGATGATAAATAACTTTGCCCAGATCTTTCGAAGAATGCCAATCGTGGCGGATGCACCTTCAACGAGCAGTCATTTCGAGGGTGTGACTCCGTTCAAGGTACAAGTTAACTTTGACATTCCCTTATTTGAAGGCAAGATAGATGCAGATGCTTTAGAGAAATGGTTAAATTTGTTAGAGGGTTACGTCTCTGTTCAAAATTTTTTCGACAGCGAAAATATCACATTTGCGCTCCTTAAGTCCCTTCCCCATATCAAAGACTGGTGGGATGGGTATTGCGAGAGGCATGCACGATATGAGTTTGAACTATTCAGGACAGACCCCACTTGGATAGATTTTGTCGATGCTGCCAAGGAGGACTTCTACCCAGTCGAAAACTATGATGACCAGTACACCAAGTGGACAATTTTGCGCTAGGAGAGAGAACTGACAGTGCCATAGTTTACCAACATGTTCCATACCCTGCGCTCCAGACTGGGTATCAAAGACTTTGAATGGCACTTGGTCCTAAAGTACCGCAATGACCTGCACATGTACATTTAGATAGAGATGGATTTCCTGGACATATCCTCAGTAGGAGAAGCTTATCGGTATGTCGTCAAGATTGAGCATAAGTTTAAGCAAAAGAATAAGCGTGATTTTGGGTCTGCAAATCAAAAGAAGAAGCCTGGAAAAGGTGGCCCTAATTCTCAAATCAAAGGACAAAGCAAGGATAGCCAAATCCCCGACAACCAGCCCAAGCCACAGGTAAAGAAGGGTAATGGAAAATCAAAGAAAGACATTAGCAAGTGGTGCGAATTCGACAAACGCCCTTGGCACAACATTGATGAATGCCGCTCAAAATAATCCTTGTTAGCTAAGACTAAATCCCCGGATCCAGATTCTAGCTCAGAATCTGATGCAGAGACAGAAAAGGGAAAGCTGATCATTGACGTGGAACCTAGTGCCACCATCACAACCGCAAAGATCCAACCAGAAGAGTAAGAAGAGCCAGAGGAAAGGGAGTGCCTCTTTCATTCAAAACTATGGGTGCAGGGGACTCCACTACATTTCATTGTTGATAGTGGTAGCCAGAAGAACCTCATTTCGGTCGAGGTGGTCAAAAGGTTGAAGTTTCTGAGTTGTTTCCTTGGTCCCCCATACCACAACCTATGCCCTAGTACCCTAGGAAGTGTCCTTGTTGGGTTGAAGAAGTTCTGAAGAAGTCCTTGGTTCCACACTTAGTGGATTGATCCGTGCAACCCCCGTTGAAGTCATGGATCTCTTGTATGTGATGATGTCATAAATGACTTAATAAAGTCATGGAACCTTTGTGAAGACCTTGATGCCCACCATTTGCAATTAAAGAGGTTAAGGAACCCACATCGCCATATGGAGAAGCCCTTGATGGGGTCATGAAGTCCACACACTTGGAAATGAAGGTACCTTGATGTAGCCCATGATCATGTGGATGAGAATCCCACACACATGATGAAGAAGCCCTCAAAAATTTGAGGAAGCCCATACAAATGGTGGTATGTTGGTGTTCGTGGTGCCCTAGGAGGATTGGGTCTTGAACTCACACATTTGGTGGCTCTTAGATAGTAATGTTGAAGCTCAAAACATTTTAATGAAGCCCTTGATTAAGTCCTTAATACTCCTACACCAATTATACACTTTGAAGATGGCCTCAAAAAGTTGATTGTATTGTGGTATCATTAAGCCATTGAGAAGACATTACCATGGCATAAAATCCTTGAATGGTGAAGCCCTTGGTCATCTGATGAGTTATTTACTATTTTTGAATAAATAAATAAATAAATAAATAAATTTCAAAATAATATTAAAAACCCCATGCAGAAGTCGGCTAAGTAATTTTTTTGTTAAATAAAAATAAATTTAAAATTACAAGAAGTCGGCTCCAAAATAAATTCAAATTAAAATTTAAAAATTATAATTTTTGGAAGGTTGGCTCCAAATTATTTTTTGAAAAAAAAACCACTATAAATACCAGTCAAATGACATGTCATTTGGGGTGTGGAGATTTTCGGTGGAGCTCTGAAATTTTCGCGGGTACTGTAGCAGCAACAGTAGATTGATTTTTTTTTTTTTTTGGTATGTGGAATTTGTGTGGAGGAAGAGCTCTGAATTTCGTGGCAGCCACAGTAAATACCAGGTGTGTATTTTATTGCTGAAGATAGCTCTGTACAATTTCGGGACTGTATAGCTCAATACAATTTCAGGGGTTTCAGTCAGGTTGAGGACAGGCTTGATGGCTGGAGCAGAGGAGGATCAAAAATTACAGCAGTAAAGCTTCATTTTATTGTTTGTCTTTTATTTTGGAATGACTGGTTATTATGGTATGATGCTGGAGCAGAAATGAAGACATTGTTTTCTTGGTTTTACTAAGGTGACCCAAATGTGTTGGCTGCTGATAATATAAGACTTATGACAAGAATGATAAAGATTTTAGTGCTGCTGAGCAAGAATTCCGTGGAGCTGTGATGTGAGATCTCGGTGTAGAAGTGAAAAAATAAACCCAGCTTTGATTTTCGGATTTATCTGAGGCAGCCACAGTCAAGGTGAAATTTCAAAGTTTGAACAACTCTGAAATTGGGTAATCTCTGAGGCAGATTTTGATGGAATATTCGAAGACAGTTGGTGGTGGAATTGTCAAGAAGCAACAACATTTGAGTGATAATACATAGCTCTGAAATTTAGACTTCTCTGTGGAAATTTCGGGTGGTTACCGAGGACTGAGGAAAACGCAGGAGCAGCCACAGTAAAGTTTTGTTTTATCTCAGTGAAGGCAGTTCACAGCACTTAAAGTTACATGAGCTTAAGGCTGTCCATTGGACTGTTTTGTGACTGATCCTGGCACAATTATGGAGCAGCTTTTGTGAGACAGTTTGGATTCTTGGCATACATTTTGATGGGCTGATTGAGAACAGTAGTAAGGAAACAGTGGCAGCCATAGGTGTCTTGGTAAAATTTCAAGTCTGAAAATCAAGTCTGATTAAGCCCAGAATTCAACGGTGATCCGAGGCAAAACATGATTGTGGAAACATGCTTGTGGAATAGTAAACCAGTGTTGATGAAGTCAGCAGAAGTATACACATTCTGAATTTTTACACAGTCAGTATACACAGTCCGATTTTTTTTTTTTTTTTTTCACAGTCAGCTCAGTCAAAAGATGTAATTTTTGGTATGCATGACAGTTTGTATGCTTAGTGGAATGATAATGATAGCAATACATACATAGTGATGTAATGTATGCTTAGTGTACCTAGTGTGTTAGCATACAGTGACTTAATGATTATACAGTGATCTATTCAGATATCTTCTTAGTATACAGTGAGATGATGACTTGAGAAGATCCTTGATGTTTTATGATGACTTGGCAAGATTCCTAGATTGATAAAGAGCAAAGATAAGCAGATAGACAGGTTGATGAAGCAGAGATTGACTAGGATTGATTGACAAAGAATAGTGAGCAAATAGTTGATTTGAAGTATTTTGTTTGGTACATAAGAAACTTGATACAGGTTAAATTGAGCAGAATTGACACAGGTTGTCCTATGTGCAGTTGGTCTAACTCAGATTGGTTGAGTTGTATGAGCAGTTGGTTTGACCTAGGTGGTCTGGTACACAGTTAGTTGAACTCAGATTGATTGATTCAAATGATGTGAACAACATATTGATTTACGCAGACAGATTGATTGGTATAGCTAAGATTGATTGGTACAGCTAGATTGGACAAATTGATTGTACAGGTTGATGAACAATGTGGCACAGTTGTGATGAGTAGTGGTCAGTTGATGAGTAGTGACAGTGATTGTGCAATGTGGTACAGGTGTTGGATAGCAGGTCCGCAGGATCAGTGCAGTTTGTGGTTCAGTAGTTCAGTTTCTATCTTCATATCAGGGTGGCAGGACGGGGCAAGGAAATCTAGGGAGCTAAGGCTTCCTTCAGGTTGTAGCCTGTAAACCAGGGGGATGTAGTCTCCTTCCAGTTGTAGCTGGAGAATTGAAGTCTTTGTAACAAAGGGGGTTGTTGCCTCCTTCCAGTTGTTGCTGGTAAATTTTTATTATAAAGGCTTCCGTGGTTTTTCCCCCAGGACTTGGGTTTCCACGTAAAAATCTTGTGTACTGTGTTTTTCTATGCTTCCTATGTGATGATGATATGATGATAGGTGATGATGAGCTGCAATTGTTAATAATGCTGATGATATAATGATAATGTGGTAATACATTAATGAATGATGAAGCAGTTGATGATTGTTAAAGTTGAAAAAGTAATAAAAAGCTATACACACTGTTCACCCCCCCCTCTCAGTGTGCTCGGTGTGTCCAACAGACAGTGCCATAGTTTACCAACATGTTCCATACCCTGCGCTCCAGACTGGGTATCAGAGACTTTGAATGGCACTTGGTCCTAAAGTACCGCAATGGCCTGCACATGTACATTTAGATAGAGATGGATTTCCTGGACATATCCTCAGTAGGAGAAGCTTATCGGTATGTCGTCAAGATTGAGCATAAGTTTAAGCAAAAGAATAAGCGTGATTTTGGGTCTGCAAATCAAAAGAAGAAGCCTGGAAAAGGTGGCCCTAATTCTCAAATCAAAGGACAAAGCAAGGATAGCCAAATCCCCGACAACCAGCCCAAGCCACAGGTAAAGAAGGGTAATGGAAAATCAAAGAAAGACATTAGCAAGTGGTGCGAATTCGACAAACGCCCTTGGCACAACATTGATGAATGCCGCTCAAAATAATCCTTGTTAGCTAAGACTAAATCCCCGGATCCAAATTCTAGCTCAGAATCTGATGCAGAGACAGAAAAGGGAAAGCTGATCATTGACGTGGAACCTAGTGCCACCATCACAACCGCAAAGATCCAACCAGAAGAGTAAGAGGAGCCAGAGGAAAGGGAGTGCCTCTTTCATTCAAAACTATGGGTACAGGGTACTCCACTACATTTCATTGTTGATAGTGGTAGCCAGAAGAACCTCATTTCGGCCGAGGTCGTCAAAAGGTTGAAGTTTCTGACGGTTCCACATCCCCAACCATACAACATCGGTTGGTTGAGTCAAGGATGAGACATCCGTGTTAGTCAACAGTGCCAGCGTTCCTACGACATCAAGCCCTTGAAAGATGAGGTAATGTGTGAGGTTTCCCCGCTTCAAGTTTGTGATGTTCTTTTAGGACAACCGTATATGTGGAAACGCCATGTTGTGTATGATTCTAGACCTCAGAGTGTCATTATTACCTTGGGAAAGAAACTCTACAGGATACCAGAGACACTTCCCACTACTGCAGTGTCCCTTATCACAACTAAGCAGTGTTGAAAGGTAATCTCCCAAACATGGCAATTTTTCCTCTTCATGGTTCATTCTGAAGGTGAACGAAAGATCGCAGCAACATCCACCACCTCCACACAAAACCCCTCTATGCAGCAGAAACAACTCGACAAGATCATGGAATCATACAAAGACATCTTTACCACACCTGCCAGGGTGCCAGTACATTGCCAGGTCAAGCATTCCATTGATTTGATACACGGTGCGCCTTTACCTAACGGGCTAGTATACAGGAATTCCCTCATGGAAAATGAAGAAATCAAATGCCAGATTCACGGTTTAATCCAAAAGGGGCACATTCGACCTAGCTCCTCACCTTGTGGGAGCCCAATTGTGTTGCTACCGAAGAAAAATAGGACATGGCGACTATGTATTGACTACTGAGTTCTAAACAAGATCACAATCCGGAATCGGTATCCCATTCCCCGGATCGACGACCTTCTTGACCAGCTCAAGGGTGCCAAATATTTCAGCAAGATTGATCTGTAGTCTAGCTATCATCTAGTGCCAATTGAGCAGACTGATGTCTGGAAGACCTCCTTCAAATCCCACGAAGGCCTCTTTGAGTGGTTGGTCATGCATTTCATCTTGACTAATGCTCTAACAACCTTCATGAAGATGATGGACGATATCCTAAAGCCATTCACCAATTCTTTTGTGGTCATATATCTAGATGATATCCTCATCTACAACTGAACATGGGCGGAACATTTGCAACATATCCACCAGGTCCTCAGCACCCAGCGACAACACAAGTTATACGTCAATCTAGAGAAGTGCTCATTTTTCATGGAGAGGGTTCAGTATCTGGGATACATTGTGGATGAACATGGTGTTCATGTGGATCCGGCCAAGATCAAATCCATTCACGATTGGCCAACCTCGACAACTCTCACAGAGCTTCACAGCTTCCTAGGCCTTGTCAACTTCTATCGCAGATTTGTGTTGGGATTCTCTAATATTGCTTGGTCCCTTAGTCAAGTGACCAAAGGGATATCCAAGGCCAAGTTCATTTGGTCCAAGCGAAATCAACAATCATTTGGGGAGCTGAAGCAACGCTTATGTTCGGCGCCCGTCTTTTCCGTACTAGATCTACAACAACCCTTTGATATTGAGACAGATGGTTCGGACTATGCTGTTGGTGCAGTCCTCACTTAGCATGGCCATCCAGTGGCATATCACATTGAGACACTTCCAGATACAGTCCGCAAGTACCCTACTTATGATAAGGAAATGTATTCCATTGTCCAAGCCTACTGCTAATGGAAGCATTACATCCTTGGAAAAGAAATGGCCATTCACATTGATCACAACCCTATGCAGTTCATGCAAACCCAAAGGAAGTTATAGGATGACCGCCACCAGAAGTGGTCCACTTACTTGCAGCAATTCCACCTGAACATTAAATATAAGAAGGGAAACTCCAATCGAATCGTCGATTTCCTCAGTCGACCTCCAGTAGAAACACTAACCACGGTGCTCAACTCTTGTGGCCACGAGACCTTCGGGTGGCCCCAACTATATAGCAGTGATCTTGAGTTTTCTCCCATCTATCAAGCCCTGTGTGCAGTCACATCCGTGGCAGACTTTCATCTCTAGGAAGGATTGCTATGACACCTGAGCCATCTCTATGTTCCTTCAAGCGAGCATGCAAAGTTGATTTGGGAAGGGCATTATAGTCGGGTTGCAGGGCACTTCGGCACTGAAAAGACGGTGGCCATATTGTAGAAGCACTTTTATTGGCCCAAGCTCTGACAAGATGTTGGCCGATACATCAGATCTTGCATTTCCTGCGTCATCATGAAACTTGCCATAGAAAAAGGGGCTGTACACCCCTCTTCCCACTCCTAATCGGCCATGGGAATCCATCTCCATGGATTACATGTCTAGACTACCTTCAACCAAGCATGGTAATGACTACGTGTTTGTGGTCGTGGATCGCTTCTCTAAGATGGCCATTTTGATAGTTTGCAAGCAGAACATCTCTGTTGAGGCCACTACTATGCTATTCTATGAGCGTGTTTGGGTTCATTTTGGGCTGCCACAGAATATCATTTCGGATCAGGATAGCAAGTTCCTAAGCACTTTCTGGTCCATCCTATGGTCATTGATGGATACCAAGCTCACTAAATCGACTGCCTTCCACCCCCAGACCGATGGAGAAACAAAGGTAGTCAACAGGATGATTGTGCATATTGTAAGAATGTACAATTTTAAACATCCCCTCACATGGGATGAGAGCCTTCCTTATGTTCAACATAGCTATAAAAAGAGCCCTTCATAGCTCTACTAGCCACATCCCCTTTCAAGTGTGCCTGGGGTTCCAACCACTGGCCCCAACTGATGTAGCTCTGCCGAGGCTGATAAAGTCATCCACACGGGAGGAATATTCCCTTGCTCATACCGAGGCTGATAAAGTCACCAGTTTTGTTGAACGAATCCAACACATCCTCCAACAGGTCCATGACATTTTGGAAAAATCCAACATTAAGTACAAGCAGCAACATGACTGACATCGGGTTCCACACAAGTTCGAGGTTGGTGATAAGGTTTGGTTGCATTTGAAGAAAGAGAGGCTCACAGGCCCCCATCGCAAGCTTCGTCCACTTCGATATGGGGCGTACACCATCACCAAGACAGTTGGTGACAATGCCTTTGAATTAAGTATTCCTCCATTCCTTGGCCTGCATCTAGTATTCAATGTGGAGCTCCTTCGCCCATATTTTCCACCATTGTTACACCTCGGAGGTGGCAAAGCAATTGACACCTACAAAATTTAATCTTGACCACCTATAACATGCAACTATTCATTAGATCATGGATACACAGGTTAAGGGCACCCGCCAGTAGGAGATTCAACTATATCGGGTTGTCAAAGCAAGGCAACTACTCCACCAAGGCAAGTGGCTCACCAGGAGTGAAGTTTAGCAGAAGTTTCCCCATTTGATGGAACTCAACGCAATGGAGAACATTACTTCCTAAGGGGGAGGACTGATCGAGATGGATGTAGGTGGCCCTCCACCTATTTCACTGGCTCAAAACATTTTTTCATTTTGGCATTTTTCTAGTAATTTTTCTACAGTTTTTCAGGTCATGAACTTCCGAGGCCATTTTGAGGCTCTAAACGATTTTTTTTGGAAATTCGGGGAGAGGGGGGGGAGGGGGCAATGGCCTCTAAATGCATTCCTTGTTCTCTAGTCGATTTTTTTAAATCTCAGGTAGAACTTTCCAATGGGCTATCAAGCGCTCCAAACATAGATCGTATGCAAAAGTTATGACCCCGAGAAGTTGACTATTCAACTAACCACCTTAGGGATGCAAAATTTATGACGGTTCATGTTCTAGGTTTACGTTTTTGAATGTTTATGGTTCTTTCCCTCATGATTATGATAAATAGGATCTTCTGTCCTCTTCTTGTATTCAACTTGTCACGAATGAGCATAGCTGTCACATCTTTTCTCAGAGATATATGTATCACCGCTCTAGCTGCTTTTATTTTACAGTTTGTTCTATTTCAGTCTTTTTAATAGAATCTGAGTTTATGGTATTACTGTATTTCTTTCCATATATTTGTGTATGTGAACATATATATACTCTTTCATTTCGTTCTCACATAAATATGGATAAGTGGTATTAGAGCCTTCTTCTCTTGTGGTTTCTCAGTGCATGTCCTCGACGAGATCTGTGTTGGAATTTGTGCAACTTTGGAAGTTATTCTTATTATATTTTATTGTAATTATTTGTACCTTCTACCGGAGATGATCTTGATGTAATTAATCATGTAAACTCTTGAAAGAATCAATGTAAACCTTGGGGAGAAACTTAAGTAAAGAAAAATAATTATTAAATGTATTTTTATATTCCCCCAAGACTAATCGGCTTAGATAGTTTGATAAATCGGCCCGGTCAAGGAAAAAGCTGGTTTGGCACATGTATAAATAGAAAGGTAGTTCACCTCATTTGGTCACTCACTCAACCAAGCAGGTTCACATAACTTGGAGAGAGATTCGCATATGCATCTAGGAGAAGGATATTTTGGGGTTTCATCTTGGAGAGTTCTTCCACTTTCTCTCTTGATATTGTACCATGTGTTAGGATATTCCTATACTCCATCCTAGTCCCACCAGTATTTTGATCATTTACAATTTTAGTCATGCATGCACTTTTAGGGTTTGCATGCATCATTAGGGTCTGCATGCATTCCAGTTATCAGTTCAGCACCTAGCCCTCAGTTAGCCAGCCCCCGAGAGCTTCTCACTGATCAGTTTTAGCCCTCCAGTTGCTTAATGCGCCCTTTTTCCTTGATTTTAGGAAGCAACTTGCCCTTTTTCACCTACTAGTCCAGTTGTCTTTAGTTTATACTCAGTTACATTCAATTACACTCAGTTACACTTAAAGTTACACTCAGTTACACCTACCAGACTTAGTTTGACTGATGGTTGACAGTTACTTGAGCATTGATGACTCCACTGATGATGATGAAGACTTCCAGTTGTGCTCCGATGATACTAGTTGTGCTCCGATGACACTCCAGTGATCCTTTGGTCACTCCATGAAGGCTAATTCGAATTGCCACCTTAGGCATTCGAATTCCTCATGCATTGTACTATTTATTTTTCCATATTGTGATTAATTAACTAGTGTGTGTGAAGTATTATTGCTTCTATCTGAGTTCTACTGTACCATATTATTTTGTTGCTCATTATACTACATTGATCACTCTTCTTCTATTTTCCTGCTTAATCATAATTACTCTTGTGAGGTATACATCATCTCTTAGATCTGCTGTGAGGATTTTCACATGGTATCAGAGCATGTTGAGAGTATTGTTTATCTCCATTCTTGAGAGGTTTTTGCAGGTTATTACCAAGATTTCGAGTGCAGCAGTTGCAATAGTTTCTGCATTTTTGCAGCAGTAGTAGTTGCAGTTATTCTATATTGTTTTTGCAAGTCCTCTACAACTTCTATGTATTCATCAGGAATTACTCCTCTTTCTCCATTCAACTATGATGAATGGAAACCACCAATGATAGCACATTTGAAGAAACATGGTCTCTTTGATTATTGTTTTGAAAGAGAGTTCGAATCCTTTGAAGAAGAGTATGACTGGTTAAATGAAGGAGAAATAGCTTGTGCAGCCATGATGTATGTTATGTCCCGATGCATGTTATATCACCTCCTTGATTTTTCATCTCCAAAAGATCTATGGGCCTACCTGGATCAAAGATTTGGAAGACAGAATGAAGGGATTGGTCCAAACCCTTTCAAGAGCAAGCAAAGTGATGCATTCGCTCCCTTTGATGGTCTCTCAGATCATGAACCAGTATCATCTCATATTGAAGTTGTTGACAAAGAACTTGCAGATTCTCCACTCATGCTCCAACTTTCTTCTCTTTCTGTGCCAGCTCACACTCTAGATATTGCAGAAGGTCCTAAATCCTCTCTTGCACCAGAGTCTGTTGGTTTGCATCATGATCACATGATTATTTCGGAGGTAAAATCAACTATTGGAGGTAATGCATTCGCTCCTCTCAAGCAATCATCTCTTATTTACTACTATATGATCATTAGCACATGCTTTCAGAAGGTTATTGAAGAATATGTCCATTGCCACCCACTTGAGATAATTTCTCATGCATCCATTGGTTTTGATCTCACCTCTTATGGTTCAAAGGAGATATCAAGAAACCATTGCCATTCGCTTGGGATAATTTCTTATGCATATGATAGTTTTGATCTCACCCCTGCTGGTTCAAAGGAGATCTCAAGAAACTATTCTTCAAGTCTTAAATCTGATTTGGATTTCAAGCAATTATTATTTGATGGTTCTTTTTGGCATAATCTCACCCATGATGGTTCGAAGGAGAAGACAAAAGACTATCTGCATATTCATGATTTTGATCCTACCTTAGCTGATTCGAATGACAGGTTCAAGGATCATCCTCATACTTTTGGATTTGTTCTCATCACATTCGATCTGAAGAGCAAGTACAAGCACATGTTTTTTGAGCATGATCCACTTCTTCCCAAGAAGAAGATACCTCTAGACATATGACCAAGCATCACACCTGCTTGAGGTTGGAGCATTTATTTTTTATGTGTGCCTTACATTCTGTTTTGAGGGGGGGGGTATTTTTCCCTTGAAATTTTCCCCACTTCCTTGGTTTATTGACTGTTATTATTCATTGTATTGGGTGACCTTTGGTCTTAGTTACCAGGGCCCATAATGGATTAAGGGGGGGTGTTAGGATATTCCTATACTCCATCCTAGTCCCACCAGTATTTTGATTATTTACATTTTCAGTCATGCATGCACTTTTAGGGTTTGCATGCATTCCAGTCATTAGTCCAACACCTAGCCCTCAGTTAGCCAGCCCCCGAGAGATTCTAACTGATCAGTTTTAGCCCTCCAGTTGCTTAATGCGCTCTTCTTCCTTGATTTTAGGAAGCAACTCACCCTTCTTCACCTACCAGTCCAGTTGTCTTCAGTTTATACTCAATTACATTCAGTTACACTTAGTTACACTCAGTTACACCTACCAGACTCAGTTTGACTGATGGTTGATAATTACTTGAGCATTGATGAATCCACTGATGATGATGAAGACTTCTAGTTATGCTCCGATGATACTAGTTGTGTTCCGATGACACTCCAGTGATCCTTTGATCACTCCATGAAGGCTAATTCGAATTGCCACCTTAGGCATTCGAATTCCTCATGCATTGTACTATTTATTTGTCCATATTGTGATTAATTAACTAGTGTGTGTGAAGTATTATTGCTTCTATCTGAGTTCTACTATACCATATTATTATGTTGCTCATTATACTGCATTGATCACTCTTCTTCTATTTTCCTGCTTAATCATAATTACTTTTGTGAGGTATACATCATCTCTTAGATCTGCTGTGAGGATTTTCACACTATGTTCTCAGAATTGTTCATCTCTATACGAAGGTTGTTGGGTTTTCTCCCTATTGGGTTTCCCAAGATAAATTATTGTGTTCTTTGTTTCTGTGCTTTGTCTTTCTTCTAGTGACCCTATTGATCTTATGCAATTGAATTATACTGCTATAATTGTATGAAAAACTAACATGGTATGATAGTGGTACTAGAAGAAGCCATTGTCGGAAGCTAGGGTTTCATATTTTGAGGCCTTCACTCATCATTTTGGCAAAAAAAGAGCCTTGGAAACTTCGCTCTAGGAAGGGCGCATTTTTTGGTGAAGGAAGAATCCAATTATGAGAATTTTCATTTTTGACCTAATTCTACAGTTGCAGTTATTGCATAAATAGGGTTTCAGGTTTTGACCTACTCCCTCCACATATTTGGTTAGACCCTTCCTTTTCTCAACTCACATTGCTAGGGAGCATCTCTAAGAATCTGCAAGAGATCTAGCAACTATAGCAACTCACAATCAAACTATCAAGTATGTTGCAAAGAAGAAGAGAAGGAGACACTCAATGATCACTCATAAACACAGAATAATAGACAATATCTCAGTATCATACAATGAATAAGAATGTAAGTGAATGAGTACAATAGAACTACAAGGTGCATAATATAGGATTCGAATAGGCCAAGTAGGACATTCAAATTCCTAACTCAGAGTCTAGCTTGGATAATAGTGGAGTCATCATCCAGTCAGTAGTATCAGTCATAAATGGTAAAGGTTAGTCAAGTGTGTCTAACTGAGTCTAACAGAACCATCTAGGCATAAATCGAGGAAGGGATACTCCAAGGGAGGCGCATGAGGCTGTCAAAAGGGTCAATGGAACTCCAGAACTGGCTAACTAGGAGTTGTAGGTAGGTAGGATGAGTAATCCATGGAAGAACTGATCAATCAAGACTCTAACTGAATGATAACAGCTGGTAGGTGAGCTAAGGCGCTCTAACTGGGAGATAATTGACTGGTAGGTGAGCAAAGGCGCCCAACTGGCTGTGGTAGGTAGGAAAGGTGCACTTTCCATGCATAAGACTCAAGAAGGGTGCATTAGGTAGGTGGGAGGACCCCTGGGGGCTGCAGACAGGCTATGGAGAGCTAGAAGCAAGCTCTAGGTGCTGGGAGGACCACCATAATGATGACTGGATGCATGCATGTATGCAAAACTGAAAAATGATGGGGAGAATATTCCAACACCCCACCTCAAGCTATACTATGAGAAAATAACTGAAACAGTAGAATAGGGCCCTGATGACTAGGACCAAAGGTCACCCCGTACAATCAATCTAAAAAAGGAAAGCTAATGTAGCATATCATCTCTTACCCCAAGAAGTGATCTAAGGTAAGTGAATCTATTCACCATGAAAGTATTGGTGGAGATATATGCAATTTGCTCTTCCGTTGGAAGGTAGAGCAATGAAATGATCTTATCATGCACTAATCCTCTGATGTAATGCATGTGTATCTCAATGTGTTTGGTTCTGTGCCTCAAAACCAGATCTGTGGAAATCCTGATGGCACTCTGATTGTCACAATAGATGACAGGTGGAAAACTGTATAGAATCCCAAACTATGACAAGATGCCTCTCAGCCAAATGCACTGTGTGGCTGCATTTACTGCACCTCTGTACTCTGCCTCTGCTGAAGAAAGAGCCAAAGCAGTCTGCTTTTTGCTTGACCAACATATAGGTCCAGATCCAATCATGAAAACAAAACCAGATGTAGACTTCCGATCTGAGCTATCTCCAGCCCAATCAGAATCAGTATATCCAACTAGGTCCAAAGAACACCCAGCTGAGTAGTGAAGGCCATGAGCCTTGGTACCTTGCACATAGTGCAAAATCCTCTTTGCTGCCTTCTAGTGAAGCTCATGAGGCTCCTGCATGTATCTGGAGACAACACTAACATCATAGGATAGATTAGGCCGAGTGTGAGTAAGAAACAAAAGGCTACCAATCAACTGCCGATACAAAGTACAATCCACCAGTGGTGTAGAAGATCCATCCTCAAGGCTGATCCCTGAAAGAAAAGGGAATGCAACTGGTTTGCATTCGCTCATGTGAAACTTATCAAGTAGATCTGAAGCATATTGGGATTGAGCAACTTTGATTCCTGAATCACTCTGAGTGACTTCAAGACCAATAAATTGCTTCAACCATCCCAAATATGACATGGAGAAGGATATGTGCAAGGCAGATTTTATAGATCTAATACATGAAAAGCTGCTCCATGTAATCAACAAATCATCAACATAAAGTACAATGATAAGTAAGGAGTTACCATCATGTCTCATGTAGACATTCAAATATGATTTGCACCTCTGAAAGTTTTCTGAAAGTAAGAAGGAATCCATCTTGGCATACCAAGCTTGGGGAGCTTGCTTAAGCCCGTACAAGGACTTCTTCAATCTACAAACAAGTGAAGAATCATCAATATAAACCTTAGGTTTCTTCATGTAGATCTCCTCCTCTAGATCTCCATGAAGGAAGGCACTCTTGACATCCATATGATGCACTTTCTAGTGTTTGGATGTAGCAAGAGCAAGAACAAGACGAATGGAGTCCATCTTAGCAATAGGAGCGAATGTCTCAGAATAGTCAATCCCATGAACTTGGGAAAACCCTCTTGCAACCAATCTGGCCTTGTACTTGTGGGAGGATCCATTTGAATCCATCTTTGTTTTGTAGATCCACTTGCATTGAACAAGTTTCCTTCCAGGTGGGAGAGAAACTAGCTCCCAAGTCTTATTTCTTTGAAGAGATTGGTACTCTTCTTCCATATCAGCTACCCATCTTGGATCTTGGGAGGCTTCAAAGTATGTCTTTGGATCAGATCCTATCATCAGAAAACATCTCTCAGCTAGAAATGGATCTGAGGGAGAGAGTGCAGTTCTGGTGGATATAGAAGTTATGGTGGCCCTTGTAGCAATAGGAGATGAATCTTTAGGTGCTAGATCTTTAGGTTCTTGTGGATCTGGATCTAGTATTCGCACTTCTTCAAGAGTCTTCTTTTTCTTCATCTTCTTTTGTGAATTTTTGCCCTTTAAGCAACCTTTGTAGGTACCATGAGCAAACTCATCATCTGGAAGGCCTTCAACAACATTTTGAGCTTGCATGTCTTGCAAATGCTTGAAGTTGAGATGTCCAAATCTCTCATGCCATAATCTGCTTTCTTCATTTGAATGAACATGGAGAGCGGTAAGAAGTGGGAAAATTCATAGAGTTTTGAAGCAATATTTGCAACTCCTTTTGCAATGATTTCCCCTGAAGCCATGTTTTGTATCTCAATTTCATTTGGATAAAAGATCACTCTTTTGGGCTCTCCAATATGAGTCATTTGATACACTGAAAATAAGTTTGCTGCAAGAGAAGGAACATAAAGCACATTAGAAAAGTAACCATAGTCAAGATTGATTCTTCGAATCCCCTGAGAGGAGACTACTTAATCATTGCTCAATCTGACTGAAGGACCAATTGATTTTTCGAAACTAGAGAAGAGATCTTTGGAGGAAGACATGTGTCTGGTTGCTCTTGAATCTATAATGAAAGAAGAATCTGTTGATGCACTTGCCATGAGGGCATGGCATTCTTATTTGTCTTCGGATCCAGAAAATTCAGTACCAGGATCTTTCTTTCTTGCACATGTTGGTACAGAAAGTTTGTTATTCTCAAGTAACCGAGCCATCATGTCCATGGTCTTCTTCATGCAAGAACTCTTAGGATGGAAGCCTTTATAACAATAAGGGCACTTGGATCTTCTTTTCCGAGAAGGCTTGGTCTTTTTAGAGGCTCTTCCTGAATGGTATGAACTATCTGTAGGCTTTGTACCATTTGATCTCTTGTCAGAAATCCTTTGCTTTCCTTTACCATTCGCTCTCTCCGTAACTGTGAGGGATGAATCCAATTTAGGTTTGATCATTCCCATCGAAATCAACTTCTCTTCCTCTTGAGTAAGAGATTGTGTGAAATCATCAAATGAGGGAAACTTCCATCTTGGAATGGACAACCTAGCTGACTGGAAAGTAGAAACAAAAACTGAGAAGTTTGCCCCCAACTTTGAGAGAATAGCAAGTATAAGTTGCTTGTCTTCTTTCACTATCTCATATCTTTTCAACTGGGATATCAAGCTTTTGAACTTGGTGAGAAAGGCATTAATAGATTCGAAGTTGTTAGGACTCAAATATATGAGCTCATTCTCCAATTTGTGCCCTTGCATATCATCTTTCGGTCCAAAAAGAGATTCGAGCGTGTCCCAAACCTCTTTAGGAGATGTAAGATCGATGACATGAAAGTGTGGATCTTCAGAAATTGAGATAAGGAGGAGACCAATTGCTTCATCAAGCCGATCCAGGTACTTGGAATTTTCAACTGCACTGAGAGGTTCTACCATTGTTCCGTTGAGTATTCGGGTGAAGCTCTTTGATCTCATGAAGAGAGTCATTTTGGCTTTCCAGTCAACATAGATGGAAGATGTAAGCTTTAGATCCATCTGAAACAGAGAAAGTCGAATAGTTGAAGAAGATTCCGAACAGGTGAATAAACCTGCAAAACAAGAAAAGTTGTGCTGATGGAGAATGCTACACTTCAACTGAACACTACCTCAAGGACACTTGGCACATAGACTAAGTCTTTCACACCTGGCTAGACCTCACTGGATTTCTCCAATGAATTCAAGTAATAGAACCAGGATTTGCTGTGGAAACTCAGAGGCTTCTGGTGCACAAGTGAAAGATAGCTGCTCAAAGAAATGCTGCAACTGCTGCAATTCGAATAGTTGCTTCCTGGTCTGATACCATGTAAGAATCTGCAAGAGATATAGCAACAACAACTCACAATCAAACTATCAAGTATGTTGCAAAGAAGAAGAGAAGGAGACACTCAATGATCACTCATAAACACAGAATAATAGACAATATCTTAGTATCATGCAATGAATAAGAATGTAAGTGAATGAGTACAATAGAACTACAAGGTGCATAATATAGGATTCGAATAGGCCAAGTAGGGCATTCAAATTCCTAACTCAGAGTCTGGCTTGGATAATAGTGGAGTCATCATCCAATCAGTAGTATCAGTCATAAATGGTAAAGGCCAATCAAGTGTGTCTAACTGAGTCTAACAGAACCATCTAGGAATAAATCGGGGAAGGGAAACTCCAAGGGAGGTGCATGAGGCTGTCAAAAGGGTCAGTGGAACTCCAGAACTAGCTAACTAGGAGTTGTAGGTAGGTAGGATGAGTAATCAGTGGAAGAACTGATCAATCAAGATTCTAATTGAATGATAACTGCTGGTAGGTGAGTTAAGGCTCTCTAACTGGGAGATAACTGACATGTAGGTGAGAAAAGGCGCCCAACTGGCTATGGTAGGTAGGAAAGACGCACTTGCCATGCATAAGACTCAAGAAGGGCGCATTAGGTAGGTGGGAGGCCCACTGGGGGATGTAGATAGGCTATGGAGATCTAGAAGCAAGCTCTAGGTGCTGGGAGGACCACCATAATGATGACTGGATGCATGCAGATGAATGGATGCATGCAGAATGCATACATGTATGCAAAACTGAAAAATGATGGGGAGAATATTCCAATAGCATCCTCTTGTGGAGTCAGTTTCTCAAGAATTCAACTTTCATTTTTGATCTAGCTCCTGCTAGGGTTTCTGCTTCATATCTGCAGTAAGGATGATTGGAATGAAGGTTGAAGGTCATATAGAAGGGGCTTCGAAAATGATCTCTTGGAAGTCTAGGGTTCTTCTCTTACTAGAAGAAAATGATCTCTTGCACTTTGTCAATGAGAAGGTCCCATAACCAGAAGTTGAAGAAGACAAATCTCACTGGAGGAAGAATGATGCCAGAGCAAGAAGAATCTTGGACTCAGTTAGAGACCACTTGGTTCCTCAAATATCATAAAAGAAGACTTCTAAAAGGATGTTCAAAACCCTAAATAAACTATTTGAACATAGTAGTATCAATGTGACTTTCACATCGAGGAACCAATTATCAAATATGAAGATGCGCAAGTCAGAATCAATTGCCTCATACTTCATGAGGATCACAGAACTAAGGGAAAATCATAGTACCAGTGAAGACCCTATTGATGATAAGGAGCTTCTCATTATTACTCCAAATGGTATCCCAACATCTTGGGAGTCATTCATTCAAAGTATAAGTGGTCGAACCAAGATGCCCAAATTTGACAAGTTATGGGAAGATTGCACTCAGGAAGAAACAAGGATAGCAGCAAGGAAGCGAATTCATGGCACTCAACCTGAGGAAAATCAAGAATTCATGTCCCATGCCAAGAAAGGAAAGGGCAGATGAAGAAAGTTCCACAATCACAGGCACCAAGGTATGAGATCAAGTTCTTCTCTAGATGAGAAGAAGAAGAAGAATGATTTCTCACATATTCAATGTTTGAAGTGCAAGGCATATGGCCATTACGCCAGTAATTGTCAAAGTTCAAACAAAAGGAAGCATGAAGCCTCAACTACTGATGTTGATGAAGACACTTCTCACAAGAAGTTAAGGAATGATGATCGTTCAGATTTCTTTTTCTGGTGCTCCCCATGTTGAGGTGATGATATGAAGATCCTGATGAATATGATTGTCATTGATGACAACACATTAATGACAAAGACTAAATTGGTACATGAAGACATGGCACAAGCATGGATACAAGTACAAATGATGATATGGAAGACAATGGACAAGTTGGATGATGACATGGCAAGAAAGACATTGGATGTGGGCCTTGGAGCCTTTGGAACACCTAATAAGCCAAATGACCCATTATGTGGTCATTTGTGCCTTGATGAGCAATGAAGTCCACGTACTTGATAATAGAGGTAATCAGACGATGTGGATGGCTTGAAAGACAAGAAGGACATGACATGGCAAGTGTTGGTAACCAAGCAAGCATGGAAAGAAGCAAGAATGGAAGATGACATAGAGGACATTGAATTTGTAAGCATTTTAAAGAATGATGACATGGAAAAGGACAAATCAACATGGTGAAATGGCATGGAGGACATGGCAAGTGACATGAAAAAGGCAATGGACAAGACAAAGATTGAATTGATGACTAAGAAAATGCATCGACAAGCATGAAGTTGACATGGCAAGCATAATGATCCCTTGCGGGCATATTCAAGGCCAGCTGCGGGCATGCTGATGTGGAGCTTGCGAGCATCTCTAGAAGGGAATTGAGAGCATCTTAAGGCCATAAACAACAATCCTTGCGGGCATGTTGGAAGTCCCTTTGCAGGCATCTGTAGAGGCTACCTGCAGGCATCTTAAAAAGGCCCATGCGGGCTTCTTGTTGGAGGTATGCGGGCATCTCAATGTAACCCTTGCTGCGGGCATTTTTAATGCCTCGTGCAGGCATTTGTTGGAGTATGAAGCCTTGTGTGGGCATATTTATAGCCATTGAGGGCATCCTATAAGAACCCAATGCGGGCATTTCAAAGGAGCCCACAGGCATTTTAAAGAAGGCTGTGTGGGGCCCTTGCATGCATTTCAATTGGAGCCCGCGGGCATTTGTGTTGGATGATGTGGCAACAAAATTTGAGGGATATAAAAATGGAAATAATTTGATGGGGTTGGCCATCCTTAAGAAAATCATCTAAGGATAAAATAAATCAAGTTGGTTTATTTAATTTAATGGAAAGGGAGCAAATGATGTGGAAAAATGATTATAAAATGAAAATGACATGGCATGGTTGGGTTATCTCCTTGAATGAAGGATGGTTACATCAAATAAATCATTTTTGATTTATTTAATCTCATTAATAATAAAATAAGAATAAAGAGGACAAGTCAGCCTCTTGATTTTGGTGAAAAAAAAGTACACATAGAGGACGAGCTCTTGCTTTGAAGGGTGAATTTGTGTGGAAGAATTTGGAGGGATAGTAGCTTTGATTTCGGGGTTTTGAGGAGATGGCCGAGGAAGGTCAGTGAGGTAGCAGCAACAATAAGAGCAACATGAAGAATTTATTTTTGTATCTTTGATTTTTGGGGCTTCACTGAATATGATGATGGACAAAATTATAGGCAGACGTGTTTGGACAAAGTGATAGGGAAGCGGTGCTTGTGATGAACAGATTGATATGATGTATGCACAACAGTAAGGAATGATGACAGTGGACATATGAAGACATGATGCTAGCAACAGATTGATAGACATAATGATGTATTTGTGTATATGTTGGTTATGGTCAGAAGATGTTCTAAGGACAGAATGCTGATGATAAGTTCATTGTCAGAATGAAGATGAATGCTGATGATATGCTCCTTGAAGATAGAATGATGTGCTGAAGACAGTGACAACCCAGATATATGATAGCCAGATAACAGTGATTGATGTGGACAGTTTTGGACAAGGCAGAGACAAGTTGTTGATGATGTGGTTGATGACATGTGTGTTTAATGACATGAGTGTGTCTACTGTATGGTAAATGCAAGCTAGTAATGCATCTGAGGTTTGGATACCTCAACCCTTCTTGGTTGGGTCTAAGAAAACCAGGCTGGGTCCTGGATGAGGAGTTGGTGCTCTTTGTTTCAGTTGGTGCTGATTTACCCTAACGGTTGTAGCCGATCCAATCAAATATAAACAGATTACAAATATTATACTATGTTGTGTTTTCTTGTGTTGTGGTACTTGCTATGGTTCAATGATGCTTTTGATTCATAGATGATTAATTGATTAGTTGATGGAAGATTATGAAATATTGATGTAAATGGTAATATGATGCATTGATGAATTTTTGATTGAATGGTAGAAATCAAATAGAAGTGGGGAGAGAATTTAAATTTTCCTACACATTGATTCACCCCCCCTCTCAGTTTGAACATTGTGTCCAACAGATCCATACTGCAACGGGCTCCCAACAAGAAAATAAAGAACAAAGGTATCTCATGATTTTTCCCACAAGAAGGCAATTGGAGCCCACCGAGAAAAACGATAAAAGATAAGTATTTGGTTTTATTGCTCACATAGATCTGTTTTGTCTTATACATATCAAATTATATGTAGATCTATCAGTAAGTGTGTTGAGCATTTGATATAGTTTACTTATTGATGTACCATAGGCTCTTGTTGTATTTGTTATGCATTCCATGAACACCTGATGGAGCTATTTTAGATAATATCTCATTCTTACATGCTTAGAGTAGTGCACACTCTTGATGGCATGTTCTAGTGGAGATAACAGACATCTAGATAGTTACCATATGTGTTTGGGAGATATGTTTATGATTGTTGTGCTGAAGCATTAGCCAAGATTCCTAGTGTAAACTATTGTCATTGCATAGAAATAGAAATTGGTTAAATTTGATTATGCAATGCCACTAATCATCAGACGAGATTTGACTTGTAGGGGAAAGACCATATGATATGGCCTACAAGAGAAGGATGATGATACTTGTTCCAATGATGGACACATGAATCCTGTTGATGTTCAGAGGAACCTTCTAGGAGCATGAATCTCAGCCTAGAAAGATGAATCCTAGACAATACAATTAGATGGAAGTCATGCAAACAAATGAGAAACTTTAAGAAATAAGGGAAATTTCGTGGTATATAGTAAATTCTTCAAAGGCCTACAAAACTTACATTCTAGGATCAAGGCAGATCAAATCCAGCAGGGATGTATCCTTTGAATAAGAGATGGCTATCAGGAAAGGTAGAGGATTTGATATGGAGATTGATGGTGAGGAGATGCTAGACCCAAAGGAGATGATATCATCCCCCCCTCCAATAGTTCAGAGGGAGTTAGCAGAGAAGGATGAACCCATCGATCCCATTGATCCAATTGAGCTAGTTGATGTTCCCAGAGATACTGCAGTAGGTTGGAAAAGGCCTAGATGGGAACAATAAAGTTTGTAGGATATAGGGGGGCATGAAGCTCCACATAGTACTTTTTGAGAAATTAAAAGACCTCATAGGTTCTCCAGTTATGTAGCATTGATGAGTCACATCATTGACTCAAAACCTACCACTTATGAAGAAGCATCCAGACACCAAGTTTGGAAGGATGCCATAGTGGAAGAATACCAATCCATCATGAAGAATGATGTGTGAAAGGTTTGTTGAGGTGTATTTACTGTCTTAAGGAATCACCAAAATATTTAATTATCGACCAGGGTTGGTAATCTTAGAGTTGTGGCACAGTATATGCTGAGGTAGAATGGGACCTAAGTTTCGGCTCGACAGACCTTAAAAATGTTTAATAAAGAAAAGATCGAAAAATATTTCAAAATGAAAAACCGAGTCAAACTTCAGAAAGACAACAAAGGAACTAGTTAAACCTAGCTAAACCAACATATCATAATAGCATCAAGCTATACTACTCTACTCTATGATTAAACAATGGGAAAAGAACAAATACTGATAAAAAATCAAACTACTTCTTATGAAAATGGAAACTACTTGACTTAAAACAAAAACTATAAACTACTTAGTGAATTCAACAACTATTCATGCATTCAATTAATATGTCAAGACTACACTAAAGTATCTAATTCCATTCTCCTTGATGTTGTACGTCAAATGTGATAGGAACTGGGGTGAATGTATCGTAATGAATTTCGAATGTAACAACAAAACAAAATGGAATTAAATCTAACTTAATTTCTACAAACTACAAAGAGACCAATTACAATTAATTTTAAACATTATGATCTATCTTTTATCCATAAGCAAAATGATATGAAACTAATGAAATCTAGAAGCAAGTAGAAAACATAATAAATATATTTACTTGAACTAAATTTGATTTGGAAGCAAGTAGAAAACTTGATAAAGATATTTTATATAGAAGCAAGTAGAAAACTTGATAAAGATATTTATTTCTGAACCAAACTCTATTTCATGAACATCTTCATTATCTGTGTGAATGAGAGACTGATCCTATGCTTGTTGACTCAAACCCAGTCGACAAGGGTTCCCATCGCTGTCGATACCAACCCACCACGATCTCCCTGAGCATCGGCCCAGACAGGTTTTACCTCGTCCAGCAACACCTGTGGAGCAGATGAGGTCTCACCCGAGATGTTCAAGGGAGAGTCGACAAAACCATGTTTCTGCCGAACGAAGGAGGATGTTTGCGGCAACGATCACTTAAACGTATTGCGACATTCAGAAATAGATCTATGCATTTAACTTCTGCAACATTGTATCCATAACATCATTCAACAGAAACATTCATCGCGACAAGTATAACAGTAAAGCATTAATTGTAGTAAGAAAACATAGCATTATTCATATATCGCAACATGCATTACCATAAGTGAACAAAAGATGCACAGGGATTTCACAAAACAACTCTGTTATGTCATATTAACTTAGCAAAACCCATATACAATCTCTCCGCAAAAACACATATCTCATCAGTATCTCTTGATCTTAGATACAGACTCAAAGACGCACACATCCAACATCTAAGGATCCGTACTAAGATGATTCAACACTTACAACTTATGTCTATATATAGGCTTCCGCTCTTACAATGCTTGTCCACTTTCTAACAACTTCCTAACCGACACTTCAAACAATTGACCCAATATCTAACTGAATTGGTCCAATTGACCAAAAACTAACTGACATGGTCCAAAATGACCCAAAACCCGCATGCTGCGGTCCAACTGACTCAAAATTACATAACATATTGTCCAAATGACCCAAAACCCGCATACTGCGGTACAATTAACTCAAAAATACATAAAATAATCTCCTTTATGCCCAGCTCTCCGCCTTCTGCGATATCTTCTGACTTGTCGCAGCATTCGCGATGCTGCGATGCTACCTTACCAAACCGCCTGCCAACAGGCCCTCAACACAATCTTGTGGCTCGCCCTGGAGCCACGTCAACTGGACATGGTGTATGCATTGGTCTTGACTCTTCTATAGTTGAACTATATTTCTGCAACTATTCTTGCTGTCTGGATCGCGCGATTCTTGCTATTGTGATCGCGCGGTGTTTCCCGTCTCCTTCTGCTACACTGATCACCGACTCGCTGTCATGTACTTCTCACCCGAAAGTGGGAATTTATTGGCTTGCTGTTATGGACCTTGCAAACTCATCCTCCAGTCTCGAGGGATCGATTGCAGACGGAGGAGAAGTTCATAAACAATGCCAAGGTGTGAAACAGGCCAGCGGTTCTGGCACATCTGTTTCGCACCGGTAAGCACATGCTACAGGAACCAGGGGGCTGCCACCCCCCTTCTTTTTATGGTCATAGGGACCATGAGGCTTCAAACAATCACCACCTTCCTAGACATCTCGGAAGGGACTTCATGCTTGTAACCCTCGAGTGTCCGCGACGCGGCTTGCTCCAGGCGCTCATGCACACTCGTCGTTCAGGCCCTCAGCGCACCTGGTGTGCTACCGCACGAAATGAAATGGATCATTTCCACAGCCTCCTTGGAATTCCTAACTTATCTAGATGCCTGACCCTCTTGCAGCATAGCTACCTCTCGATTGGAAATACCTCGGTGCTCTAATATCCTCTGGTTCCTATATTTATACATCGCCTTCGTCCAGTCGTCGGCCTCAACAATCATTTACACCATCTGTTCATGTAAGATGCTACTCATATCATTTTCTTGTTCTGTGTGAGTATGAACTAGAATTTTGACATGCGGCGTGGCATCCATATTGATGTCGGCTTCCAGTCGTGCCAAAATGTGCAAACCATCATCCCAGGTGCCATCAGCCATGCTTCCACGATGTACTCGTCGTGCCAAACGTGTGTGCTTCTGGCGACAAGCCGAGCCGACTAACAATCGTACCTGCCAAAAAAAAAAGTTCCATTTGCTAATGATTCGTAATGATTCCTGATTTGACCTAGTCGCGACCTTGCCACTGTCACGGACCGCTCCTAACTTACGGCACAAGCCTCCCTGCCTGCGCATTCTTGTCTATGTCGGTGCGCTATCCTGCCACCGATCAACTTGCATTTTTTTTTCTTTCCCGATGCGAGTCAGGCATCACGCTGTTCAAAGCCCAACCGATAGGGCTTCAACCTACTGTCGTTAATCAATTTTGGGAGCATCGCTCCGTCCAACTGCTGCAACTATACTGCTCCTCCTGAAGTGATGCTACTGATGCGATATGGGCCAAGCCAATGCATCTACAATTTTCCTGGATGTTTCATAAACTTACTGTCATACAACAACACCAAGTCACACTGCTGAAATTGTTTGTTTTTGATGTGGCGATCATGCCAAGCTTTCTGGCGATCCTTCTCCACACCCTGGTGGAAACCTGCAATAAAGCGATCTTCCTCCAGCTGTACAAGCTGCGTTAGACGTTCTTCTAATGCTGTTGCAGCATCCATACCTGTTTTTTCCGCTATGCGTAGACTCGGAACGATGTACTCCATTGGCATAATCGCTTCTTGTCCATACACCAACCTGAATGGTGTCTGTCCCGTCAACCATTTACACGTGGTGCGATACGCCCACAACACTGCTGAAATTTTCAGATCCAGTCATCGCGGTTTGCATTGCACACCTTTGTCAGTGCATGCTCCAATATCTTGTTGAAAGCTTCCACCATGCCATTTGCCTGCAGATGATATGGCATACTATTCTTATGCTGTATCTGCAATTCCTTCGTCAATGCGCTGATGGTGCAATTGAGAAAGTGGCTGCCTTGATCACTCAGCCATATCTTGAGGCAGTCGAAGCGAGCTAGAATGTTTCCGAACAAAAACCGCGCGGCCATGGTTACGGAACAATCAACGACTGGTGCAGCCTCCGCCCATCTTGTCAAATAATCTGTCACCGTGATGATGTATCTTGCACCAGTGCGCTTCCCTGGTGGATTGTTTGGTCCCACAAAATCCACTGCCCATTTGTCGAATGGATGCAGTGTTAGCTGAGGCATTAGCGGCATCTCATCTCTCCTGGATGGCTTCCCGGTTCTCTGACAAACATCGCAGGACCATGCATAGTCGGTCGCATCATTGTGCAGCGTGGGCCACCAGAGCTTGGCACGAAGCACCTTCTTGGCCAATGCACGGCCGCCATAGTGCCCTCTAGCCACTCCTGCATGTGCTTCTGACAAGATCTGCACTTGCTCATGTGGAAAGACACACCGTCGCAATATCTCATCTGTGCCCATCTTCTATAACTCTCCTACGATTAGCTGAAAATCTGCAGCCTTGACTACCAGCTGGGTGAAAAAATGAAGATGGGTGTCTATTTTGGGGGGTCTCGTGAGAAAATAATTCTGTTTTTTTCATGTCTTCCAACTTCGGGCGAACAAAAGTGATATTTTTATTTAAAATTTCACTTTGCCGTAAAAAGAAAACTTTTGTAGAATTATGTTAGCTTTCTACTCATAATTTTTTCAATTTTTTTTATTAAGATTTGATATGTCGATCTCGCAAATGTTTGACAGTGTGTTCTTATAAAATGAAAAGACTACAAAAGAGTTATGATTTGTTGCACCACTAAAATCGTTGTTAGACTTGTGTTTTGCAAAAACTGAAAATGCTACGACAATCTACACACAATGTACTAACGCGTGACTATAAGTTTGCATCCAATGGACCTCTATACTAATTATTATATTTTTTTAAAGTCGATCCATGGGGAAACTCAGTCGATTTTCAACAACCTTTTTGTTGCACCACTTTTCTCTCAACCCGCTATAAAATCAAAAAATCTAAGACCACCCTTTTGAAGTAGACACGTCAATGAATCGACCCACATTTTCTTCGATTTTTTTGGTGTTGTATTTACAAAGTTATGTATTTTTCTTTTCGCTGTTTTTTTAAAGAGCTGAATCATAACTCGACACATGTTACAAATATAAAACTTAAAAAATATCAGTTCTTATCTATATACAACAAAATTTATACCATCGTAAAGTAGATTCAATAATGAATCTACTGGTATGAAGTCCGACATTCGTTTTGTTGTGTAAGAGGTGGTTTTCTCCTTCCGAAAATGGAGAAACCTGAAAATTTTGCAGAGATCTGAATCGGTCATGTTTCAGAGATTATTCGGCCGAATTAATTATTCGGCCGAATAATTATTCGGCCGAATAATTATTCGGCCGAATAACTGTTTTCCGTAACGGCGCCGTAACTTATAGCGAAGGTTATTCGGCCGAATAACTAAACGGAAAAAAAAATTTCGTCGGCCGGAAAAAAAATAAAAATAAAAATTTATACTCATATAAATAAACATAAAGTTAATTCATTATTTTCGCATGTTTGAACTTCGCATTTTTTTGTCAAACTAATTTCGGAAGGAGGATATAATTTTTGCAAAAGGAGGTTTTTACAAGGTATGTTTCTTCTTCTTCTCTACAAAAGGCACATTGAAGGAGTTTTTTTTTCTAAGGCATATTTACAAGAAGTTTTTCCAAACTATCTCTTTTCTTGTTGCATTTTTACAAAGAAGACATTTTTTGCAAAATGAGGTTTTTACAAGCTATGTTTCTTCTTCTTCTTTACAAAAGGCACATTGAAGGAGTTTTTTTTTCCAAGGCATATTTGCAAGGGGTTTTTCCAAACTATCTTTTTTCTTATTGCATTTTTACAAAGAAGACATTTTTTGCAAAAGAAGGTTTTTACAAACTATGTCTTCTTCTTTTTTACAAAAGGCACATTGAAGGAGTTTTTCCAACATATCTCTTTTTTATTGCATTTTTACAAAGAAGACATTTTTTGCAAAAGGAGGTTTTTACAAGGTATGTTTCTTCTTTTTTCCAAAGGCACATTGAAGAAATTTTTTTTCTAAGGCATATAAATGCAAGAAGTTTTTTCCAAATATTTATTTTCTTGTTGTATATTTGCAAAGAAAACATTTTTTTGAAAAAAAGATTTTTACAAAGTATGTTTCTTCTTCTTTTTTCCAAAACACATTGAAAGTGTTTTTTTTAAGGGATATTTGCAAGGAGTTTTTTCAAAATATTTCTTTTCTTAGACATGTTTGCAAGGATGTTTTTTTTTCAAAGTAGCTTTGCACTTTTTATTTAATTGAAAGAGGTTTTTTTCAAATAGTTGTTTTCAGTTCATGTTTTTATAAATTCCGTAAATGTTTTTAAATCTTAATTTATTTGTTTTTACTATAAAGTAACATGATTCTTTAATTTATCGTCTATAGATTAAACAACCATGGGCAATAAGAGAAATCGTAAAAGAAAAGCTGATCGTAAACGTGATGATGATGATAATAGAGAGAAACAAAAACTCAGATATATTGCCAAAAAACAAAGGGTTGCTGAAACGGAAGAGAGAACTATTGAAGATATAAATACAGATTTACATGACAATGTTGAAGAAATGGAAATTGAAAATAGAGTACAAGAAGAACAAATTGAAGTTGAAAAGAACATTGTAGAAGATGTAAATAGTGATTTACATGCTAATGTCGATGAAATCAATATTGAAGATCAAGTTCAAAATCCAGAAATTGAACCTGGTATGTATATATCATATATTTTCCAAATTCATTTTTTTATAATGAATTTTATTTTTTGATATATGTTAAATTTAATTTAATTTGATGTATAGGTACTTTTACTATTGATGATGAAATGTTAGAAGACATTGATTGCGACAAATATGGAGAAAAACTACCAGTACATGTTGCACGATATCGTGCTACAAAATTTTATGATGAAGTTCTCAAAGATTACTCAATAGCAGGACAAGCACAAATTTTGAGATGTTTATTAGTGTCCAAGAAATTAGAAGGTGCTACATCGTTATTGGGTATTCACAAAGTAACAAAAGAGTCGAAATTGAAACAAAATGTGATGGAAAATATAGGCGATGCAATAAAAAAATTTGGAAAATCCAGGAAGAAAGATATCAGTGCTGCACGTAAAGCAATTCATACAGCAATTCTTTCAGCTAGTACTAAACAAAAGCGTTTGACAACAGAACTAGCAAAAGCAGTTGGAACATCAAGAAAAACATTATACAAACATAGCAAATTCAGAATGCAAATAGATGAAAATAATGAACTTGCTTGTTGGGCAATTATTTGTAGACAACCTTACAAAGATAGATTAGGAGCAGGGGTTAAAGATATTGTACGAGAATATTGGTTGGAACATGCTCGAGTTTCACCAAATGCAAGAGATGTGATACGCAAAAGAATATCACGAAATGTATATGAAAGCCAACCAAAACATATAATGGACATGACACAAGTACAATTGTTCAATAAATTCAAGGAAGATCATCGTGGAATTAATATATCAATCACTACATTTGTGCAACAAAAACCATGGTATGTTCGACCTATAACTATACGTGATACATGTTGTTGCCGTTATCATGTGCAATTTCAGTTATATTATGACACGTTTCTTGAATTTGGTAAAATGTTTTGGACAAATTCACCACCTCCGCCGACGATACGTGAATTCATATCTCAAATTTTATGTGAGAGAAATCACGATGAAGTATTTTATTCAAAGAAATGTGTCAATGGAAAACATTGTCATCATTGTGGAAATTTGGTGTTATTCCACAATAAATACCCTATCGATAATGATCAATCGTTGTCAAATGTAAATGTTGATTGGAAGAGATACGAATACATCAACTATACTACAAGTTCTAGTGATTCACGTTCCAAAAGAATTGATTTGCTAGAAGACAAGATATGCGTCACAGATTTTCTCAAAAAATTTGAAAACGAAATTTATAAATACACCCAACATTCACATAGAGCACGATGGCAAGATCTTCAATTCAAACAGTCTCGTGAAATTTTTCCACCCGGAACAATTTTGTCGGTGGTTGATTTTGCTGAAAACTATACATTTGCTGCACAAAACGAAATACAGAGTGAATACTATCACTCTGACCAAGTTTCGATATTTGTCCATGTTGTATATAGACATTCTCAACAGGATATCGATGGCATTGAAAGCACATGTGACAATCGAGATGTGATTAAAGAATATCACTTCTATATCAGCGATGATCGTACACACGACACACATTTTGTCCAACATTGTATAGAAAATATTTTCTATGACTCACTGAAAAAACGCGAAGTCAAATTCAAAGAGCATTGGATATGGTCTGATGGATGTGCGGGTCAATTTAAATCTTCACGATCATTTTTTTGGTTATGTCGACTTCATAAAGCGCTGAACATCAAACATCGCTGGAATTTCTTTGAAACTGGGCATGGAAAAGGTGAGCATGATGGTGCAGGAGCATGCGTGAAAAGAGCACTTCGAAGATGGCAAATGAACTATTCTTCAGCACGGTTTCATTCAGCTGCAGAGGTTGTCCAATGGTGTCAATTAAATCTAAGCCATGATTATAATCAACAATCAAAAGACGTGCGCAGGTATGTCCACTATTTTTTTAATTTATATTATTTCTTAAAATTAAAAAAAATGTATATACTAACATTTAAGTACACATGTACACTATTTATTGTGTAGGTTTTTTTGGCTTGTTGGGGTCCAAGATATAAATAGATCAATACCATATGACGCTAGCACCATACATGGAACTAGAGATCTTCACTCTATTCAAACAAAATCATTTCACAACGTGTTTGCATTTGACAGTAGAAAGCAATCATGCTTTTGTCATATTTGCATTGAAAATGTCGAATCTACAGAAGTTTGTGAAAACATAACAAACAACTACGTAAAAGCTTGGAGACACACAGAGATTAATCCAAAAGGAAAAATGCCACTGGCAAGTGTTGAAGAATTAGAATCAGAAGAAATAGCAATATCGTCTGATGGCGATAGAATTTCAGATCTCGTAAGAGAAGGTAATAAACTTGTTTTTGACTTTTTAATCAATTGTTCATTCTAATCCTTCGCCATAAGTGGTCAATTCAATTCATTTAAATACGCTAACACCAATCATAACTTGCACAGGAGATGTTTTCGCTGTGATTGCACCTATAGACAACAACGAAAATGTCAAATATTATTTGATGCGATGCACCGAAGGAAAAATGAAATTATTGGAGGACTACAACGACAACGGATTTACATACGAAAGAGGATCCATCATTTTAAAAGGCTACTTTTTTCAGCAGACGCATATGACTAAAAATTATGTATACTTTCAGGATTATGAGCCTGATGTTATATGTTGTCAATATAGTCATTTAGTATGTGCATCTCGAATAAAATTGATACAAGTTCCATCAAAAAAACAATTGAAAACCAAAAAATGGAAACTATCCATATGTGACCATGAACGGATAGTTGAAGATGGTATTCCATTACGATGTTTTTAACTATATATCAAAAATAAATTGATCTATATTTTTGTCCATGTCAATTGTTGTGTGCAATATATTTTTTGTCCAATTATCAAAATTGTTGTGCCCAATATATTTTTTCATTGAGATTTTATGAATATTTTCTTGAATGACAACTAAGCTTAAATGGTTGTACTTTAACATGCTTAAAAATGAATTCAAATATAATTTAAAAATTCAAAAGTACTTTATTCGGGTCCCCATATGTCTATTAGACCACTAAGGGATGAGATAACGGATGTGGCTATGCCCACTCCGCCCCGAATTTTTACTTTTGGTTGATTAATACTAACGAAAAAATACAAAAAGACCTATTAAATTTTGTAGTATATTAATCCATCGAACATGTTTCTTTAATACATACTTCACCATAAATATGATCTTAAATAGATGTCTTAAAATTGTAACCAAGTTCTCCGTCCCAAATCTTTAATTTAAAATATCGCTTGTGCAAATTCACATAACTGAAATCATGGCAAATGGAGATAACGATCATTTGATTTTTAATCACAAGCAAGGATTCCAGGATTGTGAAGCTTATGCTAAATTAGAGAAATGATTATTTACAACAAATCAATGAAAATTCATCAAATTGTTGTTTAAAATCATTGCTCTAATTTAGCACAAACTTCACAATCCTGGAATCTTCGCTTATGATTAAAAAACAAAAAACCATTACCCCCATTTGCCATGATTTCAGCCTTCATCAAATGTACCTGAACATTGAAAATAAAAATTAAATTAATTAAAAATCCATTAATTTTTCCCAACATTAATTCTTACCATAACATTCATTTTCAACATTGAATATTTCCTAACTTAGATTATCATTTTAAAAACATTTCCAACACCTCCAATTCATTCCTACCCTTGGGTTGCACCTATCAAGACATTTTAAACATTCATGCAAAACATATTATAATAACACTTATTCTCAACATAACAAATTGAAAACATTCATTCTTCCATAACACCTCCCATTCATTCTTTCCCAACATTTCTTTTTCTCTAACACCTCCCATTCATTTTTTTCCAACATTGATTCTTACCATCACATTCATTCTCAACATTCAACATTTCCCAACTTGAAATAACATTTCAAACATTCCTAACACTTCCCATTTTCTAACTTCATAACATTCATTGTCATCATTTCAAACACTTCCCATTTTCTAACTTCATAACATTTCAAACATTCATGCAAAACATATTATAAATATTATCAAAACTCATGCAAAACATATTCTAAACATTTACCAAATGAGAAATAATGGACATGTACTCATGTATATAATCCAAAAAAGAGTTGATGAACTTGTGAATTCAATGTCCATATATATATAATCAAAAAATAAATACCCTCCATGTTCAAAACAACACCAATATATAGATATCAACAAAAACTATAAAGTCTGAACCACTATCCATCTCGACCAATATCTTTCCACTATTTTCCACTAGGACCTTCCCTGGGACTCAACTCCACCTACAACACACAAAAAAACAAATTATAAATTTAGATCATAAATTATTTAAACAATTTTAAACTAAATTCAAAATATTAAGATATTAAACTCATCTACAAAACAATTCAATTATTAAAAAAATCGTACATCAAATTCTTTGGATGCATATCCACCACTTTTTTCCCCTAGAGACTTTCCTTTGGCTCCAAAAGATCTAAAAGAGCCAAGCTGCAACATGTACAAAAACAATTTTCAAATAAATCAAAAAAATATATTTAAACATTAAACTTATGTCAAAATTCATTTCTAGTTCGACAAAATTACCTCAGTGCCAATATCGGCATTCATTAAAGACCCCACATCTTCGCCCCCAATTTCCAAGTGGTCTCTTTCCTAAAATTTAAATTTTGTTAGTAAATAAAACATAGTAGATACAAATAATAAATTAAGCAAATTAACTTAAAACCAAAACAAAAAAATTAAAATCATTAGCTCACAAGAGATGGTAAACCATCTAAAAAGTTGGAATCTAATGAAACCTGCATAGATAAGTCAAATTAACAATAAGATACATTGATATTTATTAAAATTCAAGTAATCAAAAAAAATATCATGTTCAATCATAAATATTATAATTAAAATACCTCTCCTGAGCGCTCTTCATTTTGACTAGGATGCTCTTGATTTTGACTACTGGAGACTCGAAAATTATTTGCATTTAACATTCTCGTAAACTACAAACAAAATACATTTGCTTAATATACTTATTCCCATGTAGCAAAATATTCAATTCAAAATGATTAATAAAAAATCAAATAGATTATCATAGCATAATCAACAAACCTCTCCCATGCTCGATGTGTCATTAGATAACACATCTGAAGCTATATCTCGACAAGACTTAGCATAAGCCCTGAGATCATCAATGCTCAATGCATCTACCTCGTCATTCGTCTTGTAGACAAAACTCTGACGAAGAATAGCGCGAGCCTTCTCTCGCCCCAAACCAACTTCTACTCCTGCAAGAGCTGAAGCTAAACCATCACCTACTGATTCCCTTCCAATTGTCCCTAGTTGAGATGTTGTCTCCATCTCTGATCTTAAAGCCACAACCCTTGGTGGACGAGGTATCTCAGGTGGAGGTTGTATAGTGGCAGGGTCTCTAAGAGCACCTTTTCGATTATATATTCTACCCTTTCCAGCTCCATAAAAGTCAGAGGGAACATCAGTATAGTTAGGCTTCATACCTAGAAAAAACTCCGCATAAAAAAATCTAGCAAAATAATTAGGAACCTCATCGTTCCAAGGCAATCGACCATAAGCTGCAAGAAATCGATCATATATGAAATGTGCAATTTGAGGATGCTTGAAATATTGCACTTTCAACATTTTTTCGCTTAAGGCCTTCTTTGAAATTGAACATTGAATTGGCTTGTTCTCTACTGACTCTCTCCTTCACAACCTCCCACTTATCTGGACCCATAACTTGCTCCTTTCGCATCCGCATCAAATGAACAAAACTATTTGTAGTTGGTCCAAGTTCATCGTATGCATCAATGAATTTTTGCAAAGATGCCAAAACAACCTCTAGACTTTGTCGACTCTCTGGAGGGAGATCCAAAGAACAAAGATCATTGTTCAACCTGTCATAGTGGGATTTACAACTTTCAAGAATAGTTTGTTGCACAACACCTCGCCATGGAAGCTCATCAGGTAAATCAGACGGATACGTTGATATGGGTGTACACCCCTCAGCTAGTGGAACATATGTTGTCCTAGCTCTAGGAGGAACTTCAGGACCCTGCTCTCCACCCACACCTATTCCATCATCTATATTCCTATCTTGATCTTCCCCTCGCTCCATCGAATTACGCACATCTTCTGAACATCGCTCTGCTTCAAATATAGCCGTAGTCAAAAATTAACTTTTTCCATAAATTCAACACACAAAAAATACAAATTATACATTATTAAACATTAATGTTCATACCAACAGAACGTTGGGATCGACGCTCTCCCACAGAAGACAAAGGAGAATCATTTGTACCCCCTCGAACTTGTTGGTGATCAAACGATTGGGACCCATGCAATAAACCTGAACCCTGCGGTGAATTCGACAACCTTCGACTACCAATTGGAACACCAATTCCTGAAGATTGTGATGACCTCCTACGCTTTCCCTTCGCAGACTCTCTTTCCATTTGATATAACTTCTAAATTTACACAAACATTAACATATTGAAAATGTACATAACTACCACTACAAGCATCAAGCCAATATTTGATTAAAAACTCCAACAAAATTTAAGTCCCCCTCCTAACTCTAATTAATTAACTAAAATTCCTTACCCTACCTAATATTGCAACATAAAGAACATATCTAATAATCATTTCATTATAAAACACAATTAATTGAAATAGTATAATAACCTTAAAAACTTTTAATCCAACAAATATGTTTGAATTATATATGTCAACAAACAAACATCTCACTAAACATATATATGTATTCTTATTAAAAGAATTCTAACTTATATTTATGATAATACAATTTACACACATTGAAGTTGTACATGTTAACTCTACAAACTCAAAACATATCTATTAAAAATCTGCATACAAAATGCAGAGCTTCCTCAAATAGTAGAACATAAATATACCCTTATTAAGAAACTTCTAGTTAAGATCTTTGATAAAACAATTTACAAACATTGATGTTGTACATGTTCATTCTACAAAATTAAAAACATCTCTTAAGATCTGCGTAAAAAATGTAGAGCCACCTAAAATATTATAACTTACTTTCTTTTGTAAGTTACTCTCCTAACTCTAAGAACAATATTGCAGCATAAACATGACATCAATAATCATCCCATATTGTAATAGTTCAATCACCTTCCTAATTTTTAAACTATCACTTATGTTTTCATTCTATATCTCGATAAACAAACATTCCTTAATTTTTATAAAAAAAATAGTTAATAACTTACAATATTGAATATTTAAGTGACTTTCTAAGTTAACTCTGCTCATGAACAAAGTTCATGAACAGAGTTCATGAACTCAATTGATATTCTTGTACCTGACTTAACATCGTCACACCACATGTTGATCATTTATAAAGTTGTTTAATTTCATGCATATCATAGCATATCATGAACAGAACTCTGTTCATGAACAGAACTCTGTTCATGAACAGAACTCTGTTCATGAACAGAACTCTGTTCATGAACAGAGTTCTGTTCATGAACAGAACTCTGTTCATGAACAGAACTCTGTTCATGAACAGAGTTCTGTTCATGAACAGAACTCTGTTCATGAACAGAACTTCTATGATAGCAAATGAACATTCATGGTTGATGGAGTAGTAGTAAGTTCATAGTTTTCATGATATTATACAGATACCCAATTCCAAGTAGGAGGTTGAGATTCATTGTTGAATGCATGTCATTAGATTGAATCGAAAGGACTGCCTACTTGGAATGCATGTCATTATCATTGTGAAAGGGTAATGATTCCTCCTAGAGGTTGAGATTCATTGTTGTATTAGCTAGTACTATTATATTAATCATATTCTTAGAACTGCCCCATAAAAAAAACCAAAAGATGAGGGTTGAAGACATAATGTAATCCTAAAGGTGAAGTGCAAGCACTCATAAGCATGAATAATCATGTAGTTCTAATACCCTTATCTGAAATCACATATAAAGCCTAATCAAAGCATTATACTATTCTTAGTAAAGCTAACCAAGCTTTAATAATTGTAAAGCTATCCTTATATTTTCTCTGCATCTTAGGATTAAACTGCAATCACTATAACAGTTCACATCTAACCTATAAATAATGGTATTCTGTTCATGAACAGAACTCTGTTCATGAACAGAGTTCACGAACAGAACTCTGTTCATGAACAGAGTTCACGAACAGAACTCTGTTCATGAACAGAGTTCACGAACAGAACTCTGTTCATGAACAGAGTTCACGAACAGAACTCTGTTAATGAACTGTTCATGAACAGAGTTCATGAACATAAAACTGATTCTCTAAAATAAAAATTGCATTTAAAACATTTAACCTTCCATTTAAGACCCATTACAGATTTTTTTAATTTTAAGACTGCCAACAACATAAAAACAAATTTAACATAACGATGCATACCTGTATAAAAAAATGCAGTGAAGAATCGTCGATCCCAACGCCACCTCTATTCACCCCAGCAACGCTCAAAACAACACCTATTTCCTTCACAAACAACAACTAACGTAATCAGATAAGCCATGTAACATACACAAACTAAATCATTACTTCATAAGCAAAACGAAAAATCATTACGTCATAAGCAAAACGAAAACACACCTTCAACCGTTCAGCTAAAACAGCAGCACCGTCAAAGCAGCAACCCACCAGTACACACCTGCCAACGACAACAGACCAACCGACACGGTACCTCCAACGAGCAGCAGCTGACGCAAATCATACCCCGACGAAACGTTAAAGCCCACGATCAACAGCAAAACTAACAACAACCCAACGAATACGCTGCTTAGAACAAACAGAGCCGAGGAGCGACAGGGGAAATAGAGCAGACGCGACTCGCCGAGAAAGAGCGAGCAGTGGAACGCAAGCAGCGCGGAGAGCAGCGGGGTGGCGAGCAGCGGGGTGGCGAGCAGCGGGGTGGGGCGTCGGCAGGGTGGCAAATGTCTACTGCGGGCCCATGCGGGGTCCAAAGAAATCCAACAGGGAATGCCAAATGGCAGCCGATGCTGTCTTTTTATGCAGAAAATTTATTCGGCCGAATAATTATTCGGCCGAATAATTATTCGGCCGAATAATTATTCGGCCGAAAACTTGTTCGGCCGAATAATTACTCGGCCGAATAATTATTCGGCCGAATAAACTATTGCCCGAAATTTTTTTCCGTCCGGCAACCGTTTGCACAAATTTCAAGAGTCTCCGTTAAACGGGACGGAGAACTGTTTGTGGTTATTCGGCCGAATAACCTTAAAATTATTCGGCCGAATAATGTAAGTTATTCGGCCGAATAATTATTTTTATTCGGCCGAATAATATTTTTATTCGGCCGAATAACTTCCGCTAAGACGATTTTGCACTGATTTCTCACGAAAGTGTTACCCACCTTCACGTTTTCACCCAGCTGCTTCTTTTGACTCATGGTGAATTCTTTTGGTGCAGTACTTGTCGCTAGAAACTGAATGATTTCTTCAAAATAGCCATCGACTACTTCAACCTTAAACAGCTGCGCATCAGGCAACTCGTCTTCAATGTTAGTTGGCTCCTCTCCTGTTTCAATCCACGAATCATAAATGATCAGGGCTAGCATTCAACTTCCCTGGCTTCACAATTACTTCAAAATAAACTCCTGAAAAAGAAGAAGTAGCCATTGACATATCTTCCCCCCTAACACAGGCTTATTGACCAGGTATTTCGGTGCCGAATCCATCTTCGCCTTCAGCGTCTCAAAGCTATCTTGACATTCAGGGCTCCATTGAAATACTGCATCTTTTTTTAATAGCTTCTCCATAGGGGCGGTGATCGCTGCATATCCACTGATAAACTTGCGATAATACCTAGTATGCCCCAAAGTCGCCCGCAATTACTTAACATTAGTCAGCGGTGTTAAGCTCAAAATGAGTGCAATCTTTCCTGGATCGACTAACAACCCTTGTTTGCACACAATGTGACCCAACAATATCCCAAATGGTGCACAAAAGATGCACTTCTTCAAATTCAGCGATATCTGGTGCTGTCGGCAACGCTCCAACATCAACCACAGATTGGCCAGGTGATCACGGATCAAACCATGGACTGTCCAATCATCCATGTATACCTATAAAAACTTCTGAATGAAATCCCGAAACGCAGCAACAACAACCCATGAGAAGATCGCAGGTGCGTTCTTCAACCCAAACGACATCACGGTGTACTGAAAACAACCCCATTTTGTCACAAAAGTCGTCTTGTGGCGGTCTTCTTTTGCAATGCGGATATGATGATAACCTGAGAACCCATCCATGAAAGAATACATCTCCTGGCCGCCCACCCCTTCGAGTACTTCATCAGTAAACGGAGTTGGAAAGGGATCATGCAAGCAGGCGTCATTCAATTTCCGCAAGTCAACACAAATGCGCACCTCGCCAGTCTTTTTGTCCTGCACCACCATAGGACTGATCCATTCTGACTCTTCGACTGTTTCAATGATACCAGCATCCAACATGCAATCAAGTTCTACCTTGACCCTCTCCTTATGTCGTGGATTCAGCCGGTAGGGTCGCTGCTTGATCGGTTTAGCATTTGGTTTCAAGGGGATCTTCATCTCACCTAAATCACCCAAGATACCCTTCATCTCATAAAAATTCATAGGAAAGAGGTGTTGGAACTCATGCAGCAAATCAGTGACCTTTTCCATCATCTCATCATCCCAATAATCTAAAACGTTCGCTAACTTGGGAGTGGCCTCCGTCCCAATATTGATCTTATGGAGCTTCAATGGCTGCCTGATCGGATCACTTGGCGCATCCGGTGCTATCACATCGCGACTTCCTTCAGAGTCGGGAATATTGATATTCCGCAGATCATCACCGTCTTCGGGCCCACCGGTGATATTGTAACATTCCATCATGGATTGCATCTGATAGTGCGTATGTGGATCCGCAGGATATGCCACTGGGACAGCCTTCAAAACCACGTCGCGGATGAGCTGCAAAGCATTATTGACATCAGGGTTGGCATCCACGAAATTGAACGTATAAGTGAAGCATATCGTCAACTCCACTCAAGTGGTAATTTCTCCTCGCAACTCAGTTGCAGTATACCATGAGCGCGGCATCTCATCTAAAGTATGGATAAAGGCATGGACCCACTCATCTCATGGGCGTGATGCCCACAATGTATGACACTCCCTCAGATGACTTCCAGGGTTATTCCGACCATCATATTTCCCTGCATGGTAGACCTCGGTATCGTCGAAGCGAACCGTCATCAATCTCCTGCATTACGGCCATCCATCGATCGAATTCTTATGTGTCACCCACCAGCGTGCTGGAGCATCCTTCAGTGCTTCTTCTAGTGCCAGCAGTCGTTGAGGTTCTGAAACTCGTTCCTCAAACTCTGTGAGAAAGTCGGACAAACTAGGAAACCCCTCATATATTGGTAGTGTGACCGTTTCAGTCGCAATGCAACATAACGATTGCGTGACTAACCTGCACTTGCGGAGCGATACCTCGTGCAAGCGGTTCTGCCAGTGTTCTAATGCATCATCAGAGTCGGAAGACGTAGAGCTATCACTGCGCCATCTCAGCTCACCGTTGGCAGTCGAATGAATATAGTCTTTGGAAATATTGAATACATGGTCCCATCCACTGGGATCTTCATCCTTCACTGGCTCAATGTATCTGTGTCCTTCAGCCGGATCCAACGGGGCTATAACTTTGTGTGTTGGAGAAAACTCACTATGGCTTGGGGTGTACTACAACAGACAGATGACTCCTAGAAATTAACTCAATTCTCAGAACTATGCTATATAAATGACAATGCTAAGTTAATGAAGAAGATAACCAACCTCGATCCAAACGTTTGATGTAGATCCCCATTGGAGCTTTTCAATCCGTGCACTTGAATCTGCAAATTAGTCTTGACAGCCAATATACAACAAGTACATATAATATGTAAATGACATTAACATCATCAATAGCAATGAACCGTGATATAACAAGTGAATGCAACCCAATGTAAGATAAACAACATTTACAACATTAATGGACAAGAATATGAGTATTTCTATTAATAAACAAGAAGAAGTACAAAGTGATACGACCTCTTGCCTGCAACCATCTGAACCAAGATCTGGATCAATCCACTTGTGCCCCCACCACTTCAATCCTCCATGAAAGGAAAACTCAAATTAGATAGGAGTTTGGAAGGTGAACATAAAGGGTTCACAACTACAAGGATCAATGAGTGTAGACTCAAGATAGGGAAAAAATACGCTAGAGTTCTCTTGCTCTTCTTTCTCCTCCCGTCCATAAGCCATATGTGCTCAATATATAGTCCTCTCAAAGGTAAGTGAAAGAACACATCGAGACGTTACTTGGGAAGATGGAGAGCCAAAGGTCACCCAATGACCGCTTTTTGGGAGTAAAAAGTAATAAACTAGTGATTTTTAGCATTTTACTTGATAATCGCGGGCTATAGTGATGCAACTCACGGGTACGCATGTTATAGTGATGCAACATGTGGGTCAGAGGAAAAATGAGGAAAAATATGTCTGAAGGATATAAGTGGATCTGAGTTAGTGAAATGGATCCTACAGGCCAAAGAATGCTGATGCTCACAGGGCGGAGTCGCCATTTCTGTGTTGGAGAAAAATCACTATGGCTTGGGGTGTACCACAACAGACAGATGACTACCATAAATCAACTCAATTCTTAGAACTATGCTATATAAATGACAATGCTAAGTTAATGAAGAAGATAACCAACCTCGATCCAAACATTTGATGTAGATCCCCGTTGGAGCTTTTCAATTCGTACACTTGAATCTGCAAATTAGTCTTGATAGCCAATATACAACAAGTACATATAATATGTAAACGACATTAACATCATCAATAGCAATGGCCCATGACATAACAAGCAAATGCAACCCAATGTAAGATAAACAACATTTACAACATTAATGGACGAGAATATGAGTATTTCTATTAATAAACAAGAAGAAGTACAAAGTGATATGACCTCTTGTTGGCAACCAATTTGAACCAAGATCTGGATCAATGCACTTGTGCCTCCACCACTTCAATCCTCCATGAAAGGAAAACTCAAACTAGATAGGAGTTTGGAAGGAGAACATAAAGGGTTCACAACTACAAGGATCAATGAGTGTAGACTCAAGATAGGGCAAAAATCCACTAGAGTTCTCTTGCTCTTCTTTCTCCCCCCGTCCATAAGCCATATGTGCTCAATATATAGTCCTCTCAAAGGTAAGTGAAAGGACACATCGAGACATTACTTGGGCAGATGGAGAGCCAAAGGTCACCCAATGACCGCTTTTTTGGAGTAAAAAGTAATAAACTAGTGATTTTTACCATTTTACTTGATACCCGCGGGCTATAGTGATGCAACTCGCGGGTATGCATGCTATAGTGATGCAACATGCGGGTCAGAGGAAAAATGAAGAAAAATATGTCTGAAGGATATAAGTGGATTTGAGTCAGTGAAATGGATCCTGCATGCCAAAGAATGCTGATGCTCACAGGGTGGAAGATTATGTTGTAACATATTCCCCCTAATGTGTGAGGTCAGAGACTGATGCTACGATGGCCGAAATACATTATAAAACTCAGAAGTGGAGTGATGGAGACACAAGTGGAAAGAGCAGCTCACTCGTCATAATATAAGAGTATCCCTGAATACATGTCATAGTACAACAATCTGATACAATGGCCATGAATAGGCAGTACATAATGAATACATGTCATAAGTGATCATAGCCATGATCCCTCTACAATAAGATATGGTCTCCTGCTGAAAAGGAAACAACTGGTGCAAACTGGAGGTACAAACTGATGATATATGAGAGGTGATATCTCAGATGTAAAGTCAAAATCAGAAGTAGCATACTGAATGCCACTATCGCCTGGGGTCTTCTACACAAGTCTTCGACGGTGCAAGTCCCATCAAGTGAATAAAGGAGTTGGGGTAGAATCTAATGTGACATCGTTTGATTACCAGTAAATGATGTATACCGTTAACAGACGCGAGATAACCCACCAATAATGAAAATGGGTATCAAGGCACAGAGTACAATCATCGGAGTGTGAATAAATGAATTGAAGTCAAACACTAGGATGAATCCATCGATCAGGGGACATTGATGTATTCCCAAATCTGTCGATGGCGAGAGAACCTGCCACTGATGACTGCAAGCCTCAAGGTACTCAACCGAACTCTAAGCCTTAAGTCCCAGAATAAATGGGTTGAAGTCGACGGAACGAGACTCGCTGGAAGGAGGGCATTAAGGCATCCCCCATCAAACAGCACGAGGTACCAGCTACGCTGAAAGATTTGGAAGAACTCAGGTGAAACGGACTGACTCAATAAGGATGGCCGACATGCAAGAGTCAAGAGATCTGAGGAGTGGCTGACACTGGTTTCAGGACTTCCTTTGAACAAGAGCATGAGCAGATGGATAGACTCAGGCAGCATAAACTTGACATAAACTGTGCAATGCATGAGGCATTACAAAGGGCTCCATAATCACTAGAAGCTTAACCAATCGGTGGAGAGAACTGAGAAACAAGTACAGCTCCTAAGGTCCAACTATAGTCCCGACTCATAATGTACGGAGTGGAATGAATGCTCTGTTCAAAGGTGACATAACAAATGCCAACAAGAAGTAGTAACCATAATCCCGTCCAGCTTTTTGGAATATTTGATTTTTTTGGTCTTTTTCATATTTGGGAAAAGCTTGAAAAATAATAAAATTGCTTATAGTGCAACAAGTGAGGGAACGAGTGTCAAATAGAGAGCAGACTAGTTCCAAGCAGTGGAACATACCTATGATCAATGCAAGGAAGTGCATGCAGGATGTGGACACTCGGGGGGGTTCCCTCAGGGTCAAAAGGTGATCAAATTGTGAAGGGAAAATATATAAGCTCTGCAGGGCTCGACAGGGAAAAGTGCTCAGGCACCAGGCTAACAACTAAGTAAGCGGGAGCCGGCACAAGGCTCAAGCGGCAAGCAGGATGATGCAATGCAATCACAATATGATATAACTGAGGGGAGTCCTTAAGGGAGATGGCCAGCATAAGACAAAGTAGAGTATGAGTCTTTATCGCAATGTCATGGCGTAACTACAAAAGAGTCCCAATCCTAAGGACAAACAACGGCATGGGCACCAAAATGCACAAATGGGGTCTAACTAGGGTACCCATGTTCGAAAAAGCCCTACCGCCACATAACGACACTTCTATAGCAGTGTGAAGGTTCCGTGTTAGTTATGAAGCGGGGTCGCACCTAGGGTTTATGAAAGTGGTCAAAAGGTCAAATGCATAATGCACATGGAAATGGCATCTAACCTATATGTCAGGTGTGAAACGTACCTGCCGTAGGTGTGAAATGGTCTAGAACAGCTTTCACCGAAGAAATCTGATTAAAAAATACTACTCCAAGACATTCTATTAGTCCATAACGGCAAAAAAACGGTAAAAGCTATAGACAAGTGGGTTCTGAAAATTATAAATAGTAATAAAAAATTACAGTTCACAATTCATTTTTACTATTCACCAATTTGGAGCTTTTGGTTAGTTTTCACCTAAAAGTTCAGTTGCAGATTTTGGGAGCTACGAGCGATTGTTCATCGAACCGTCCGGAGCAGGTTGGTAGTCTCATCCATACCTTTCATTTCAATGCCTTTATTTTAGTTTTCAGCGGTGGGATTTTCTGTTTGGCCAAGCCCTAAATGGCTTCGGCGCTACCCGCGGGCTATAGCTATGCGGGTCGCGGGTAGGGCACGAAACACGCAGTCAACTCAAAGGTTGACCGTGGGTACCCACACCTATATACAAGTTAGCCCACGAGTACGGCCGTGTAGTTGGTTTTTTAAAAGAATTTGACTAAAGTGCTTGTTTTTCTTCACTCCAGGATGGTTCTAGAGTGGAGGGAGAGGGAGCATGACCAAGTTGATGAGGCCGTGCGCAACGATGTGCAAGCACAATAGGCATTGCAAGCATGTGGATTGTACAAATTCTAGAGTATAGGGGGTTTGAGGGCCCTAAACCTATTACTCCAACGCTTGATCGACTATTGGGAAGTTGATGCACAAAACTTCAATCTCAATGGGAAAATCCTCACATTGGAAGTGGACGACATCTACTTCATTACCGGTTTGTCCTGTCGAGGTGAGGAGGCTAGTCTTCGGGCTCGTACTGTGGGTGGTGGGATCACCGTCCTTGACTACATAACACGGTATTTCCCCGCAAACACACACACGGTGGGAAGTCAGGTGCCCATCAATGCCATAGTGAATCTGACCATGATAATCATTGTGGCTACCTTAGTGCGGATCACGGGATCCAAAGCTCTGCACCAGGCATCCAGGCCGGTGATGTTCTATGCATCACAATGCATGCAGCCTATAGTGTTTGACTGGTGTACCACACTGCTGGGGTCTATGAAGACCCAAATGACAGAATGCAAAGAAGGGAAGGCTAAAACCTTTGGGTATGGGAGTATCCTATGCAGCTTCTTCTTTGGGAGGGTTCCAGGGCTTAGTCCGAGGGTGGATGTCCCTCCTCATAGTCTCCGGGATCCAACCTTGATCTGGTGGTATGAGATCTTGACACGACAAGGTGCTGGCCGTCTGGCATCACCATATACCGAGGAGTTCTTCCGCTGGTGGGACCGGCAGGTCATTGCCATAGAGGACTACCCCTATGCAGGGATAGATTTCCACTAGGATAGGGACATGCCACTCCCACCAGACGCCGCGTTCGAAGACATTGGTGAGTACTCTTTTTGGTTTTCGTGTATTAAATTTTTATGGATTTTTGATTATAGATGCAATTGCAAAAATATTTTTGGTGGTAGTATCATATGCTAATGGTTGACTGTTTGCTCGCATACAAAGGCCCAGTGAGACCTGATGGCTTCCTGAGACATGGTCATCGGGGCAGGAGTGAGGAGGCAGGCGATGCTACAGCAGGACGCACACTACAGACCTTGCGGCGCAACCTCACACGGATGGTTGCTAGGGTTCCACAGATAGAGGTGGCGAGACTACCTGAGGCCATGCAGTTCCAAGTAGTGGGGGTTTCGGGTGACTAGGTGCGGCTACTGCAGCGGGTAGCCAATGCAGTATAGTATTTCTACGAGACACATCCTGTCGGGGTGGCAGCTAGGCCTCCTCGTAGGGATTAGATATCTCAGGATCTCATTTTTGTATCGATATGTATATTTTTGAGGGCTACGGGCTCTAGTTTTGTATGACACTACCATTTTGGACATATTTATATATATAAAACTTTGGTTCTCCGGTTCTACTATATGTGTGTATGTACAAATGTATGAATGTCTTCTTATATTTGTGTGCTTCATGGTGAATGTGACAAATGCCAATCTAATACATAGTTAGCGTATGCATCAGATATGTGATTAACACTTCTCATAACATGTATGTATGTAATTTAAACAAAATATCGTTCCAAGAGTCTTACCCTTAGGAATTTCTGTAATAGCGTAGGATCTCGCACACGGTACTGCCCATTCACCTGAGACACAACTAGTTGTGAATCCAGGCGGACTTCTAAAGATTGGACGCCATGGGAAATGGCATCCCGAAGTAGCTCAATGACGGCACTATACTCAGCCACATTGTTAGATGTAGGACCAAGACAAGCACCTCCTGAGGACACAACTAGGTGTTCAGGTGGGAAAATAACCCATGCAACAGAAGCAAGCTGCTGCGTACGACAGCTAGCACCATCCGCGAATCCTAAGAATGTCGAAAACTCTGCTGACATCTGTCAATCAAACGGAAGCTAATCAACATACCCGAAAACCGAAATGAATCTAAACTATGTACAGAAGCAACTATACAATAGTATACAAAAGTATCAGCCTGAACCAGAGGTTCAAGCATAATACCGCTTGAGGTAGAGCCCATTTCTAGGCTCCTTCAAGACAGTTCTCTCATAGTCTTCTAACTCATAGGATCCTTTTTCAAGGACACGCCTCACGATGTAAGGATCGTGCCACATGGGGTTGAACTTTCCTTCCCCTAGGGGTTCTTTAGCTTGGTCATATAAGAGGACCAAGTCACCTTCAACATATTGCTAGGGACGGACAAACCTATCATATTGAACCTTAATACGACGTTTTTTGGAATCTATAGCCACAACGACATCTCGATGTTGCTCGTCAAGTTGCTCAAGGTGGATTAAACGTTGCTCAAGACCCGTCGTATAAGGGAGGAGCTCTATGGCCAGTTTAAGTAAAGGGATCTCGCATTCAATTGGTAAAAGTGATTCCACACCGTGAACTAGCTGAAACGGTGAGAGCCCAGTGGCAGTATTGACTGTGGTTCGATACGCCCACAAAGAAGGATATAACATGATGTGCCAATTGGTCTTGCTTTGTTGGATGGTACGTTGGAGAGTGGTCTTCAAAGACTTATTGAATGCTTCTACTTGACCATTCGCTTGGGGATAATAAGAAATGAGTGTTCTTGACGAAACCCAAGCTTGAGGGACAAATCCTCCATCATCTTGTTTTGAAAGTGACTGCCATGGTCAGTGACAATCTCTTTCGGAATACCGAACCGAGTTATAATTTGATTGAATACGAAGTGGGCTGCTGTAGTACCATCAGCTTTAACGGTAGGCATGTCCTCAGCCCATTTGGAAAAATACTCCACGGCCACTATGATATGGTGATGCCCCCCAGCCAAAGCTGGTTTGCAATCCATGAAATCCACCCCCCACTTGGTGAAGGGACCGACGGTGACGACCGGATGAAGGGGCGCTGGATGCGAGTCTATGTTCCGAGAAAACACCTGGAAAGGGTGACATCTCTTGACAGCATTAACACAATCCTTAAATATGGAAGGCCAAACATAACCAGCTCGCATAATACGTTGGGCTGTAGCAAGCCCGGATAAGTGACCGCCACACGCCCCAGCATGGAAATCATTAAGCACCCGCTCCATTTCTTCGTGAGTTAAGAAACGACGGAGGATGGAATCCTTTCCTCGGCGATACAAAGTGTCACTGACAATAGTATAATCTTTAGCGTGATGTTTCACACGCCATCGCTCATCTTATGAATAGTGCGGTGGAAACTTCAAAGTTTGGAGATATACGATGACATCCACATACCAAGGGTCCTCTGACAAGATAAGAAATAAGTGCTCATCCACAAAGGAATCTTCATGAATGACATCCTCATCAAGTCTCGGAAGGTCCGACAAAAGCTCAACAAATACCAATGATTTCACCGACTTTGCCGAAGCAAAATCGAGATCAAATTCCTGAAGGATAAAAATCCATTTATTATACTTCCCCCGATAAGGCGTCGTGATAGCACGAACTGAAATGGATTGATATGCGTGACAACTATGGTGGTTCTAAGCAAAATGTAATGTCGTAACCGCTGGACTGAATGAACAGTCGCAAGCGCCCGCTTTTCCAGATGAGTATATATTAGCTTAGCGTCTACTAGATTTCGACTAAGGTAATAGATGGCATGCTCGACAAGTGCATCATCCACCTGAACCAAGACCATGCCAATCGTCTCTTGAGACGCGGCCACATAAAGGATAAAATCTCGTGCGAAGTCTGGTGGACTAAAGCACAGGGGCCGATACCAAATCTTTCCTAAAGGTGTTGAAAGACTGCTGGGCTCGCTCATCCCAGATAAAAGGTGTGTCCTTCTTCAATAACCACGCAAAACCTTTGGTAAGATTAGCATAATTAACTACGAAACGGTGTAGAAAAGTGGCTCTTCCTTGGAGGCTCTGAAGTTGCAACAAATTACGCGGAGGAGGCAACTGAAGTATTGCCTCAACTTTTAGAGGGTCGAATCCAATATCCTCTTTCGAAACTATGAAGCCCAGAAGGCGACCCGTCCTTATAGCAAAGATGCATTTGTTAGGATTCAATTGAATCTTGTATCATATACATTGTTCGAGAATCCTGCAGAGGTGCTTGGGGTGGTCCATTCTCTTGCGAGAATGGCCGGCAAGATCATCCAAGAAAACCTCCATAATATTTTTAAGATCGTGAAAGGCGTAGGTCATGGCGTGTTGAAATGTAGCTCCGACGTTTTTAAGGCCGAAGGGCATTTTTCGATATGAAAATGTTCCCCAAGGACAACTAAAAGCCGTCTTATGTTGATCCTTGGGTTTAATTTGAATCTGGTTATATCCGGAAAATCCGTCCATGAAGGAAAAAATCTCACTCTCGACACAAGCATCCAAGATTTGATCTATGAATGGTGTGGGGAAGTTGTCTTTTGGGCATGCATGGTTCAAATCCCTAAAGTCGGTGCATACACGGATCATTCCCTGCTTCTTATCCACAGGAACAGGGTTTGACACCCATTCGGTAAGGGGAACGGGGTAGATGAAACCAGATTTGAGCGGTTTCTCCACCTCTGCCTTGATAGCGGCTACTTTTCTAGGGTTCACAACACGTAAGCGCTGTCGAACCGGTTTAGCGTTGGGATATGTTCTAATCTCTTGTTCAACAATGCGGGGGTCTATTCTTGGCATCTCCTCATATGACCAGACGAAAGCTTCCCAGAGTTCTGTAAACAATTCAGTGTAAATAGCAATCTCCTCAGGAGTGCAATCGTCACCGATGTAGACATTCTCAACTAGTCCGGGAGTACAAGAGATATTGATCGATGTAGTTGGGGAAATTTTAGCCATATTCCCTTCCGCAAACACATCATGCGACTCCAAAAGAGCCACAGGGTGACCAACCATCTCTCCTAGAGTCGTCTTAAACTTTTCTCGTTCGGCGAGCTCGAGTTTGGGAAGGAAATAAGAGCGATGGTGCATATCTTCCCAAGGTCTCTCACTACCACACATGGCCTCCATAATAGCTTCATCAGAAGGAAAAGTATCATTGAGGAAATCATGGGAACAAGACGAGTTGGCTGCCAAAACCGGTAGCGTAATGGGATCTTCCTCGACTGTCTGGGAAGAAGAGAGATCCGGTTCTGCAGTGGCTTGTTGAATATGCTGGTAAGCAAGCTCAGCTACAGACAGTGGCATAGACATCCTGACATGTGAAATGTTTCCAGATGTGGAACTCGTGGACGGTAAAGTCCACGGATCATCGAAATAAGAAGTCTAGAATGACATATTATGCGAAGGAGGAGACGCATCGTTGGTAATGGTTCCAATAAAATTCACAGGTGAGGAAAAATCATAAGTTCCCATCAATGAAGGGTACATGCCAACACCCATGTTCCCAGTTGCTGGCTGAGAATGAGTAACCTACAGGACTATGGATCCCGTGGATGCTGCGGAAGAGGAGTTAACGTAATCCAGCTGATCGATGGTCACAATCTTGCCTTTGTGAGGAAAGCAGATAACTCTGAATACAGTAGACGCGACGACTTTCATGGCATACATCCAATTCTGACCCAGTAAAAGGTTGTAGTCGATGGGCGCGTCAACCACCTTGAATTCAATAGGCACAGACTTAACTCCCAAGGAGACAACAAGGGAAGGGATAATTCCATGCGGCTTAAATGAACGATCATCGAATGCAGTGAGCGTGGTTCTAGACGCAAGTAGGGAAGGAGAGCCAAGAGCTTTCCAACAAGCTAACGACATTACTGACGCAGAGGCACCTTCGTCAACCATAGTACGTTTGAAAAAACTATGAAGGCACACCACCTGGATTTGAAAAGCCACGTGGTAGGGTAAGCGAGGTTGAAAATCAGTAGTATCAAACTTGATAACAGTGGGACTTCCCTCATCTCGAACTCCTAATGCACTCAAAAGAGCATGCTTCTGAGAAGGACAGGCTTGCAAAACTTCAAGAGCCGACATGGCACATGAAGTTTGGCCCAAATCTTCTACGATGGAGTAGTTGTGGGCGGCTCGAGCATTAGGATTATGCGTAGAGTGCTTAAGAACACCTTTAAGGATCCGCGACATAATAGAGAGCTTCTCGATATGCAAGGAATTGTCAGGAGGAGGGGGAGGCTCACTCCCCAAATTGGGTTGTGGTGCATCATAATCGCGCTGACGAGTGGCAACACTAACCTCTGACTGAACCATGTTCACACATCCATAACCACTAGTATTGGAAGAAGACGTTGTCGTCTTAGTAGGTCCATAACTGGTGGTGGGAGCATGTGAAGCCATGTTTTGGTGATGAGGTAGGGGATCCTTCAACATAGCTGGTCTTTGTGCCAAGTGCTTCGATGCTTCTTCAATACGAGGACATAAGTGAGTAAGATGGTCTTCCCCACAGAGCTTGCAAGGAAACTTCACCTTACGCCTAGGTTTACGGTTCTCACCAGCATTTCCTCCTTCCCTAGGAGGGTTGGCATTATCCTTACGGGGGGTATTGCGATTGCTATTTTTATTCCCATTGTTTCCACCCTTACGATTATTTCTCCCCTTTTTCTTACCACCAGGTTGTTGGTTACCTGACTGGTTTGTTGTTTGCACACTGTGTACATTAGACGATGGAGTGGAAGTGGACAAGGTGTGAACCTGTACGGGAGTAGACTGGTTTAGCGACAAATTCTGCATTTGATTAGCTACCAAATCTACGGGGCAAGTGCTTGCAGATCCAACGATGCCATCGGCATGCGGTCCAGGAACTGACATAGGCTCATGACGTGTACACGGTGCGTCGGGGATGATGTCATACAAAATGCCAGACTGAGAATATAATAAGTCTAACTGCTGGACTTTCAAGATAGCTTGTTCCTCAGTCACAATGTCGGGCATCGACACATCCTTAGCAATATATGGGAGTAGATACTTGAGGAACCATTCCAACAGGAACTTTGGAGGAATGTTGGCTTTCACTAACCTCTTCCGCCGACGTCACTCTTGAACGTGATCATAAATATGTGTGGCCTTGTTCTGACGGAAGGTAGATAAAAGTTCAGTGCCAGTATCATAGTGAACCGGTAATTGGAAATGATCTAAGAAAACCAAAGCAATCTCATTAAAAACCCTATAGGTGTTTCCAGGAAACTCGACATACCACTTTGTGGCTGCCCCTGTGAGGGTGCATTGAAATAGTCGCAATCTAATGGAATCATGATTCAATGAGTTGGAGGAGCACCAAAGGTGAAATGTCGTGACATGGTCTCCCGAGTCCTCACCACCTTTCCCCTCAAACTTAGGAGTGTCCGCAGGGAGCTTGGTAGGGACCGGGGGCCAAGTAGGGTCATGACACACCGGATCATTTGTGAGCTTCGAAAGATTTGGAAGATTCAAGCGTGCAAGGAACAGGAGCTGAGGATGGAAAGCTTGATTATAAGCCCCCATAAAAGGTTAGTTAAATGGAACCGTATTATAAGATGGACCAAAAGATTGACCATGAGGATTAAACTGCTGATAATAAGGACCTGACGGACCATAAGCTTTCCCATGGCCATAGTATTGATAAACTCCTCCTGCTTGACCCATTTGAGAGTAAGCAGGTATGTGTGTGTTTTGGGCACCATATTGGGGTGGTGGGTTATACTGGTGGCCAACACCGACTGTGTTGTAGTAAGGGTTTCCACCATGAGTATGGGGCATATATGTACTATTCATAGTGGGAACCATGTTGTAATGACCATAATGGTATGGTATGTTCCCATCCCCAACGTTAGGATTAGCTTGAGCAGTTGTGTGGTGAACATAAGCATGAGATATGTTCCCACCCCCAACATCGGTGTGACTAGTAGCAACGATGGTGGCGTGATGTCCATGTGGATATGAGATATTCCCACCCCAGCATTACTAGTGGCGGCAGTGGACGCGAAAGTATGCAGTATATGTACACCCTCGTGGTTGGGAGAAGCATTAACATTCGTAAAAGTAGTCATGGGTTGACGAGTAGCGGCATGTGTATTAGGTGGTGGATGGCGAGTCGTGTTTCGAACAACATTCCTATTAGGTTGGGAAATCCTAGGAGGTGGTCATCTTCGAACATTAGCATCGTTAGGAGGAACATGACCAGTCTCCATACTATGTGTGTGGGTGGACAACGTAGTGCCCCCAGTGAGGGTAGTGCCCCTAGTGGGTATAGTATGGCTAACACCATGACTAGTGTCAGCGTGACTACCAAATGTGGTGGAAGGTTCAACGGTACTATGACTAGGCATACCAAAAGAGAGTGCTGTCGGATTGATTGTAGGGCCAGTGTCGTCATGTAACTCTGGCATCCCATGTCTATAACTGCATGGAAACGAAGGAATGAACGTGTCGTCCTGTTCTTCATCCTTGGGTAAGGTTGGCATTCCGTAAAGATAATTATCCGGATTCGAAGGATCGAACGGATCTCGTTCAAGTGGATTAGGCCAAATAGAACCAGGTTGAGTCTCAGGTGGATCACGTCCCCACTTCTCACGAGGAGTATGGAGATTGGAAGTGTGGTCAACTCCACCCGATGGAGTCGAAGGTTTTTCCTCAATATCGGAATGTGTAGTAGTCATGATGTCTTGGACGTAAGCCTCGTAAGAATCCGAAGACTCAGAAGGAGCCCTCCGACGTCCTCTAGCAATACGGCGTGTAACCTCGATCGGCTTTAAACCAGCCAACTGACGGGACCGGCGGAGAGTAGGGCTCCGTGCCACGATATCTACGGAGAGAATCTATAATCAAAACGTCCCCTAAAGGCCAACTATTGATCAAAAATAGTAAATCAAAAGCACGCACCTAGAGAAACTATAGCCAAGAGTAGACAAACAGAGTGGCTAAATGAGCTCCTGACACTAGAGCCGGTATGTCTCTCCTAGGAGAGGCTTGAGACTCCCAAACTATAGCCAGAGGTAAAAGAATCAGTTATAGAGACACCCAGGCTTCACTGCGTGTACAGGGTCAAGTCCACTGCACAAACACAACTGTGCTGTCCAATCCCTATCTGACTCAGGACACAAATAGTATAACCACTGCAAGTACCCTGTGCGATACCTAGGCAAGGCAACTATGGTCACCGCAATATAACCAATTCTTAGGGGGACAGTTGCAGGTGGGATCCGTCGTATGGGCAGGGTAGATGAGCCTGAAACTCAATGAGGGTCAAATCCCCCAAGAGTCCCCAGATACGAACAAATCCTGGAAATATCTCCCACGTTCAGCCAGTATCAGAGGGATATCCCTTCAATCAACCTCCCGTGACCTCGTGCTTAACTCTGGCTTGAGTTGAGCTTCCTGAGAACATCGATCTATACCTTGGATTCCTCCACTCCTTGGTCAGACACCTAATGTTTCTTCTAGTAGTCTTGGATTGTTAACTCACAATGATCTATTCCAAGACTCTAAACCAATGCTAGTTGGTGTACCCTATAAATAAAATTGGTCTAATCAATTTTAAGATTAAGCGTTAATTTTAATGGCTGTGATTACTCAAGGGATATGATCGTGAAACTAGTGATGTGTAAGACTCAATGGTATGCAAAATCGTCAAATCCTAGACTCATCTATCCAATGAAAACAATGCCCCTAATATGCACAATCAAACCAACGATTTCGAAATAAATATGCAATCCTTTTATATTTCTTTCAATGCACAATCAGAGTCTAAATGAAGGCAGAAAGCACTCAATGCAAGATGCAATACATAAAAGCAATTTTTTTTGTATTTTCTCTTATAAACGAAAGGAAAATGCAAAAACTATGTGTATTTTTTGTATTTTTCAATATATGGAAATGAAAAATGCAAGCAAGATCCTACTATTTAGTCACTGATATGCCAAGGAGATCACTAAGACAACCAGGAAGATACCAAATAGTAAGACTCAGCCAAAGGAATGAGCTCAAAAGGAAAAAAACCAATAAGGCTAAATCCAAAGATGGGTAAAAAACCAACAAGGCTCAACCAAGAGAAACGAAGAGTCCTGGTCACAACCAAGGCATGGAACAGTCAAGAAACATGCCAACAAAGACTCAGGATCAACCAAAACCAACCCAGCAACAACTAAAGGTCATAAACCAACAAAAGCCGGAGTTGTATGCTACTTTCGAAGGAATACCTGCGGGTACCCGCGAGCAGTAGAGTAAACAGAGGCGGGTGTACGCGAGGATAGCTAAGCTAGCCCACGGGTGAGGAAAGGTGAAATGGCAAATAGAGAGTCCAATGGCTCAGAAAAAGCAAGTTTTCTATAGTGTATCTCAATGACAGATAAGTGACACAGAGCTTCGAAAAACAACAACTCTAATTATGGACTAATGCTCAAAAAATCCCCAAGATGGATGTTTTCCCCAGTGGAGTTGCCATTTCCGTGTTGGAGAAAACTCACTATGGCTTGGGGTGTACCACAACAGACAGATGACTACCATAAATCAACTCAATTTTCAGAACTATGCTATATAAATGACAATGTTAAGTTAATGAAGAAGATAACCAATCTCGATCCAAACGTTTGATGTAGATCCCCGTTGGAGATTTTCAATCCGTGTACTTGAATATGCAAATTAGTCTTGACAACTAATATAAAACAAGTACATATAATATGTAAACGGAATTAACATCATCAATAGAAATAGCCCATGATATAACAAGTAAATGCAACCCAATGTAAGATAAACAACATTTACAACATTAATGGACGAGAATATGAGTATTTCTATTAATAAACAAGAAGAAGTACAAAGTGATACGACCTCTTGTCGACAACCAATCTGAACCAAGATCTGGATGAATCCACTTGTGCCTCCACCACTTCAATCCTCCATGAAATGCAAACTCAAACTAGATAGGAGTTTGGAAGGTGAACATAAAGGGTTCACAACTACAAGGATCAATGAGTGTAGACTCAAGATAGGGAAAAAATATGCTAGAGTTCTCTTGATCTTCTTTCTCCTCCCGTCCATAATCCATATGTGCCCAATATATAGTCCTCTCAAAGTTAAGTGAAATGACACATCGATATGTTACTTGGGCAGATGGAGAGCCAAAGGTCACCCAATGACCGCTTTTTGGGAGTAAAAAGTAATAAAACTAGTGATTTTTACCATTTTACTTGATACCCACGGGCTATAGTGATGCAACTCGTGGGTACGCATATTATAGTGATGCAACATACGGGTCAGAGGAAAAATGAGGAAAAATATGTCTGAAGGATATAAGTGGATCCTACAGGCCAAAGAATGCTGGTGCTCATAGGGTGGAAGATTATGTTGTAACACTCTGAGATCACGGTTTTCAAAAGTCATCATCCGCCGCTTGAAGTTGATTACCGCTCCACTGTCATTAGTCCATTTGATCCCCAACAACGTGGGATACGAGCTTCCTCCTTCAATTGTGGATGTATATGTAACTTTGGAATGTATTTCATCTATGTATTTTATATATATTTATTGTACCCTTATAAGAGATGTGTCATTCATCTATAAGGAAGTGTCGTCATGTGGATTGACAAGTGTCACAAGTGTGTGTACTTTCCGATGGGTTATTATACCACCATGTGTGGGGTTGACCCTGAAATATATATTATAATGTGGATGTACCTAGCTAGACAAGTCGGCCCCATAAGGTCACTGGGAAAACAAGTTAGTATAAATAGAGGTCATGTGATCTCTATTTAGATCATTTGGAAAAGTACATCTCTCTCACTCAGAAAGTGGTGCACTAGTGAGGAGGAGGATCATCTGCTACTAGGAGACTATCTCAGTGTATTTTGGTTGTACTTTGGTTGAGCCATTGCTCTCTCTTTCTTTGAGGAAGTTGTGGGGTTTTTCAACTTAGGGTTTTCCCCACGAAAACTCTGTGTCTCTTGTTTCTTATGCTTTTGATTCTTGTGATGCTTGTCATACTTATTGTGATTGTCATGCATTGATATACTGTATATGTTATTCTCTCAGTAAAGATCCTAGAGTATTGTGAATTAATGCTCAAAATTTAACATGGTATCAGAGCTAACCTGAGAAGAAGACATTTTGTAGTGACGGAAACTTGAGTTTCTTGTTTATTGGGTTTCTCTCCACATATTTTGGAAAAGCAGTATAGTAGATTGACTCTACTCATCAAGGCGCATCTATCTGTCCAATCAGAATTCAATTTCGAGCATTTTCAGATTTTGCCCTAAAAATTAGGGTTTCCACAAAAATAGGAATTTTTGAAATCTGAAGACATAGCTGGAAGCGCCTTGCAAAAATCGAAGTTTAGAGCTTTGGATCGAGATTTTTGGCTGGGTAGATCTCCGGGAAACTCAAACCCTAATTCAGGGCTCTCCCTAGTGAACCCGGGAGGACAAAAGGTCAAATCTGAAGGGTAAAGCTTTGCTGATCTCAAATTCTGAATACACCAGGCTGATCAGCTCATCAAGGCGCATCTTTCTATCCTTTCAGAAATTTGGAATTCACATTTTGAATTTTTAGGGTTTTTTCGACAAACACTAATCCAGGACTAGATCCAGTTTTCAGCATTTCAAGTGGTAAGACCTAAATCTTTTCTATTTCCATTTGAATTACTCTTTAAGATGTCTCACCACACCAAGCTTGAGGATAAGGTTGAAGGGGATGATAAATTCCGATCTTGGAAGTATAGGATTGGGTTAATCTTGGAAGAGAATGAGTTGGACTCATATATAAAAGAAGACATCCCTATCCCAGAGGATGAAGAGGCTAAAGTAATGCATAAGAAGAACTTGGTCATGGCAAAGAGAATCATTGCTGATTCTATCAAAGACCATCTCATACCCCATGTGTCTTCTCTAAAGACACCCAAAGAGATGTTTGACTTTTGACCAAGCTATTTGAAGGGAAGAACATAAATCAGAAGATGACCCTGCAGAACCAATTGAAAGGGGTAAAGTTTCAGAATGGAGAAACCATTCAATCTTATTTTTCAAGAGTCTCCCAGATCAAGGAACAACTAGAAGCAGTGGATGAAATGGTAGAGAATGGTGAAGTTGTCATGACCACTCTGAATGGTTTACCTAGGTCATGGGACTCTTTCATTCAAGGAATCTGTGCAAGGAAGAAGTTGATTTCCTTCAGTAGACTACGGGAAGAATGCTCACAAGAAGAAGCAAGGCTTGTGGCACAAGAAGAAAAGATGGGGAATGAAGATCAAGCTTTCACAGCTCACACCAAGAAAGGGAAGTCCAAGAGAGAGTCATCTCACTCCAAGAAATCTTCACATCACTTCAAAGAAAGAAGAATATGATTCACCTGTAATGAGAAAGGACATATTGCCATAAATTGTCCCAAGAACAAGAAGGACAACAACAACTCTAACAAGAAGAAGAAGGGCAGCAAAACAAGGTTTCATGCTCATGATTCCAAGGATGATGAACCACCCAAGAAGAAGGTTAGGGCAGAAAGTGATGATAACTCATCAAGTGAAGAAGAGTATGTTCTGATCTCTGCTCTCACAGGTACCATCTCCCATGGTTGTAATGATTGTTTGATTGATAGTGGGGCTTCCAAACACATGATTAGGTTTAAGGAATATTTTGTGAATCTATCTGAACATGAATCACCCCATAAGGTGAAACTTGGGGATGATTATCAATACCCAATCAAAGGAAGTGGTGAAGCCTCCTACAACCTAGATTCTGGAAAATCTTTGAAGATGAAATAAGTCCTTTATGTACCTGGGATCAAGAAGAACTCACTCTCCATCTCTGGATTGGATGCAAAGGGTATGAGGGTTGCATTTGTAGATTGCCAAGTCCTAATGTGGAAAAAGAGTAAAACAATTGATGATGCAGTAGTGATTGGAGAGCAAGAGGGAGGTTTGTACAAATTGAAGGGACAACCTGAACATGCCATGGTGACATAAAGACAAAAATTCATCCATAGTCATGGATCACATATAGGTATGTATAATTTGTTTTTGCAAAAGTTAACTAATGAATTATGCAGGTCATTGAAGAGAACAAGAACACATTACTAGACATAACTAGCAAATATGGTGACCAGGTATGTGTTTCTTATATCATAGGATCTATCATATAAGTATGCATGGCATGATTAATGATGATTGTTCATAAAGTCATAAGTTTGAATAATCATGGGTATATGCATATTATGTGTCTTATTTTAATTAATGATATGACTAACCAGAAGAGTCATAGGTTTGAGTAATTACAGGTTTAGACATGTTATGTTTCTTATGATATGACTAACCATAAGAGTCCTATATAAACCTTGAATGCTAATGCTTATTATTTATGTTTGAAATGATCATGAATATACATGCTTGAGATTATTGTGTTTTAATAGTATACTAATGAATGATTTTGTATGAGATCACAAGAATGATACTAATAAGCATGCATAGGGACCAAGGATGAATATGAGTTCAAGAACAGGTAATCCAGGGAGCAAAGATCAAGAGGGAGCACACTCCAGTGGTTTCTGCAAGGGTGCAAATATTCAGAGGGAGTTGTCCATCTCTCTACATTCCACAACAGAAAGGTGTAGAAGGACTCCAGCAGCTCCTGCAAGGAAGCAAAGACTCAGAGGGAGTCCACCCAACAAACAAACAAAGATAAGTATTTTAATTATCATTTCTTGCATATTTGTTTGCTTAAATAAATTTGTTCAATGATGTATATGGTCATGTTCCTAGACTTAGGATATGTATTGTGCATATTAGAATGATTGCATTAATGAAACAGTATACTACTAATATGCATGTGTTGGGTAAGTGGCCTATGGCACTGTACAACATTCCATTGCTACTTATCTAGAATGAAACCTCTTTGCTGACATGTTGGGAGTAGTGCAAACTCTTAACAATGTTCTGGTAGAGACTAGAAGGCATCTAGAAAGTTATGGAACATGGATAAATGTTGTATTGAAGCATTGGCTAAGATAATTGCATGACTGTATGACATATTTATTTATGTAAGAATTTGCCTGAAAATTATGAGATGTTTCTAATCATGCAATTTAACTTGTTTTGTAGGAAAGACCATATACCTTCACCTACAAAAGAAGGACTACAACATTTGTTCAAGCAACAAAATTATCTATTGAAGATATTGAAGTTCCCAGGATATGGGAAGAATGCCATGATCCGTCGATCATGAAGAATGATGTTTGGGATGTAGTCCCAAGACCTGAAGGGAAGTTTTGTTATGACTTCCATATGGATCTATCAGATCAAGCATGCTGCAGATGGCAGCATAGAGAAATATAAAAGTGATGAAATAGAAGATACACCAGATGGATTTCAAGACTGCTTTCTTGAATGGTGTAGTTGAAGAGGAAGTACATGTGGAGCAGCCACTCGATTTCGAAATAAATAACAGGGAGTCATATGTGTGCAGATTGGAGAAAGCCTTGTATGGCTTGAAACAAGCTCCCAGAACCTGGTATGGTAGGATGGACAGTTTCCTATCTAGTTCGGGCTTTACCAAAAGTAAAGCGGATTCCAACCTTTATTACAAGGTTGAGGAAGGGAATCCTGTGATTCTACTCCTGTATGTGGATGACTTATTTGTAACAGGAGATGATAGATTGATTGCAGATACTAAGAGGAAGCTTGCTGCTGAGTTCGATATGAAAGATTTGGGAATGATGCATTATTTCCTAGGTATGGAGGTGTGGCAGAGTGTAGGTGGGCTCTTCCTTGGTCAAGGGAAGTACACAGTAGATATCCTAAAGAGATTCGGAATGATGGATTGCAAGGCCATGGCCACACCTATGGCATCGAATCTGAAGCTTCTATGCGATGCTTCATCTGAGCTGGTTGATGTCTCTATGTATCGTTAGATGATTGGGTCCTTGATGTACCTGACAAACACGAGACCGGACATTTTCTTTACTGTGAACACATTGAGCCAGTTCCTAACGGATCCGAGGAGTGTTCACCTAGTTGCTATAAAGCATGTTCTGAGGTACCTAAAGGGTATAGTGGATTATGGGCTCAAGTATGAAGCAAATAAAAAGTTTAACCTGCAGGGTTATGTTGATTCAGATTGGGCTGGTAGTGTTGCAGATAGGAAGAGCACATCTGGGTGCTGCTTCAGTATGGGATCAGGTGTGATATCTTGGTTTAGTAGGAAGCAGTCCTGCGTAGCACTGAGTACAGCTGAGGTAGAGTATGTTGCATCCTGTTCAGCTAGTTGTGAGGCAGTATGGCTACGGAAGCTACCGTCCTAGTTATTTGATCTTCCGTTGGATGCTATTGGTATCTTTTGTGATAACCAGAGTTGTGTGAAGCTGTCCGAGAATCCAGTGTTTCATGACAGGTCGAAACACATAGAGATAAAATATCACTATATCAGGGATATGGTGCAGAGAGGAGCTGTGAAGCTCCTGTATGTTGCGACGGACGAGCAGATTGCAGATGTGCTGACGAAGCCACTAGCCAGGGTGAAGTTTGAATACTTCAGGGAGAGGCTTGGTGTTCTTCAGATTGAGGACACTTCGAGGAAGAAGTGATGGACACATTTGCTAAAGCCATTCCAAGCATGTTGGAAGGAGGATCCTTCACATTGCTGTGGATGTAAGCACTGGATGATGTTCTGGTTTCTGCTTTGTATGATCAGTTGGATCATTTTTATATGTATGTATGTATGCATCATGTTGGATGCTGGATATGATCAGTTGGATCATTTATATGTATGTACGCATCATGTTGGATGCTGGATATGATCGGTTGGATCATTTGTATGTATTTTGTATATGCATCATGTTGGATGCTTGGACCATGTATCTGTATATGTATCAGGTGGATACATTGTATGATCAGGTAGATCATGTATATTGATATGTATCAGGTATGATCAGGTAGATCATGTATGTTAATGGATACATTGTGTGGATCATGTATCTATGTATCAGGTGGATACACTATGTATGATGATATGTATCAGGTAGATACTTGGTGTGCATCAGATGGATGCATTGTATGATCAGGGTGATTGTGGATGACGAGCTTCTCCAGATGACATGCAGTAGGATGTTGCAGTGATGATGATCAGGATGATCATGTATACATCAGGATGATGTATGATGAGTATCAGATGATACTTTGTGGCCATGGATCAGGTTGTGCAGATGAGCATGTCTGGGAGATCCTATAGGTCGGAGTTGCGTACCCATAACAACCTGGGATTCTCTTTCGAGACATTGCTCTGGGAGGACATGTAATTTGTGCCCTGGGAGATATTCAGGTCGGAGTTGTGTACCCGTAACATCCTGAGATGCTCTTGCGAGGTTTTGTCCTATGGCATGTAATTTGCTCATGGGAGATCTAGACAGGATGAAAAAGGCCTCAAATGCTTCAGCCAGGTTTTGCCTTGACCACATGTAATTTGCTCCTGGGAGATCTGGACAGGATGAAAAAGGCCTCAGATGCTTCAGCCAGGTTTTGTGGTGGACCACATGTAATGTGCTCCTGGGAGATCTGACAGGTAGAGTTGTGTGCTCGTAACAACCTGGGATGCTTCAGCCTGGTTTTGTGGTGAGATCACATGTAATGTGCTCCTGGGAGATCTGACAGGTAGAGCCGTGTGCTTGTAACAGCCTAGGATGCTTCAACCAGGTTTTGTGATGGGTCACATGTAATGTGCTCCTGGGAGATCCTACAGGTAGAGCTGTGTGCTCGTAATAGCCTGGGATGCTGCAGCCAGGTTTTGTGACGCACGTAATAAGTCCTGAGAATTCCACAGTATGGCCAGTGATGATGAAGACCTGCAGGTGGTGGGCCTACATCCAGTATGAAAAAGGACTGGCTCTGTAGAACTTCCTATGACGAGTAGATTCAGAGATTGGTTGAGATAGCAGCAACAGTGACGATGATGATGACGATGCATCGATGACGATGATCCCGAGAAGAAAACTTGTCTAGCAGATCTATGTCGAGAAATACCTTCCTAGTTAAGAGGGAGTGTTGATGTATATGTAACTTCGGAATGTATTTCATCTATGTATTTTATATATATTTATTGTACCCTTATAAGAGATGTGTCATTCCTCTATAAGGAAGTGTCGTCATGTGGATTGACAAGTGTCGCAAGTGTGTGTACTTGCCGATGGGTTATTAGACCACCATGTGTGGGGTCGGCCTTGAAATATATATTATAATGTGGATGTACCTAGCTAGACAAGTCGGTCCCATAAGGTCACTGTGAAAACATGTTAGTATAAATAGAGATCAGGTGATCTCTATTTAGATCATTCGGAAAAGTGCATCTCTCTCACTCAGAAAGTGGTGCACTAGTGAGGAGGAGGATCATATGCTACTAGGAGACTATCTCAGTGTATTTTGGTTGTACTTTGGTTGAGCCATTGCTCTCTCTATATCTGAGGAAGTTGTGGGGTTTTTCACCTTAGTGTTTTCCCCACGGAAAATCTATGTCTCTTGTCTCTTATGCTTTTGATTCTTGTGATGCTAGTCATACTTATTGTGATTGTCATGCATTGATATACTGTATATGTTATTCTCTCAGTAAAGATCCTAGAGTATTGTGAATTAATTCTCAAAATTTAACATCAACCACCTTGATGACGTCAAAGTTAGCATAGGTCTTCATGCCCTCAATGTCCACCACTAGACGTGGGACTCTCCCAATCGGTGTCAGCTTAGCGTGATTAGCTAACCGGAGCTGTACAAGAGACCAGCTCAATGGGGGGGATCCCCATTTTTTGCGATGCCTTCTTGGTTAAGATGTTGACATCTGAACCAAGATCCAGAATAACTGAATCAACATCATAGTCCCCAATTTGTATGTTCATGCGCATCTCCTTACCGGTCTTTCGTCGCTGTAAGGAGTTTATCGCGGACTCTTGCATCCCCTGGTTGGTCGTTGAAGCAACCGCTTGATCTCAGCTAGAGCAACAGAATCTGTTGCCAACAATAAACAGCTCTCAAAAATTTTCTGCAAGGTTCCAGACGACACCGACGAGCCTACCTCTGTAGTAGCATCAAAAACAGGGGGCATGTCACAAATGATAGCTTTACCGCTGTCTTGGTCCATCGCACGACGTGCTTGAAAGAATGCATCACGTTCGGATTCAATGTCAAATGAGACTTTCTTCTGTCCGGTCAGTCAAATAAGTGGTTGTGGGATATCCCCTCCTGTTACTATACCTCCGCGCGTGATAATTGCGACAGCCGCATCCTATGGCCTTGGCTCCGCTGAAATTGTCGCAACACTCGCACCCTTATTCTGGTTTAGTGGTGGGTTCCTCGGTTGGTTCACATTCGGATTAGCATTCTGATTTGGGCGTTGGTTCTAGTTTTGCGCCGGTTGCTGCACCTGATTTTGTATTGACTGCTGCGCCTGATTCTAATTCTGCAATTGTGGAATATTCCTTGCTTGCCATCGTGCAATCAACTGCAGGAATTTCTCTACTGTATGATCTGTAACAAAGAAAAATGTACACTGTGTCTACAATAGTGGGAAATCTCGCTGGTAATGTCCCCATACCGCACAGTGATAGCATTGCAAGGGTCTGCGACCTCCTCGTCCTCCTCCATGACCAAATACTCCGCTGCATCCGCCCCTGAATCCTCCATGGAATACAACCTGTTGTTGGTACTGCGGCTAGTTGTACTGTTGCTGCATAGGATCTAGTTGCATTCCCTGCCCTTGCTGGGAATATTGCGGTTACTGAACGTACTGTGGCTGCTGTGGAGCCATTTGCATCGGAGCATATTGCGGCATAAACTACTGTGGTTGATGCTGCGGTACAAACTGTACCTACGGTTGAGGTAGCGGCTGGGCTACCTGCGGCTGCGGTTGCGGTTGTTATACGACACGCTGATCCTCCTCTACATAGAATGCATCATACGTTCTCTCATGAAGCAACCCATATTCCCGACAATCTTTGTTGTCATGTCCCACAGATTTGCAAAATGTGCAAGACAGATTCATCGGTTTGGTGACCATCTTCTGCATGTATGGACATTCCTCATGGCGGTGCCCATATACCTGACAAACGCAACACCATGGCATGCCACCACCACTCAATGGGTTTGGTGCTCCTGAAACCAGATAATTGTGGAAGTCAGGGAAATTGTCCTTAGTATGCCCTTCTCCTTGACATCACGTACACCATACTTATTCACGTTGCTCCTTGCCCTTCTTTAGATCTTGTAGCTATATGGTCAAGTTAGCCAGCTGTGTCTGTATCTGCGACATCCCAGCTGCATTTTCACCAATCGACGACGCCTCCAACCGCATTGCAATCTCTAAAGCTTCACTGGGCGTCGTAATGTTCTATTGCATCAGTGTTAGTCAAATGTGCAGTAGCAGTGCCGCGATAAACCACCCTTTGTGTTGGATAATGCTCATATTAAACTAACCCTCGCCATCAGCGTCTTAAACCGCTGGTCAAAATCCCACTCCGTCTCATTGGGATACTGCTTAATTTATTTCAATTCTGTAATATATTGTGCTTCAGACTTGGGTTTTTTGAGTTCTGCAATCAAACCATCCTTGATGTCATCTAGTGTCCTCTCCGGAGCTCTTGTAGGAACTAGAACAAACTTCATAAACCAGTCTAATGCGCGACCTCGCAGAGTTGTCGCTAACTGTACTTTCTTAGCATTATCATCAGTGATCTATTTTATGGTCCATACCTCTTTACACAAAATCCAATACTGCTCTGGGTTATCTGTCCCACTCCCGTGGAACAATGACAACTTAGCGTCCTCACCCGCCATCCTAGGATTCCTTCCTGCAGTCGCTGAACTACTAGCAATCAAGTTTTGTTAACCCAGTGGGGTCGAAGTTGTGTTTCTTACTGGTTGACAGATATTGAGCAGAGGTGTGGGTATGTTGCTACTAGGGTTTGGTCCTGCCTCTATCCTGGGCGTAGCCTGGTTTTCCTTGTCAGGACTGTGAGGTTGCTTCGTCCTGTGTGGTCTTCCTTCGTGAAATTGCGGTTCGATCGCAGCAGGACCTTCTCCTGTCCTCTGCCTCTTTTCCTGTCGAAACCTTGCTCCTCCCCTTGTAAGATCACTCTCTTCCTCGGCTTCGCTCACAGTCTCTTCATGACATGCACCCATCTACCCATTATCATTCCATGTACCTCCCCCCTGCCGTCGCGATACCCACGGCCTCCGCCCACCAGATTGTTTACTGATCTAGATGCATCTTCAATATACCCTTCTCGCAAATAAGCATCCTAATGGACAGTTGAAGCGACAACAGAAACCTTTCCCGGGGTTCGCGAAAGAAATATATTTCAGCTTCACTATAAGACTTTTGTGTATCAACCGCAAATTCAGTGATATACCCTTCCAGGTTGCTATCAAGCCACAATTCGACAGCTCGCGATGCTTTGTTGTCAACTTCCTGTAGTTCTTGGATCAGCTCCGGGGTCCAGGTCATTGGTTCACCACCTTGAAAGTTCCTCTTCTGGAAAGTCAACTTCTCCAACCAATCGTACAAAATGACTGAGAATTCATAGAAAAACCATTCGTGCGGACCATCGTGAAAATATCTTTCCACCCACTGATCTACTGTCAGTCGAGTGTTCTGACTTTCTTCTTCAACAAATTTCTACAACTTCTGATCAAACTAGCTTTGTATCTCCGGTTGCGTCGGATGCCACAACATATCCTCCTTTCACTTCACACATGGTCCCAGCAACGGAACCATTTGTTGACTCAAATCCAGTCTACAGGGGTTCCCATCGCTGTCAACACCAACCCACCGCGATCTACCTGAGCATCGACCCAGACAGGTTTTACCCCATCTAGCAACACCTGCAGAGCAGATGAGGTCTCACCTGAGATGTTCAAGGGAGAGTCGACGGAACCATATTTCCACCGAATGAAGGAGGATGTTTGCGGCAACGATCACTTAAACGTATTGCGACATTCAGAAATAGATCTATGCATTTAACTCCGGTAACATTGTATCCATAACATCATTCAACATAAACATTCATCGCGACAAGTATAACAGTAAAGAATTAATTACAGTAAGAAAACATAGCATTATTCATATATCGCAACATGCATTACCATAAGTGAACAAAAGATGCACAGGGATTTCGCAAAACAACTCTATCATGTCATATTAACTTAGCAAAACCCAGATACAATCTCTCCGCAAAAACACAGATCTCGCCGGTATCTCTTGATCTCAGATACAGACTCAAAGATGCACACATCCAACATCTAAGGATCTGTACTAAGATGATTCAACACTTACAACTTATGTCTATATATAGGATTCCGGCCTTACAATGCTTGTCCACTTTCTAACAACTTCCTAACCGACACTTCAAGCAATTGACCCAATATCTAACTGACTTGGTCCAATTGATCCAAAAATAACTGACATGGTCCAAAATGACCCAAAACCCGCATGCTGCGGTCCAACTGACTCAAAATTACATAACATACAATCCAAATGACCCAAAAACCACATACTGCGGTACAATTAACTCAAAAATACATAAAATAATCTCCTTTACGCCCAACTCTTCGCCTTCCGTGATATCTTTTGACTTGTCGCAGCATCCGCGATGCTGCGATGCTACATTACCAAACCGCCTGCCAACAATGCTTTAATGAAGATACTATCAAAACTGAGATGACTTGGAAAATGAAATTATTAACTATAATCCGAAATAAACCTTAAGAACATATAATAAACCACACTAATAATGAAACTGATAGATTCTAGAACAGTAACCTATTGGCAAATCAAACATGAAAGACATTTCTTGAAAGACAGTTATAGAAAAGTTAAGGAAGATGAAATGGAAACTAAGAACGATGACGAAACTTAATTAAAACTCTATGCAGTGGGAAACAAGATCTTAATTACATTTAATATTGCTAATTAAAAGCAAGAAATATTATAGTTAAAAAGCTAAGAAACTAGATTCTAAATAAGCATAAAAACAATGCAGAAATTATTGAGGTCTGAATGATGATCCGGATGATTGTCCGAATGACGGTCCAGATGGAAGAAAACGATTTAAACTAAGGAAAGAAGTAGTTTGGAAGATCTTAACTACCAGCTGGCTGATGCATATGATCCTATGGTGTAAGGGAAGTAATGAATAGAGTGTTTAGAAGCTAAGATAGCAAGAAGTAACCTATTCTAATAATTTGTTTAAAGAAATAAACTATGTCTATGTCTTAATCAAACAAAACTAAGATATGAATAAAACTAACCTACAGCTACAGGAAAGAAACTAACATAACTAATTCTAATTATAAATTAAACCTGAGACAACAACTAACCAAACTTTATATGATTGCAAAAGACTGAAAGCAAACTATAAACACTATGCTTGGCCGACCATTATCAATTTTGGAAAAGTAAATTAAGTTAGCAACAAGATACAGATTACAAAAAAATAAGGAAATGACATATACAGGAAAACAGAATTAATTACATACACTGAAAAATGAACTATTTACTTGCAGAAAGGAAAATACAAAAATATACATAAAACCTCCGGCTGATGAGGGGCCCTTCCCAACAATCAGAGAATGAAACTAAATCAACTTAGTCACCAACAGCAGAATATTAACAGTAAAATTCAAGAGCTTCCATTAACTGAGAAAAGTATACAACGTTTCTATGAATTACTGATAGTGTAAATGTCTATATCTACTGTGATACATGTCGTCTGCGTTTCTCCAAAGGAGGCGTCTATATATAAGTTTACAATGGGAGAGAAGGTCAACATAGTCGACCTCTCTAAAAATAGAAGTATTTAATGTCTATACAACGACTGCATGGTGGTTTATGACAATGCACATGCCGTCCACCTGCTTCCACATCGCCGATTCTCCTTGATGCGAACACCTGCGTGTTAGTTTCCTTTAATCGTGGGAAGAAGCATGTGTTGGTAGGCTAAGCATGGGAGGATGGAGCTGCTGGAACGTCGACGTGGGCATGAGCATGTGCTGGCGAGCTGAGTGAACGGGAAAGCGAATCTTCTAGAGCGTTGATGTGGGGAGAGTCATGTGCTGTCGAGCCGAGTGAGCAGGGAAGCGAATCTTCTAGAACTGGGACTCACCCACCATAACCAACACGTTGCTAACATAACCTATATTTCTGCTTTTGTCTTTAATGGGCAGGAATATGCCAACCAACGATTTCGTGGGCTGAACGAAGGGATGAACGATGGGATGGATGTGGCTGAACATTTGCAACGTGAACATGAGTCTGAATGGAGGTCCGTTTGAAAGCCATAACCTGCAAGCCGGAATCTATTTTCCAAGCGAGTCGAAAAACATTAAATTAATATTAATAAACCATAAAAATAATGATATTTAGCCAAGATTCATGTGATATGGAAATATGATCATACCTGGGTCTGATTGATGGTCTGAATGGCAAGAAGAGTGATTTATTATATCAAAATAGTGAAAATAACGCCACTCAGAGTATATTTGATGATAAAAAATGGTGACAAAATGGATACCAACATTCCCCCAAACTGGAGATATGCCAGGTCCCACTGAGAAAAAAGGAGAGGAATTCAGGAAGAATGCTGAGCTGTGGTAGAAGCTGCCTTCGACTTGGAAGAGGAAGTGGACTTAGCCCTAAGCTTCTGGAACCGATCCTTCAAGGCGTCATACCTCATCCGGAGAGAAGTATGGGACGTTGTTTTGGTGTTGACCAAGCATTCAATGCTTCTTACTTGTGTGCAGAGTACCTTGTTTTCTTTATGAAGCTCAGAGATTGTTTCCACATAGTTTTGATTCTAGTCTGTCAACCATGCTATCCCTTGGGTCAACCTATCCACTTCTTGCTGATTCAGAATGGGCTGTTCTATTCGATGTTCTAGGTCCTTTTGAGGACTCAACTCTCTTGAAAATGTTTCAAGCTCAACAATATGTTCTTCAAGAACTCTGTCTTCGTTGTGTGCAGGAGAACTTCCAGCAGTAGGGGCTTCACACAATCGAGCAGATACATTGGCTAATGTGAGGAGGGGTGTTTCGAGGGTATGGTCGTCTAAACATGATAGATGAACGACAGTCTGGATGATAGACTGGTCAACGGACTGGTCACGATTTGTTCTCCTGTATTTAGTGGGTAATGATGAAAAAAATGGGGGTTCCGAAGTAGGGTCACCAAGGGAAAGCTCAGGAGAAGGAGATGGATGGACAAGGTGCACATTGCCTGAGGGATCCTCATCAATCTGCACACGCTTAGTGTCTCATTTTGCTTGCATAGAGGCTTGGGTAGGCTCACTAATACCGGTTTGGAAACGATGGTGTTTTCGAGAAGCAGAGGGTTTGATAATAGGCTTCTCGATCAAATGAGGGTTTAGTATTTCAAATACAAAACGATCCCAGGTTTTCCCTCTCTCTTCCAACTGGTGAATGATCAGGATTTTATTGAGACAGTGATGGTACAAGCTACCAGAGGGATTAACAGTATTCTTCCTAACCTGGATTGACATTTTCTCTAAATTTTTTAGGAAATAGAATGGGAAATTGAGGGTCTGATTATTAACAAAGTGTGCTAGCAATATAAAATGGAAGACTTTAAAAACAGTAAACTTACCCCCACAAGTGATCAGATGGATGATGACAGTCAAGGGAGCTAGGTATTCCGGCTTGACCCACTCCCGATGGAATCCTTTTTTTCTAGCAACATGTTGATATTCAGCCTTCAAAGCAAATTCGTGAGCCTTCCATGGAAGGAAGAGATATTTGTGCCAACAGACACCCTCCCTAGGAAGCTTTGTGGCCAATGCGATAGATTCTTCCGTCATAGAAAAAGTGAGATGGCCAACTTTGGCCGTCTTGCCATCGAATCCCTTAGCGAGAAGCAGTGAAATTTCGTGGTCGTGGCCTTGGAGAAGGCGGAGAAACGGACCCCATCCGGCTCGAATGAATACCTCACGACACTCTTTGAACTCGGGGATGCGAAGTAAATCCTGGTAACTTCCAGGTTCATGACGGATCGACATATTGAACATAGGTCAAAGGATGTAGATGGATAGAGGGGATGCACAAAAATTGCAGGGGATGGAGCTTGATAGAAAAGATGGAAAGTGAATAGAATGGAGAGAAATTCACGCAGTCATCAGTTTAAATTGAAGTCCAGTTGAATGGTTGAATGATCGTAGGCGAGGACTTAGCATGCTTGAGAGATCACGCTTATCATTCAAAGATCTTGAATCGAGTGCCAACATAGAAATGCGTGAGTTAGTGAATACGTGTGGTTATGATATATTCAACGATGTCCAAAGTCGAACTTTGGACAGGTTGAATGTAATTCTCGAAATGAAATTTTAGACATGGATTACACGTGAGAGATCATGATGACTCGATTAATATGATGGCAGATCGTACGATAGGATAATTAAGACCATATGGCGGTCATGTAATGATTATGAAGATCTCAATGATGCATAATCCATTCGTTTAATGGAGGCGAGATGGATAAGGGAATGAGATCATGTGCGAAATTGACATTTGATTGATTCCTGACATAATTAGCCAATTAGATTTATCAATAATACTCAAATTTGGATACATTGGCATATTTAATAAAGCCATTATAAGCTATGATTTCATTCAGCACTCCATTCAGATTGTTGTTCGTTTTCCTCGTTCATCATCTCATTCAGATTTTGCAGGGAATTTCTAAGGCTGTTAGTGCACAAAATATGCCATCAACTTTGCTTTTCTAGAACTTTAAGTCACACTCTTCTTTATTTGTCATTGATCATAATGATCTTCCTTCTGCTTTTTGCATTATTCCTGAAAACACCTATCATTTTGTCAGAGATGAATATATTTTTGGTAAATAATCAGAAAATAAAGATAGTTTTGAACCTCCCCCAAACCAAAAATATGGCGTGTCCTCAAGCCATCAAAGAAAAATTGATTAATATTCAAATATTTTCCATTGAAAGTTTTGCCGATAGCTTCTAAAATGCTGTGATAATTTTCGTAAGAAAATGAAATATTAACTAATAAATGTAGATGATGTAGATATGTACATTCATAAAAAATAATACAACAGTGCTTAAGAAGACCATATGAAGAATGATAGTATAATGGATGCGAAAAATGCCATAGGAAAGCTAGTCAGCCATGACTCATTTGAAATATCTCTTGTCATCCAAAGAATATAGATCAAGTTCACCCTAGAGTTTGTAAGATTTCTATGGTTATGAGTCCCATTTCTAGGATAGTCATACCCTAGGTATTGTTTGAATTAGATGACAGGGTCCTAGTCCAACTTACAACCATTCTCTAATGACAGTATAAAAAATTGGCCTAAACATGTGTTTGTATACTCAGGTTTTTTATGAGCCATGTGCATAGCAATGCGTTAACCAATCCTCTTTTACCTTATATTGCCCCGCTTCCATTAGGACTGTTCAGTACCTCGACGGGTTTATCTTGGTACCATGCAAGCATAGCCCCATTGCCAACGAGCCTGTTCAGTACCTCGACGGGTTTACTTGCATTTACCGAGCTTCCTTGTTTAAGATTTTACTTAGCATGGACCCACTCCCAGCGAGCCTGTTCAGTAGCCCGGCGAGTTTGCCTCGTATAATGATATATATATATATATATAATTTTTTTTAAGGAAGCCGGTTGGCACTAGAGTGTGCTAAGCCTGCTAAACACATAACTCAAAATTTTAGAACGAACCTTGTGAGTAACTTTATTTAAAATGGCCTAGATCATAGATCATGTCAAAAGATAATAACCTAAATCTATTCTTTGACCTCTTAGTACATCCTCTTCATAATAGATCAGTAATGTTCCCCACAAAATAGAAATATCACTCACTTTTGGGATACCTTTTAAAAGTGCTTAAGAGACAAGTTTTGATAATGAGTCTAGGATGAGCTAGTAGTCCATAGATGTAAGATAGAGCTTTTAAAGATCATCGTATATAGAGTAGGTCTTAAGCAACTGTTCTAATGATAAATCATAAATGTACATGTCTGAATCAAATACCATATACAGAATCATAAAAGAAAGTGGTTAAAAATGATATAAAGAACGCTTTAACCTTTCACTATAAATTTCAATTTTCAACAATAATCGAAAGAGAAGGAGTTAGGATATAGTATGAATTTATTTTGGAGCACTTCCCTTCTCAGATAATATTCCCTGTTTGATTATAGTGATAAGATTCTGGTAATCGACTGCAAAACCACTTGTTAGATGATTCAAATTTATTCAAAACAAGAACATTATTATGTTCAAAGAAAGTTATGTAAAATTTTCAAAATTAAGGAAAGGAAAAGAGTCTTTTTTTTTATTGAAATTTTTTTATAAGCTGATCATAATAATGAATTTCTTGTAAAAAATGCAATCACTTGTTAGAAATGACTCTTATTATTGAAAATCAAAAACATATTTACATATATACAAATGAAGATAACCCAAAATAATTCAAGAGCCAAGGGAAGGAGGAATGACTTCCTCTTTTACCAGTTCCATTTCCTCCTGTTGTAAGGCATTCTGCACAAAATCTTGTTTAGATATTGGTTGATGATAAAGTATAAGTCTATGTCCATTTACAACAAAGGAAATTTGAGAATCATCAATTGTCTTAATTTTGACAGATCCATTATCAAATGCTGTAACAATTTCATATGTACCCATCCAACAAGTAGTTAATTTACCTTTAAATTTTTTGTATCTTGAATAAAAAAACAATGCCCAGTCTTCCGTTTTGAATTGTTTTTGTTTAATATATTTATCATGCCACTTTTTACATTGGTTTTGTATTAAAATTGTGCGTTGAATAACATCTTTCTAAATCTCGTCTAATTCATTTATTTGCAGGATTCGTTGTCTCTGTGCTTCTTCTAGATTCATCCCTAATTGTGCAGCCATACAAAAGGTTTTGACTTGAAATTCAACAGGTAGAAGAACTTGTTTACCATAAACGAGTTCGTAAGGTGTGTGGCCAGTGGTGTTCCTCCAATTTATTCTATAAGCCCACAAGGCTTCTGGGAGCCTATCTTCCTAGTCTTTGTGGTGTAACTGGATAGTCTTAGTCAGGATGGCTTCTAATACTTTGTTGGTGGACTCTACCTGACCATTGGCTTGCGGGTGATATGGTGAAGATTTACAATGTCTAATACCATATTTGTTGGTAAGCTCTTTTATCAACTTGGAGGTAAACTGATATCTTTGGTCTGTTACAATCTCCTTAGGTACACCGAATCAGGTGAATATTTCGTCATATATAAACTCTACCACATATTTCTCTATGGATCGGAATAAGGCTTTGGATTCTACCCACTTGGTGACATAGTCTGTGTAGACTAGGATGTAGTTCTTCCTGCGAGACATAGGGGAAATTGTCCCAAGAAAATCTAGAGCCAATTTCTCGAAAGGATCAATCATAACTTGGGGTTGTAAAGGCATCTCATCGGATGGCGTAGATCTACCCATTCTTTGACACCTATCACACCCCTTGACATACTTGGTGACATCTTGTTAAATTTTTAGAATTTACTTCAATCTGATCTAGGATCTTAACTGAAAGAACAACATGTACAACAAATCTACAACGTATCAATCATGGACACAATAATGCAAGCACACAAGAGACATAGAGTTTACTTGGGGAAAACCATAAAGGTGAAAAACCCCAATAACTTCCTCAGAGATAGATAGAGCAATGATACAACCAGAATACAAGAGATAGTCTTCTCCTAGCAGCAGAGCCTCCTCCTCCACAAGTGTGCCACTCTCCCAAGTGTGAGTGAGAGAATAGAATGTGTAAAATGAGAGAGACACACTCTCTATTTATACACTAACTTGACTTGACCTTTACTCAACTAGGTCGGCCTTAACTTAACCAATTAACATAATGCTGACTAGGCCGACCCCCACTAGGGTGGTCTAATAACCCTTTGACCCACATGGCCGACCCCCAATAGGGTGGTCTAATAACCCTTTGACCCACATGACTTATACAAGGCTGACCCCAACAAGGTGGTCTAATAACCCATCAAGTATAAGTTACGACACTTACAATATAAATGACGACACTTCCGTCTAGAGGAATAATAACATCTCTATAGGAATACAACCACTTCCGTATAGAGGAATAATAACATCTCTATAGGAATACAATATACATATATGTGAAATACATTCCGAAGTTACATATACATCAACACTCCCTCTTAACTAGGAAGGTATTTCTCGACACAGGTCTTCTAGCACAAGTCATCTTCTTTGGATCATCGTCACTGGATAATCGTCATCGAGTCATGATCATCGTCACTGCTGCTGCTATCTCAATCAATCTCTGAATCTACTCGTCATAGGAAGTTCTACAAAGCTAGTCCTTTTTCATACTGGATGTAGGCCCACCACCTACAGGTCTTCATCATCTGTGCGAATGGTCTGATAGAGGTGGCCTCTCAGGACTAATTTTATGTGCGGATGCAATACCGAAAAGAGTATCCCAGGAACATTTATGTGCCTAAGCACGACCGGAAAGATCTCCCAGGACTGATTACATGCATCTCCTCCACAATACCTATAAAGAGCATCCCAGAAACATTTATGTGCCGCAGCACGACCGGCAAGATCTCTAAAGAGCATCCCAGGACTTATTACGAGCAGACAGCTCAACCTCTCGGATCTCTAGTACTGATTACATGTGGATAGACAAAACCTTTAAAGAGAATCCCAGGAAAATTTATGTGCCGCAGCACGACCGGCAAGATCTCTAAAGAGCATCCCAAGACTAATTACGAGCACACAGATCAACCTCTCGGATCTCCAGGACTGATTACATGTCTCTGTAGTAATACCTCATCCCAGGACTGATTACGAGCACACAGCTCAACCTATCGGATATCTGAGGATTGATTACATACTACATAGCAATACCGGAAAGAGTACCCCAGGAACATTTATGTGGCGCAGCACGACCGACAAGATCTCCCAAAACTGATTACATGCTATTTGCACAACTTGCCACATATCATCTCTGACCTCCAAGTATCAACCTGATACTCATGATCCAACGGATCATAATCGCACAAGGCATCGTCTTGATGCCCATGATCATACTGATCATCATCACTTGTACCATCCTGGTGCATATCATCTGGAGCAACATCCTGAAGCTCATCATCATGATCATCCTGATCATACAATACATCCACCTGATGCATACCAAGTATCTACCTGATAGATATCATCATACATGATCCACCTGATCATACAGTGTATCCACCTGATACAAATACAAATACATGATACATATTAACATACATGATCTACCTGATCATACAATGTATCCACTTGATACATATACAGATACATGGTCCAAGCATCCGACATGATGCATATACAAAATACATACAAATGATCCAACCGATCATATCCAACATCCAACATGATGCGTACATACATAAATGATCGAACTGATCATATCCAGCATCCAACATGATGCATACATACATATACATATAAATGATCCAACTGATCATATCCATCATCATCTTGATGCATATACAGAGCAGTAACTGGAACATCGTCCCGATGCTCATCATCCAGCGCTTACATCCACATCCATGTGAAGGATCCTCCTTCCAACATGCTTGGAATGGCCTCTACAAATGTGTCCATCACTTCTTCCTTGAAGTGTCATCAATCCGAAGAACACCAAGCCTCTCTCTGAAGTACTCGAACTTTACTCTGGCTAGTGGTTTCGTCAGCACATCTGCAATCTGGTCATCCGTCGCAATGTACAGGAGCTTCACAGCTCCTCTCTGCACCATATCCCTGATATAGTGATATTTGATCTCTATGTGTTTAGACCTGTCATGAAACACTGGGTTCTCGGACAGCTTCACACAACTCTGGTTATCACAAAAGATACCAGTAGCATCCAACAAGAGATCAAATAACTCAGACAGTAGCTTTCGTAGCCATACTACCTCTCAACTAGCTGAATAGGCTGCAACATACTCTACCTCAGCTGTAATCAGTGCTACGCAGGACTGCTTCCTGCTAAACCAAGAGATCACACCTGATCCCATACTGAAGTAGCATCCAGATGTGCTCTTCCTATCTGCAGCACTGCCAGCCCAATCTGAATCAACATAACCCTGCAGGTTAAACTTTTGATTCGCTTCATACTTGAGCCCATAATACACTATACCCTTTAGGTACCTAAGAACATGCTTTACATCAACTAGGTGAACACTCCTCGGATCCGTCAGGAACTGGCTCAATGTGTTCACCGCAAAGCAAATATCTGGTCTCGTGTTCATCAGGTACATCAAGGACCCAATCATCTGACGATACATAGAGACATCAACCGGCTCAGATGAAGCATCACAAAGAAGCTTCAGATTCGATGCCATAGGTGTGGTCATGGCCTTGCAATCCATCATCCTGAACCTCTTCAGGATCTCTACTGCATACTTCCCTTGTCCAAGGAAGATTCCATCTGCACTCTGCCACACCTCCATGCCAAAAGAAAATAGTGCATCATCCCCAAGTTCTTCATCTCGAACTTGGTAGCAAGCTTCCGCTGTGTGTCGGCAATCAATCTATCTTCACCTGTAACAAACAGGTTATCCACATACAAAAGTAGTATCACTAGATTTCCTTCTTCAACCTTGTAGTAAAGGTTGGAATCCGCTTTACTCTTGGTAAAGCCCAAACTGGATAGAAAGCTGTCTATCCTACCAAGTTCTGCACACATATATGACTACACCATTCAAGAAGGCTGTCTTGAAATCCATCTGGTGTATATTCTATTTCATCACTTTTATATTTCTCTGTTACCATCTGCAGCATGCTTGATCTGATAGTTCCATTTGGAAGTCACAACAGACTTCCCTTTAGCTCTTGGGACCGCATCCCAAACATCATTCTTCATGATTGACGGATCATGGCATTCTTCCCATATCCTGGGAACTTCAATATCTTCAATAGATAATTTTGTTGCTTGAACAAATGTTGTAGTCCTTCTTTTGTAGGTGATGGTTTACGATCTTTCCTACACAACAAGTTAAATTGCATGATTAGAAAACATCTCATAGTTTTCAGAACAAATTCTTACACATAAAGAAATATGTCATACAGTCATGCAATTATCTTAGCCAATGCTTCAATACAACATTTATCCATATCCCGTAACTTTCTAGATTCCTTCCAATCTCTACCAGAACATTGTAAAGAGTGTGCACAACTCCCAACAAGTCAGCAAAGAGGTTTCATTCTAGATAAGTAGCAATGGAATGTTGTACAGTTCCATAGGCCACTTACCCATGCATATTAGTAGTATACTGTTCATCAATGCAACTATTCTAATATGCATAATACACAACCTAATTCTAGGAACATTAGTATATACATTATTGAACAGTATTATTTAAACAATAAAATATGCAAGTAATGACAATTCAAATACTTATCTCTGTTTGTTTGTTGGGTTGAATCCCTCTCAGTCTTTGCTTCTTTTCTGCAACTCCATTCTTATGTGGATTGTGAGAAGTGGTCAACTGCCTCTGAATATCTGCATCCTTGCAGAAACTACTGAAGTGTGCTCCTTTGCTTTCTTGCAGGAACAACTGGAGTGTGCTCCCTCTTGATTTTTGCTTCCTGGATTACCTGTCCTTGAACTTACATCCATCCTTAATCACTATGCATGATTATTAGTATCATCATTGTGTTATCCTTGAGGTCTCATACATAATCACACATTTATTAGTATAATCTTAATACTATCAAAACACAATAATCTTAAACATGTATATTCATGATCATTCACAGATAATAAACATTGGTATTCAAGGTTTCAGGGAAGTCTTCTTTTACGCATACATATTCTTATTTGATCATAGGACTCTTCTGGTTAGTTGAATCATCAATCATGATAAGAGATATAATATGCATAACACCCATGATTATTCAAACCTATACCTTCATGATTCTTCTGGTTAGTCATATCATCAATTATGGTAAGAAACATAATATGCATACAACCATAACTATTCAAACCTATGACTTCATGAATAATCATTATCAACAACACATCAGTATAAGATCCTATCACAAGGTAGGATTCTAGCTTGATATAGGAAAAACATACCTGGATTAGCATGCTAGCTAGTTATGTCTAACATAACCGCATAATGTCTTCTGGTTCTTTTCAGTGATTTGTGCTAGTAACCTGCATGTCTCATAAGTTAACGATTGTAGAACCGAGTTATACATAGCTTGAAAGTAGATCTTCTATGTGATCCATGACAATGGATGAATCTTTGTCTTCATGTCACCATGAGCATATGTTCTTGAAGTAGAACATGATTTGACTTTCTTGGTGTACCTTTTGTGTTAGCAAACAACATAAACCTCATACAACATCACAATGCATTAGTACAATCATAAGTGTCAAAACCTTAATCAATGAATATCTTTTATCATGCATTCATAATTTTATTAAGGTGATACGACAAGTCTAGATTTAATCAAGATTGTACTAACCGTAATAATATGAAGACAAATATATCATAAACTTAATCATGAACAAATCTCGAAACATACCTGGATAAGTCATACCTGTCGATATTGCTTGTAATCTTCTTATGTAAGGCCTTAGCCTCATCTCCCTTTGAAATAGGAACTTCTTCACTTATGCAGGTGACCAATCCATCTTCTTCTAGGATTAACCCAATCCACTTGATTTGCAAGAATTGGATCTGGAGCTGGATTAGGGTTTGTCAGAGAAACCCCAAAAATTCAAACTTTGAATTTCAAACTTCCAAAAGGATAGAAATATGCGCCTTGATGAGCTGATCAAGATGGTATGTTCAGAATTTGAAAACTACAAAGTTTCACTCCTCAATTTTGCCTTTGAAACTTTCGGATTCACTAGACGTGACCCCGAACTAGGGTTTCATGAAGCCCACTCTTCTGCCCCATCAAAAGGTTTGATCCAAAGCTCTAAGCTTCTATTTTTATGAGGATCTTCCAGCCGTGGTCACAGATTTCAAAAATTCTCATTTTTGCAGAAGCCCTAATTTTCCACTTTTCTGATCAAAGTCCCGAACTAGGGTCTGATCAAGCCCGACCTTCTGTCCAACAAAAAATTCTTATCTTGGTCTCTAAATTTTGATTTTGATGAGTATCATTCAGCCGTGGTCTTCGATTACAAAAATTCCAACTTTATCCGAAACCCTAAATTCCGGAAGCCATGAATGAAGGTACTCAAAAATAATTCTGTTTTGACAGAAATATGTAGCTGATTGTTTCTAGTGTAACTCCGAACTTTTCGATCCAAAAGGTCTGAAAATTTTTCCTAAGATAGATTGACCTGTTATCTTTCCATCTCGACAGGTTTGACCTCAATTGGATTCTTTGAGAGAGAGTTATGCCAAGTGTCGCAACATGACCTGTTTATGGGATAGTACAGGAGAGCGAACTTGTACGGCGTGCCACATGTCACTGGTTCAACGTCGGCCTCTGAAATTTTTTCCTGAGATAGCCTGACCTGTTGTCGTTCCATCCCAATAGGTCTGACCTCAATTGTATTCTCTGAGAGAGATTTATTCTAAGTGCCGCAACGTGACCTGTTTATGGGATAATACAGAAGAGCAAACTTGTACGGCGTGCCACGTGTCACTGGTTCAACTTTGGCCTCTGAAATTTTTTCCTGAGATAGTACAGTCTGTGCACTACCTGTCACGTTTTAAAAAATTTCATTTGGATCTTCCTATCCCAAGTTATGACCTTTTTCCCAAGGTCACCTGATTTTGACTCATATATGGAAGAGGCCGAAACCCTATATTGTACAGATCATAAATCACAAAGTACAACGAATTAGAGGTTGTCCTTTGGGAACAAGGTACATGGGGATCTGATATTCGACCTGTAAAAGTTTTATATCCGAAAACATCGCCAAAACGGATTTATAGCGAAAGTTCTACGATGACTGGTTTTTGCTATATCAAGACCTAGCATCGTAAGTGCAACAAGTGTCATACATGCCATATCATGCCTTCTTTCAGGCTAGCTCTGATACCAAGTTAAATTTTCAGAATTTACTTCAATCTAATCTAGGATCTTAACTGAGAGAACAACATGTACAGCAAATCTACAACATATCAATCATGGACACAATAATGCAAGCACACAAGAGACATAGAGTTTACTTGGGGAAAACCATAAAGGTGAAAAACCCCAATAACTTCCTCAGAGATAGATAGAGCAATGATACAACCATAATATAAGAGATAGTCTTCTCCTAGCAGTAGAGCCTTCTCCTCCACAAGTGCGCCACTCTCCCAAGTGTGAGTGAGAGAATAGAATGTGTAAAATGAGAGAGACACACTTTCTATTTATACACTAACTTGACTTGACCTTTACTCAACTAGGTCGGCCTTAACTTAACCACTTAACATAATGTTGACTGGGCGGACCCCCACTAGGGTGGTCTAATAACCCTTTGACCCACATGGCCGACCCCCAATAGGGTGGTCTAATAACCCTTTGACCCACATGACTTATACAGGGCCGACCCCAACAAGGTGGTCTAATAACCCATCAAGTATAAGTTACGACACTTACAATATAAATGACGACACTTCCGTATAGAGGAATAATAACATCTCTATAGGAATACAACCACTTCCGTATAGAGGAATAATAACATCTCTATAGGAATACAATATACATATATGTGAAATATATTCCAAAGTTACATATACATCAACACATCTTTGAAAATGCTTGGTCAGTAATATACAGAGTGCAACACTTTGTATGTTGTTCTCTTGTCAGAAAAATGCCCACCACAAGGTCCACCATGAAATTCGTGAAGGATATCTGCCATCTCATCCTCTCGTACACATCGTCTAATAATGAGATCAAGACCAGTATGAAAAATATCATTATCCACCCAAGAATAATTAGAACTTTGAACTATGATCCTACGTTTCTCAGGTGGAGAGAGATGGTTTGGTAGCTTTCCAGTTGTTAAATAATTGGCTATGTCAGCAAACCATGGGGTTCGAACAGACACAATGAACAAATGTTCATCTGGAAAGCTATCATCGACAGGACTAGCATTATCGTGAGTTTGAATTCGCGAGAGAATGTCTGCTACCACATTCTCTCGACCGGGAGGATTGACAATGGTGATGTTAAATTCTTGTAACAAAAGAAGCCACCGATTCACTTTGCCATTGGTGATAGGTTTATTCATTAAAAATCTAATGGTAGAGTGTTTAGTGTGTATAAAAATTTCATATCCTGTGATATAATGACGAAACTTGTTGATGGAATAGACTACTGCCAGAAACTCTTTTTCAGTAACAGTGTATTTTGTTTCTGCAGGAGTCAAATTTTTACTAGCAAAATAGATGGCATGTGATGTTTGTCCCTCTTTTTGACCTAAGACTGCTCTTATAGCCATGTCAGAATCATCAGTGGATATATGGAAAGGAAGGGACCGATTAGGGCCCCTAAGTATTGGTGCCACTGATAGATTTTCCTTCAAAGTTTCGAAGGCATGTTGACAAGGTTCAGTCCATTGAAATTTTGTGTCCTTCATGAGTAGTTTGAACATAGGTGCGGCTATCTTAGTGAAATTTTCAATAAAACATCTATAATAGCCTGCATGGCCAAGAAAGCTTCTCACTTCCTTCGAAGTTTTTGGAGGAGGAAGATTAGCAATTATTTCTATCTTGGCATGATCCACCTTGATACCTTGAAGAGAGACATGATGTCCTAGAGCTATGCCCTCAGTTAGTAACATCTTACATTTTTCATGACTAAGAGATAAGTTCATTTCTTGGCATCGAATAAGAACTGTTTCAAGGTTGTCAAGGGCTTCTTGGAAGGTATTACCATAAACTGTAAAATCATCTATATAAACTTCTACACAATCATGTATAAGGTCAACAAAGATTCATAATATTGCATGCTGGAAAGTAGCAGGTGCATTACATAGGCCAAATGACAACACTCGATAGGCATATGTACCCCAAGACCAAGTAAAGGTTGTCTTTTCTTGATCCTTATGTGCTATTAATATTTGATTGTATCCACTATACCCATCAAGGAACGAAAAATATTGTTTCCCTGACAAGGTGTCTAACACCTGGTCAATGAAAGGCAAAGGGAAGTAGTCCTTAAGAGTGGCCTTGCTCAATTCTCGAAAGTCAACACAAATACGCCATTTCCTTATGACTTTATTTGGAACTACCAGCAGAGGAGACACCCATTTACTATTAGAAATTGGGTAGATGAAACCAACATTAAGTTGTTTTTGTAATTCATCTTTTACTATATCTTTTAGGGATGGATTCATTCTTCTCTGGGGCTTCCTAACAGGAAGTATTTTTGAGTCTGTGTAAATGTGGTGGATACAGGTATCTGGGTGTATACCTTTCATATTGATACATTCCCATGCAAATGCTCCAGTTTGACTCTTGAGAACTTTTAGTAATTGTTTTTGCTGACTCTCATCTAAACTTGCATTTATATGTAGAATTTTTTCGGAACTAACCTCGCAAGGTATGGTATAAGATCCTAGATGTTCTTCAATTGCGAATACACAGGGTGTACTCGTAAATGTGGAGAGGCTCATGTTTTCTTGAAATTCATCTCCAAAGATCTGGTTGTGCAGGTAATATTGTGGGTCTTGGAGGATTCATATTCTGGAAATGGTGAGGTTGGTTTGGGATAGGGGGTAGTGAAAAAGGTACAAATCTAGGCAAAAGTTGCCAAATATTAGGTGGGTAAGGATAGTTAGGTATAGGAGGAGGTGGTTGAGCATAAGCTTTTCCTCTCCATCCGTGTGGCCATTGCTGTTGTTGAGCATTCTGAGGAGGGTACTGCGGTGGCCAATTTTTCCAACCCGAAGTGTTCCATTGTTGAGGAGGCTGATAAGGATAGTAATAGGGTGGAATTTGTGATGGATCTTGATATGATGGTTGATCTCTAGGTTTCCAAGGCCTCCTAGATGTTTCACCAAAGTTTCCACTCTTATACACAGCTTGCAACGCAAGCAACGATGGACAATTATCAGTCGGCTGTTCTTATGTACAAAGGTGACAAACTAAAACATTATTCAATGGACATTTTCATTAGGGATGTTTAGTTCTACACCTAGGACAGAAAACACTCATTGTTGCACGCTCTTCATCCTGTCTCTTTTTGGCTTGTAATGCATCTAATTGAGAACCCATGGCTCCTAAGATATCTGTTTTGAAATTTTCCAATAGTGTTAACACCCAAAAAGTGTTCACTACCTCATCTACCACATTATATGGCTCATTTGTCCATTTTCCTACCATATTTCCCTTAAAATCCCAAAAAAATCCCGCTAAAAAGCCTCCAAAAGGCCTAAAATGCCTCCAAAAGGCCACAAAACCATCAAAATAGCCTTAAAAAGGCTAAAAAAACCCCCTTTTCCTCTAAAAATAGCAAAAATCCCCTAAAAAGGGAATAAAAAATATAAAATAATGAGGAAAAGGAGGAAAAAAACCCTATACAGCTGCCCAAAACCATGTGTTTCCCAAAACCATGGGTCAGCACTCCACCACCAAAAAACTATAAATAGGTGATGGAGATCCCTTATTTCATATCCACAATCACAAGCACCCTTACTCTGCCAAAATCTCTCTCGAAACCCTAGTTCACCATTGAACTACTTTCACCTTGAGAGCCACTTTTGGCCCATTCCCACCATTGGAGAAGGAGAAGGAGCATATTGAAGCTTGGAGCATCCTCTTGGACACTGCAAAGGGCTTCACCAAACCTTCACATTGAAGGTAATATCAATACAAAAAGCCATCTTTTAAATTTGTTGTTTATGTTTCATGCATGTTTTAGAAGTAATTTAATTTCTGTTTTAGCTTAATTATTTACATTTACTGAACTGCCACTAAGGAGTCCATTCTCCTTAGTAGGTGCTCATTTGCACAAGCTAGGGGTAAAACCCTAGCTACAGTTTTGGCGACTCCCCTAGATTTTGAATTTCTGGTTTCGTTTTTAATTTTTTCTTTTCGGCTGTCCCTTTCGGCCGCTGCATACCGCGTCTTTTCCCTCTGCAGTCGCGTCCCGACCGCGCCTTTCAGGCCTTTACCTGTGATCCGACCGCGGCTCTCAGACTGCTTCCGACGCCCTGCCGGCGGATTCAAGTCTGTTACCTGCGATCCGACCGTGGCTAATCAGCCTGTTTGCCGCGATCTGACTATGCCTGTCGGCCATTTTCCCGCGTCCCGACTGCGGCTATTTGCCTCTTTCGGGCGTCCCGACTGCGTCTGTTAGCCCTTTTGCCGCGACCCGACTGCGTCTTTTTCCCTATTTTCTGCGTCCCGACTGCGTCTGTTGGCCTGAAAGCCGCGACCTGACCGCCACTGTTGCCCTCAAACCCGCGGTCTGCCTGTTCTGTTTCGCCACAGACCCGCGGTCTGATTTCTGCATTTTTCCTGTTTTGAGCCCAGCCCCTTTTGCTGCAATATTTTCTGCATCTGAACAGCCCTCTGTCCCACCTGCAGCCTCACTTCCTTACAACCTTTCTGCACCATACTTTCTATTCCCTTTACAGAATCTTTTTAAAATTTCAGTATTTTTAATTCAGAAAATTTTGCAAGTTAAAGTTTCAATTCCAGCATTATTGCTAGTTAGAAGTTGCCCCCCTTGTGGCACTTCTATTTTGGGTTCATCACCTCACTAGCACACACTCTGTCACATAAATCAAGTGAGCCTTAAAAAGTACCTAATTGAACCAACATTCTAACCCCACTTGGGGAACACAAAAGAATCATTGTAGTTAGGTAGGATCAGGGGGATAGGCTTCCAATAACACCCCTCGGTTATTTCACTTGAGACATAGTTGTTGTCCAAATAGGGAACCAAAATCCCCTAGTACTTTTTGGCACGGTCATGACCAGTTTATCAGAGGGCCTCTCCCTTAGGAGGGTTGAAGTCGGGAGACTGGTTCCGGAGGCCTGAGTGGAATACCGCACTCCATTCAGTAACCGAAGGGCTACCTTTCACGGTTCGCGGGATATCCCTGTATAGGGGTATTGCGGTCAATGAACTAAACGGCAGATTCACCTTTCTGGACGTGTCATGAACGGGGTATCTTAGTTGCCATTCTTCTAGGATTGACTACCCGGTGTCCCTCCCGGTAGGGGGATACCATAGCCACTTGGCTTTCCTACTCATATTGTCTGACTTGGATTTCATCACCTTGCAGAGGATATGTTTAGTTGAGTCAGAATACTTTTAGTTAGGTGTTTGCATGCTCCTTTACCTCCCTTTGGTCTAGTGAGTCCACCATTTTTTCTTTTTAGGAAACCTGCTGCTTGTTGGTATTCTGACCATCTTTGTTGACACTCCACCTATTGTAGCACATCTGTTGCAGTGGGTGTTTTGAGTTGGTTGTTGGCCTGAGTGCCTTGTTTTTTAGCTCTCCTTCTGCACACTCGGTTGCATTAGGCCTTTTTGAGCTGTTTTTATACTCACCTCAACCCACAGAGATTAGACACCATCTGTCACCATTGAGTCCCCGAGACATTCTTGGCGCCTCAGGGGCGAGCCCCCACAGCATGGTTCTCTTGACACCACACGTCATAGATTCCGATCATTATCCGTTGATACCACTCATCACAAATCTAGAGCCTTGTCACTTTACTCCACTCGTCAGTGACGTAGGACTCCGTCACCACATAGTGACGCCCCTTACTTTACCTCCGATTCTGACGAAGAGTCTGAGAACCCTATTTACACGGCCCCTACTAGCCCCATGACTGGCACGACTTTCACTCCGTTTGTTATAGGGACCATTGGTGGCACATCCACCACTACACCAGTTACTACACCTGTTTTGGGTATGCCCTCCATGGGACCCTCATCTACCGTACCCCTCACGGTACCTATTCCCGCAACGGGAATACCTATCCCCACTACATCAGTGGCTCACACTACCTATGGTGGTGCTGGACCATCCTCCACTACCTCAGTTCCCCCACTTGGGGGCACCACCCCAAATCTTGTCCCTCCACTTGGGGGCATTGGCCCCAACTTGGTCCAACCCACTACTATGTCACATCCTTCTTCCAGTTTGCCGTTCATGGCTAGCCTCAACCTACCTGACCTGGACAGATTGACCAACGACCCTATTCGACACGACCCTACGTGGCCTCATATGCCCACCAAGCTCCCCTCTGACATCCCTAAGTTCAAGGGAAAGGCCGGTGAGGACCCACAAAACCATATCATGTCTTTCCACCTATGGTGTTCCTCTAACTCCATAGTGGATGACTCTGTTCGCCTCCGTCTCTTACAGCGCACCTTCACTGGCTCTGCAGCCAAATGGTATATCGAGCAACCATATGGGACCCACGCCACCTTTGCTTCCCTCGCCTAGACCTTCCTGCAGTTCTTCCAGCTGCCTGTCCGCTATGACGCAGGCGTTGAGATCCTCCTATCCTGCAGACAAAACATGGCTACCCATATCACGGACCACATCCATGAGTGGCGTCGACGCCGTAGCTTATGCAAGATCAAACTAGACGACCGGATCTTCCTAGATTGGTTCCTCAAATCCCTTCTACCTGTTATTGCTAAGGATGTGGCCTCAGAAAGACCCCAGTCTGAAGAAGAAGCCATCCTTAAGGCCCAACAGTTCGACCTCATTTACGCTCAGTCGGGTTACCTTTATACCATTATACCTGACGCCCCTCGCGGCAAGTCCTCCCAGCATGACGCGCCGGGGGCATCCCACGCTGCAGACGGCATCATTGGTCGTGTTTCTTCGCATCCTCAACCATTTTCTATTGCACGTCCTACCTCTATCCCCGACCTTTCGCGGGCTACCTCACAGTCTGGAGCAACCAACTCGTATGCTCCCATGACCCATCACCATTCCCACGGACCCTCATGTCCTCCTCAATGCTTTGGTCATGCGACTCCCGCTTATGCCCCCCCAGTTGCACCTTAGCCCTACTACTATCAGCAGGCTGCCCCAGCTCCTGCGCCTTCACAAGCCCAACTAGCTTATTACCCGCCACAGGCAGCCCCTGTGGCGAATCCACAACCTGCTCCGCAGACATATCAGCAACCTCCTCAAGGTGCCGCACCTGCGCAGCCTCCACCTACATACCATCCACCGCAGCCTGCTCCCGTTCCTGCACAACCTCAAAACCCACCTGCTGCTTAAGGGCAAGTTTACGCCCAACAAAACCCGCAGCAAAACTAGAACAACCAATGCAACCAGGGCCAACAGAACCGCGGCAAGGGCCGTAATCGTGGGAACAACCAACCTGCAGACTAAGCTGGTCAACCGGCTAATCCCCCCGACAACAACAACGCGGCCCCCGCTAATCAAAACCCTGATCGCCCACCTAAGCAGGCTAAAAACCCCAATTTGCGAACAAACCATCCTTGTTCTATTTGTGGGGTCTATGGCCACTACACACATGCTTTCCCACACTTAGAGCGAGCTCGGCAACTCTGGGTTGACGAGGCCCATCGCCAAGGGCATGTGGCTCCCCAAGCACCACCTAACCCCCCCCAACCTCAACAACCCCCTTTGGTGCTGCAAAACCCCTTACCAACCCAAGGCGTCGTGAACACTCAGCCGTTGGCTCCCCCTCAAGCCAACGCGCCCCAACAACAGCAAATCACGTACGCTGCTCCTGATCAACCCATGTTTGACTCAGGAACCCACCACTTGTTGATGATGTCATCTGCTGACGTCAACCTACAGACCCGTCGGAACCAATATGGCTCCACCTCTGAAGCCCTTCCCATTGATAAAACCGCTAACGCTCATCCCACTGATCAAGCGTTACGTATCCCTCCCCCGCCGGTCGACGGTGCTTCCAAAGCAGCTCGTTTCCCACTTCGCCGTCTTAACAACAACCCCAATGCGCGCGCTGCGTCAAACTACAACATTGTAGACGACTTAGCCCAATCTCCCGCAGCCATGTCTGCGTTAGAAGTCTTGAAGAACTGCCCTTCCCAGCGCAAGACTTTACTTTTCGCCATTGGGGGGATTGACCCAAATGATTCGAATTTGATGGCATTTGATTTAGACCAGTCTGAACCACGCCTACCTTCCAGCTTAGCCTTCCAAGTTACTGTCTTCGTTAGGAATCTTGTCATCCATCGGTGCATCATCGATGAGGGTGCCTCCACATGCGTTATGTCTACATTCGTATGGCAGAAGCTGGGATCCCCTCCTCTCCAGCAGTCCACCACTGCATTACGTGCCTACGACGGTCGTTCGGCTCAACCCCAAGGCCTCCTAGCCAACGTCCCCGTCCAGTTAGGTGGCAAAACTGTACTAATTGACATTGAGGTAATCAATGCCCAATTGGATTATAATCTTTTACTCGGCCGCAGCTACATGTATGCCATGCGGGCGGTTGCCTCTTCCGTCTTTCGCACCATGATGTTCCCCCATGAGGGACGCGTGGTTAAGGTTGACCAGCTTACTTACTATGATCCCAGCGCTCCCGCGGCACCTGAAAATGTTCTCCCCATGGTTGAACAACCTGTTTCTCGTGCCACCACCTCGTTTATTTCCACTTCGGGACCTGGAGTCTACTCAGACGCGCCGATGACTTCCACCTTCCAATCTATTCCTCCTCCCTCGGCTCCCACGGACGTGTCTGACTTATGTACCTTGTCCCACGACAACCAACCACCTAACAATCAACCACCCTTGTTGCCTAAACCTCCATTGGTACCTAGCCACATTGGTGTTACACCTATCCATACGATCCCCTTCCTAGTCCCTCCATCAGGAGTAGTAAGCGCCCCGGTCATGGCTACCCTTAGCCTCCCTGGGTTAACTTTGGGATTACCTGTATGGTATCTTTCGCCTCCCGTTCGCCCGCCGACACCAGATGTCGTCCTCCAACCGGTGCAACCCATGGCTACTACCTCTCAGCCACCTCCAGGTGTCTCTACCCCTTCGTCCTCGACGACTCCCCCTCCTCCTCCCAAACCCACTGGGGGCAGAGGTCCACAACCTTACACTGCTGTCCCACCTCCCAAGACAGTCAAAAACCCTCCAGTGTTTCGTGCTCCTCCCAAATGCTCGCTGTGTGACGAGTTGGGCCATGCCACTCACCAATGCCCTCAGTTACCAGCCCTACAGAAACACATGCAGATGCTCGACGATGACCCTAACATCCCAGTTGTCGAACTCAACCCCACTCCCAAGCCTAAAGATAAGTCCCTACGTACCAACCACTCCTGTGCCATATGCGGTGTTTACGGGCATTACTCCCATCATTGTCCCGATCTCCCAGATTACAGAGCGGCTCTCTATGAGATGAACAATCTGGATCTTGAGACGGCACCTCCCACCATTGAAGAGATCCACCCCCCGGCCTCTTCCCCTTCTGGAGAGATTAATACCATCTATATGATCTCCACTACCCCCTCGTCAACCGATTTGACGACGCAAACTTTCCGTACCGATGAGGAGATTCTTGAGGCCCTTACCGCTCCGGATTATCCCTGGGATGATATGCACCACCGTTCCTATTTCATCCCAGAAGAATCCTCCTCTAGCACAGCTACCCAATTCACCGTTGAGTCCAAAGACTTCCTTCCCACTAAGGTCGACTGGTTCAAGGACCCTATTCCTGCTCCTGATGCCTTCGAGGAAGGTAACATGGCCAACATCTCACCTGTCATCCAAGTTGATATCGCTGCCCCAGGACGTACCCCTGAACTCATCACTTTGGGAGCATTCTTCAGTAAACAAGAGATTGAGGAGTACCAAAAACTCTTCCAGGAATTTCGTGATGTCTTTGCCTGGTCCTATACTGAGATGCCCGGTCTCGACCCCGCCATTATAGAGCACCACCTTGACACCTCTAAGTCAAGGGGCATAATAGATCACCTCGACCCTGGGATAGGAGGCCTGGTCAATCATTTTGACCCTACCCCATCTCATCTATCTCAGCACGTCAATGAACCCATTATTCACACCAACACATATGTGATCCATAATCACAAACCCCATGCACATAGCATGGGGGCAAGTCATTAACCCTGCTCATTTTTTTTCACACTTGTGATCTCAACCATTTTTGAGGTCACATATCACTTGTAGATTTGATTTGCTTTGATACACCTAGTATTATTCCCCCACGGGTCATCATTTCTCCCCACCACTGCATCCTTGGCTTGGTGGGCTCACCTTTTACCATTCCAGAGTCCTTATGACCTCCATTTTTCGCACCATTTGCACTGCCGGATTCATATTTCCGTGCCCGTGATGATGCTTGAGATCATTTCTTGCTCTCACCAGGACCAATATCAACATTGTGTCCAGACACCACTAGTCACCTCGGTTTGTGTGCCACATCGGCCGTTCTCCATTTTTCACATGTTTTATATCATCGGATTCATTTTTCCGAGCTGGTGATGATGCTTGAGATCATTTCTTGCTCTGACCCCCATATTTTTTGGGTATTTTTTCCAAAACGCCCTCGTCACCTCAGTGTGCGTGCCACATCGGTCGTTACCCCGTTTTTGACATCCTTTATATTGCCGGATTCATTTTTCCGAGCTCGTGATGATGCTTGAGATCATTTCTCGCTCTCACTTGGTACAATTTCCACATTGTGTCCCGACACCTTGCTGCCTCGGTTTGCGCGCCACATCAGCCGCTATCGGATTGTTCCACATTTATACATGAGCCATTCACTCCTGTCATACTGCAAATGTTTCGTTATTTTGCCACCATTTCATCCACCTCGCAAGGAGGCCCACCAGTGTTCCCCACTGCCCTCGCTCTTGATCATCATTACTGATCCTCGATTGAACACTTCCTCCTTGCCCGGCCATTCCTTTTGTTCGGTATAATTTTATCCCTTTTTCGGGCCGGACAACTCCTTTACGAAAAAGGCACTTAGGGAGTTTCCGTTAAGCTCTTTTCTGACTCCTAAAAGAATGAAAAGATCGCCGAGCAATCTTGCTTCCTTTCATGCTCGTTAAAGTACCTGAAAGGGCGTCTATCTGGTATAAGTTTAACCCTTTTCCGGACCTGGTAGACTAATTATGAAAAATGAATACTCTAGTCACACCGGCTAGAAGAGTTCTTCATTGCATCCTTTTATGCTTCTTTGGGCCTTGGAGACTAAATCTACGAAAAAGCAACCCCCTGGAGTCTTCTTATCTGCTTTCAGACTCTCTAAAATTGAAAGCAACCACGAGCATGAACTGTCCCGGGCTCGTAAAATCCACACGACAGTACCATTCCATCATTTCGGAGTCTTCTTATCTGCTTTCAGACTCTCTAAAATTGAAAGCAACCACGAGCATGAACTGTCCTAGGCTCGTAAAATCCACACGACAGTACCATTCCATCATTTCAGAGTCTTCTTATCGCTTTCAGACTCCTTAAAATTGAAAGCAACCATGAGCATGAACTGTCCTGGGCTCGTAAAATCCACACGACAGTATCATTTTACATACGCTTCTTCTAGTTCCCTAACCCATGAAGAAGTACCCTCCTGTGCCTCCTGGCACTATGATCGATCATCTCGGCAGCACCCCCAATCAGGTCGCCTTTGTTCAGAGTATTCAGCAGTCTTCTGCCATTTTACACCAGCTTGAGTCTCCCTCAGCCAGTTATCCTCCCAGATCCATTACAGCTATGATCCCTTTCCCCTCAGTCAGTTTCATATGCTGCCAGATCATTCCCATTATCATACTCTGAACAAAGGAAGTTTGAGTCCACCCACTCTACTTGCCCAGTTGTCCCCCCACAGTTCGGTCCGTCCTGCCATCAGCACTATCACATTTCGGTTCTTCACCTCGCACTCCTGTCAAGGAAACATCATTGCTTTGACAGTTGTAGGTCTCCCTCTGTCGACGACAGCTCCTCTATTCCATAGGATAGGCCCAGAGGTCCCTACGCCTTGGACTTATCACCATCTGTGGTAAGTGCCTACGGATCATTCTGAGAGGAGTCATCATTGCCTCTCCGAGTGGTTGTTCCTCACATGCTCGACTTCAGCACCTTGATCGCATCGTTGAGGATCGCGTAGGATTATATCCCATCAGTTTTTAGTCGAAGACCCCGGATTTCCCCTGACTCTAGCACATTGGTGAGTCACTTCGGAACGACCAGTTATATGTTCCCGTGGATGTCCGGGCTGCGTTGGCGTTTGTATTCGGAAGCCATCCAGTTACATGCTTCCTTGAGTACCCAGTTTCAGTCCTAGATCAGTCCCAGTTTAGTGTACCATTGCGAGTGTACCCCTTGTCACTCTGATCCAGCAGCTCATTAGTTCCTTTGGTACCACATTCAGTAGCACTGTTGATTGTTCCAGTGTATCAGCTCTTCCGCACAGACATGGTCAGATCAGCAGTATGTCCCAGATTTGTGTCCCCTCTGGACCCTTATGATGTACACAGTGGATCTCTATGTATCTTACAGGTCCCCCTTTTCGGGCCCCACAGTTCTGTTTATGTATCTTGATACGAGCATGGGTATGCCCGCCTTGTCCATATATTGAGATTATTCCTCAGTCAGTATTTGAGGTCATGTATATTTCAGGTCCCCTTTTTTTGGACCCCATTGTTATTATTATGTTATATCCTGATACGAGCATGGGAATGCCCGCCTCGTCCATATGATCAGATGATTCCTCATCCATTATTGAGGTTATGTACTTTTAGTTCTTGCAGTTGTTCGGGATCGTTGTTCCGGGCTTCAGTTTGTTTCTTCTCTTCTCTCCACATCCCAGGAAAACCATTCATGACTTATGATGTCCATCGGCCATACGATGAGCTCCTGCCCTCGCACATCAGGGGGCAATCTGTTAACACCCAAAAAGTGTTCACTACCTCATCTACCACATTATATGGCTCATTTGTCCATTTTCCTACCATATTTTCCTTAAAATCCCAAAAAATCCCGCTAAAAAGCCTCCAAAAGGCCTAAAATGCCTCCAAAAGGCCACAAAACCATCAAAATAGCCTTAAAAAGGCTAAAAAACCCCCTTTTCCTCTAAAAATAGCAAAAATCCCCTAAAAAGGGAATAAAAAATATAAAATAATGAGGAAAAGGAGGAAAAAACCCTATACAACTGCCCAAAACCATGTGTTTCCCAAAACCATGGGTCAGCACTCCACCACCAAAAAACTATAAATAGGTGATGGAGATCCCTTATTTCATATCCACAATCACAAGCACCCTTACTCTGCCAAAATCTCTCTCGAAACCCTAGTTCACCATTGAACTACTTTCACCTTGAGAGCCACTTTTGGCCCATTCCCACCATTGGAGAAGGAGAAGGAGCATATTGAAGCTTGGAGCATCCTCTTGGACACTGCAAAGGGCTTCACCAAACCTTCACATTGAAGGTAATATCAATACAAAAAGCCATCTTTTAAATTTGTTGTTTATGTTTCATGCATGTTTTAGAAGTAATTTAATTTCTGTTTTAGCTTAATTATTTACATTTACTGAACTGCTACTAAGGAGTCCATTCTCCTTAGTAGGTGCTCATTTGCACAAGCTAGGGGTAAAACCCTAGCTACAAATAGGTTTCCCAACTCTACCCTTATAACTCCACCAGGACCGGATGTGTTTCCTTTTAGGTTCCTAGCATAAGATTCTCGAAAATGTCTTCCACTTCTCCCTCTTCTCCTAGAGTAATTTCTACATAGTTCACAAATATGTGAAAAATACTTATGAAAGATGTCACCTGCTGCCATGAGATTAAGGTTTTCTAAGAATTCTTCTGAAATTCCCTTGAGAAAGAGTGTTCTTATTGCATCTTCTCAAAGATCACTATATTTATATTTATATAACACATAGTTAAATCTTTCGAGATAGTCTTCTAGGATCTTGTCTTCAAGTTGTTGTATTTTGAAAATATCATTGCGAGAGTCCTTAGGTTTACAGTAATCCTGATATTTTTGTAGAAATGCATTCTTCATGTCTTTCCAAGTTCTAATATTAGATTCTCCTAACCCCATGAACCATCGGAGAGAAGAGTCTTTTAATGTGGCAGGAAAGAGTTTTAATTTTTGGCAATCTTGTAGGTAATTATAACTCCTACACAAAATGTCAAACTTGAATAAGAATGTAACCGGATCCTCACCACTCTTCCCATAAAAGGTTGGTAGTGAGGAGGGAGGGATGTTTTTCATAGTTACATCTTGTGTAGTGTCCAAGATAGGAAACCCGAAGGTACCTTCAGTTCTAACTTCTCCTTCTTCTTCATCTTGTCGGACATGATCTTCATTTTCATCCCCCATGAAGATTCAATTTCCAAAGAGAGAATACCTAGGTGGTTTCTTTCTTGGTGAATATGGGATATCCCATCGTTCTGTTTCAGGAAGAGTATTTTTATTTTTAGGAGGAGAATTACCAGCTATGTGGGAGTCCAGCTTTGAAGGTCCTACCGTTGTTGTTTCAATCTGTGAAATAACTATGTTCAGATAATTTTCAAAAAGAGCGTCTACTTGTGCAGGATCAACAAAATCTACTAAGTTTGGACCACCTACTATTGAAAAAGTAGTGTCTTTGGTTTTTTGGACTAATTGAACGTTGGGAGGTTCTGAAGTTTTATCCTTTTGAGTTTCCTCTTGTCTATGTTCAGTCTCAATATGAGCTTGAGGTTCCTTTAGTGGAATTTATTTATGGACAAACTATTCTAATGTCCCTATGGTTTCTCCTAAATGGTTTCCAGAAAGGATTTCCTTAGCTCTACAAGTAGGACTATGCCCTTTAGGTGTCTTCCGATACCTTTCTGCTGAGTTAGTAGTTGGGGTGGCATGCCCCTCATATATGTTAGTAGGAATTTTAGTAGGGATTTTAGTAGGAGGACTAGTTTTAATAAATCTACCTTGTGAGTCTCTAGACCTATTCATGAAAACAAACTATAACTGGAATAATATCTAACTGCATCACTACTATTGCTGAGTTTTGGGGATGCCTGATATAACAGATGCGCAGGTTCTTGCTTCTCGTCTTACCGCTCACCCGCCAGCAGCCTATTTCTAAGTTTCAAAGGGAAGAATCCAAATCTATAACTAGGTTTTTAAAAGAAAATCCTAATTATCTACAACTGAATTCTACCTATCTACAACTCCCTGACAACGGCGCCAAAATGTTGAGGTGTATTTACTATCTTAAGGAATCACCAAAATATTTAATTATCGACCAGGGTTGGTAATATTAGAGTTGTGGCACAGTATATGAGGAATTAGAATGAGACCTAAGTTTTGGCTTGGCAGACCTTAGAAATGTTTAAAAAAGAAAAGATCGAAAGATCTTTCAAAATGAAAACCCGAGTCAAACTTTAGAAAGACAATGAAGGAACTAGTTAAACCTAGATAAACCAATAGATCATAATAGTATCAAGCTATACTACTCTACTCTATGATTAAACAATGGGAAAAGAACAAATACTGATATAAAAACAACCTACTTCTTATGAAAATGGAAACTACTTGACTTAAAACAAAAACTATAAACTACTTAGTGAATTCAACAACTATCCATGCATTCAATTAATATGTCAAGACTACAGTAAAGTATCTAATTCCATTCTCCTTGATGTTGTACGTCAAATGTGATTGGAACTGGGGTGAATGTATTGTAATGACTTTCGAATGTAACAACAAAACAAAATGGAAGTAAATCTAACCTAATTTCTACAAAGAGATGTAAATTACAAAGAGACCAATTACAATTAATTTTAAACATTATGATCTATCTTTTATCCATAAGCAAAATGATATGAAACTAATGAAATCTAGAAGCAAGTAGAAAACTTAATAAAGATATTTACTTGAATTGAATTTGATTTGGAAGCAAGTAAAAAACTTGATAAAGATATTTTATATAGAAGCAAGTAGAAAACTTGTTAAATATATTTATTTATGAACCAAACTCTATTTCATGAATATCTTCATTATCTGTGTGAATGAGAGATTGGCCCTATGCTTTAATGAAGAAATTATAAAAAATGAGATGACTGGGAGAATGAAATTATTAACTCTAATCCGAAATAAACCTTAATAACATATAATAAACCACAATAAGAATGAAATTGATAGATTCTAGAACAGTAACCTATTGACAAATCAAACATGAAAGACATATCTTGAAAGACAGTTAAAGCAAAGTTAAAGAAGATGAAATGGAAACTAAGAACGATGACGAAACTTAATTAAAAATCTATGCAGTGGGAAACAAGATCTTAATTACATCTAAGACTGCTAATTAAAAGCAATAAATATTACAGTTAAAAAGATAAGAAACTGGATTCTAAATAAGCATAAAAGCAATGCAGAAAGTATTGAGGTCCGAATGACGATCCGGATGATTGTCCGAATGACAGTCTAGATGGAGGAAAACGATTTAAACTAAGGAAAGAAGCAGTTTGGATGATCTTAACTACCAGTTGGATGATGCATATGATCCTATGGTGCAAGGGAAGCAATGAATAGAGTGTTTAGAAGCTAAAATAGCAAGAAGTAACCTATTCTAATAATTTGTTTAAAGAAATAAACTATGTCTATGGCTTAATCAAACAAAACTGAGATATGAATAAAACTAACCTACAGCTACAGAAAAGAAACTAACAGAACTAATTCTAATTATAAACTAAACCTGAGACAACAACTAACTAAACTTTATCTGATTGCAAAAGATTGAAAGCAAACTATAAACACTATGCTTGGCTGAACATTATCAATTCTGGAAAAGTAAATTAAGTTAGAAACAAGATACAGATTACAAAAAAAATAAGGAAATGACATATACAGGAAAACATAATTAATTACACACACTGGAAAATGAACTATTTACTTGTAGAAAAGAAAATACAAAAATATACATAAAAACCTTCGGTTGATGAGGGGCCCTTCCCAACAATAAGAGATTGAAACTAAATCAACTTAGTCGCCAACAACATAATATTAACAGTAAAATTCAGGAGCTTCCATTAACTGAGAAAATTATACAACATTTCTATGAATTACTGATAGCGTAAATGTCTATATCTACTGTGCTACATGTTGTCTATGTTTCTCCAAAGGAGGAATCTATATATAAGTTTACAATGGGAGAGAAGGTCGACATAGTTGACCTCTCTAAAAATAGAAGTCTTTAATGTCTATACAACGACTGCATGGTGGTTTACGACAGCGCACAGGCCACCCACTTGCTTCCATGGCGCCCATTCTCCTTGATGCGAACAACTGCATGTTAGTTTTCTTTAATCGTGGGCAGAAGCATGTGCTGGCAGGCTGAGCGTGGGAGGATGGAGCTGCTGGAACGTCGATGTGGGCATGAGCATATGTTGGCGAGCTGAGAGAATGGGAAAGCGAATCTTCTAAAGCTTTGACGTGGGGAGAGTCATGTGTTGTTGAGTTGAGCGAGCAGGAAAGTGAATCTTCTAGAACAGGCACTCACCAACCATAACCACCACGTTGCTAACAGAACCCATATTTCTGTTTTTGTCTTTAATGGGTAGGAATATGCCAACCGACAATTTCATGGGATGAACGAAGGGATGGATGTAGCTGAACGTTTGCAACGTGAACACAAGTCTAAACGGAGGACCGTTTGAAACCCATAACCTGCAAGCCGAAATCTATTTGCCAAGCGAGTCGAAAAACATTAAATTAATATTAATAAACCATGAAAATAATGATATTTAACCAAGATTCACGTGATATGTAAATACGATCATACCTGGGTCTGATTGACGGTATGAATGGCAAGAAGAGTGATTTATTATATCAAAATAATGAAAATAATGCCACTCAGAGTATATTTGATGATAAAAAATGGTGACAAAATGGACACCAACAAGGTTGTGCCGAGACCTGAGGGGCAGTCAGTAGTGACTTCCAAGTTGTTATACAAAATCAAGCATGGAGCGGATGGCAGTATTGAAAAACACAAGGCTAGATTTGTTGCCAGAGGATTCTCTTGGAAAGAGGGAGTTGATTATGATGAGACATTTGCTCCTGTGGCTCGAAATACTTCCATCAGGTCAATCATTGCTATTGCTTCAGCTATGGGATGGAAGTTGCATCAGATGGATATCAAGACCGCATTTCTCAATGGTGTTATTGAGGAAGAAGTATATATTGAACAACCATAAGGGTTTGTTCTTCATGGAAAGGAGTCTCACATATGCAGGCTGAAAAAGGCTCCAGTGTATGGACTCAAGAAAGAACCTCGTGCTTGGTATGGATGGATAGATGGATACTTGGTGAGTCTGGGATTCACCAAGAGTGATGCAGATCCCAACCTTTACTACAAGGTTGTGGATGATGAGCCAATGATTTTGGTCCTTTATGTTGATGACTTGTTTCTCACTAGAAATGAGAAACTTATCGTATGGTGTAAGAAGAAACTTGCCTCTGAGTTCGAAATGAAGGATCTTGGATTGATGCATTACTTCTTGGGATTAGAAGTATGGCATAGGAACAAGGAGATTTTCTTAATTCAAGGAAAATACACCATAGATATTTTGAATAGATTCAAAATGTTGGACTGCAGGTCCATGGACACTCTGATGGATCCAAATTTGAAGAAGTTGAGGGATTCTGCTTCAGATTCAAATTTGATTGATCCCACTATGTATCGTGAGTTGGTTGGATCCTTGATGTATCTAACGAACACCAGAATAGATATATGTTTTGCTGTGAATGCTCTCAGTTAGTTCATGTGTGAACCAAGGAAGATTCACTGGGTTTCTGCAAAACATGTGATCAGATACTTGTGTGGCACTGTGGGATATGGCCTGAGATATGCTTCAGAGTGTGACTTGAGATTGCAGGGATTTTTAGACTTAGATTGGGCCGGATGTGCTATAGATAGGAAGATTAATTCTAGATGTTTCTTCAGTTTGGGTTCTGCAATTATTTCCTAGTGCAACAGGAATCAGAACTCAGTAGCAATCAGTACTGCAGAGGTCGAGTATATGGCTTCTAGCACAATAGCCCGAGAAGCATTATGGCTTCAGAAACTCCTTGCAGGATTGTTTGGCCAGATTCAAGAGCCAACCGTGATTCATGTGATAACCATAGTTGTGGGTAGATTTCAATGAATCTTGTATTTCATGACAAGTCGAAGCAAATAGAGATTCAGTATCACTTCATTCATGATATGGTGAAAAAAGGTGCGGTCGAGTTACAATATGTTCCGACAGATGACCAGACTGCAGATGTTCTCACCAAGCCTCTTCTCAAGATCAAGTTTGAAAATACTTTCATGGAAGACTTGGAGTGGAAGAGAACTTGTCCCTCCTTGAGAGGGAAAGATGACATGGAGATAGTTTACCTTGCTTTCACCTAGGTACCTCTACTCGTCGAGGTTCTCAGTTAGGTGTGGGAGTATCCAATCGGCAGATGAGACAGATATGTAGTAGATGGTCAGGTTACACATAGGTACCTCTACTCATCCAAGTTCTTAGCCAGGTATGGGAGTATCCCATCAGCAGATGAAACTAACAGGTAGTAGATGGTCATGTGATGCTTGCATAGGAACCTCTACTCATTTAGGTTCTTATCCAGGTGTGGGAGTATCCCATCGACAGATGAGACAAATAGGTAGTAGAGTGCACCTCTTCTCATCCACGTTCTTAGCCAGGTATGGGAGGATCCCATCGGCATATGAGACAGATAGGTAGTAGATGGTAAAGCTTATCTCTCGAACATCCAGGTAGGATGGATAGGATACTTTTGGACTCATCGAAGGACTGGTGAAGTTGATGCATGATGACACTTCTCGAAGGACTGAGATCGTGTTGACAATGTTCAGTATGTATAGAGATGATTGAGAGAGTATAGATGTACAGATGAAACACAAATGATTGTGATGTTGATGATGACCATATCCGAAGAATACCATCCTTGTTGAGAGGAAGTGTTGGAATTTGTGCAACTTCAGAAGTTATTCTTATTATATTTTATTGTAATTATTTGTACCTCCTACAGGAGATGATCTTGAAGTAATTAATCATATAAACCCTTGAAATAATCAATGCAAACATTGAGGAGAAAATTAAGTAAATAAAAATAATTATTAAATGTATTTTTATATTCCCCCAAGACTAGTTGGCCCAGACAGTTTGACAAGTCGGCCCTGTTGAGGAAAAATCCAGTTTGGCACATGTATAAATAGAGAGGTAGTTCACCTCATTTGGTTACTCACTCAACCAAGCAAGTTCACATCACTTGGAGAGAGATTCACATCTGCAGCTAGGAGAAGGATATTTTTGGGTTTCATATTGGAGAGTTCTTCCACTTTCTCTCTTGATATTGTACTCTATTCTTAGAATTGTTCATCTCTATACGAAGGTTGTTGAGTTTTCTCCTTATTGGGTTTCCTAGGATAAATTCTCGTGTTCTCTGTTTCTCTCACGGAGAAAAACTTCCTATGGCTCGGGGCAGACAACAATAGATAGATGACTACCAGAAAATAACTCAATTCCCAATATAATGCTATTATAATGAAAATGATAAGATATGGAGAATAAGACCAACCTTGAACCAGATGTTCAAAGTAGATCCCCGTTGAGCTTTTAATCTCTACACTTGAACCTGCAGGTTAATCTCAACAACAAGTGCAAGCAAGTGCATATAATATGTAAAAGACATTAGCATAATCAATAACATGGTCCATGATATCATAAGCAAATGTAACCCAATGTAATTTAAACAACATTTACAAGATCAATTGGACAAGAAAATGAGTATTTCCATTAATTAATAATAAGAAGTACATGATACAACCTCTTGCCGGCAACCAATCTGAACAAAGAGCTAGGTCTCTCCACTTGTGCCTCCACCACTTCAATCCCCCATGCAATGGAAAACTCAAAATATGAAAGGAGTTTGGTAGGTGAACATAAAGAGTTCACAACAACAAGGATCAATGAGTGTAGACTCAAGTCACGACAAAAACCCACTAGAGTTATGTTGCTCTCTCTTTCTCCTCCCTTCCATACACCATAAGAGCTCAATATATAGCCTTCCAAAAGTTAAATGAAAGGTCGAATCGAGTCATTTCGGGGTATATGGAGGGCCAAAGATCACCCTAAGACCGCTTTTTGGGAGTAAAAATAGAGTTTTTACTGTTTTTTACGATGTAACTTGATGCACGTGGGATAATTAAGTGCAACCTGCGTGTACGTTGGCTATAATGGAACAACAAGCATACAAGAACAAAAATAGGGAAAATTGGTTCCTGAAGGGAAAATAATGGAATTGAGTTAATACAATGGATACTGAAGGCCAATAAATGCTGATGCTCACAAAGTGGAAAATGATACTGTAACAGATGCCCCCTAATGTGTGAGGTCAGATAAGGTACTACGATGGCCTAAATACATTATAAATATCAGAAGTGGAGTGATGGAGACACAAATCGAAATAGTAGCCCACTTGTCATCATACAATAATATCTCTAAATACATGTCGGTACAATACAACAATATGATACAATGGCCATGATAGGCAGTATATAGTGAATACATGTCATAAGTGGTCATAGCCATGACTCATCCATAGTAAGATATGGTCTCCTGTTGAAAAGGAAACAATTGGTGCAATATTGGAGGTACAAACTGCTAATGTATGAGAAATGATATCTCATAAGTGCAATCACAATCATGAGCAACATACTGAATGCTACCAACATCCGGGGTCTTCTACACAAATAATGTACGGTGCAAGTCCCCATTTCTATTACAGAGAAAAACTTCCTATGGCTCGGGGAAGACCACAATAGATAGATGACTACCAGAAAATAACTCAATTCCCAATACAATGCTATTATAATGAAAATGCTAAGATATGGAGAATAAGACCAACCTTCAACCGAATGTTCGAAGTAGATCCCCGTTGATATTTCAATCTCTACACTTGAACCTGCAGGTTAATCTCAACAACAAGTGAAAGCAAGTGCATATAATATGTGAAAGACATTAGCATAATCAATAACATGGTTCATGATATCATAAGCAAATGTAATCCAATTTAATTTAAACAACATTTACAAGATCAATTTGACGAGAAAATGAGTACTTCCATTAATTAACAACAAGAAGTACATGATACAACCTCTTGCCGGCAACCATTCTGAACCAAGAACTAGGTCTCTCCACTTGTGCCTCCACCACTTCAATCCCCCATGCAATGGAAAACTCAAATAATGAAAGGAGTTTGGTAGGTGAACATAAGGAGTTCACAACAACAAGGATCAATGAGTGTAGACTCAAATCACGGAAAAAATCCACTGGAGTTATGTTGCTCTCTCTTTCTTCTCCTTTCCATACACCATAAGAGCTCAATATATAGCCTTCCAAAAGGTAAATTAAAGGTCGAATCGAGTCATTTCGGGGTATATGGAGGGAAAAAGGTCACCCTAAAACCGCTTTTTGGGAGTAAAAATAGAGTTTTTACTGTTTTTACCATGTAACTCGATGTACGTGGGCTAATTAAGTGCATCCTGTGTATACGTTGGCTATAATGGAACAACAAGCGTATAGGAACAAACGTAGGGAAAATTGGTTCCTGAAGGGAAAATAATGGATTTGAGTCAATACAATGGATACTGAAGGCCAATAAATGCTGATGCTCATAAGGTGAAAAATTATGCTGTAACAATTTTGTGCTTTATTTTTCTTCTAGTGATTCTATTGATCTTATGCAATTGAATTATACTACTATAATTGTATGAAAAGCTAACAATATGAATATCGAGAGTTTGGTCTCTAGTTGGTTGAGCTTGGGGAAAACCCCTCTCATCGGCCCAAGCAGGTTCACATGGCGGGGGGAGAAAAGAGAGATGATAGAGCTGGAGATCTTATTAAGCTGTTGCTGGAGGAAGCCCTCGTGCAACCGAGGAATGAGATGATGGATAACTTCACCTAGATCCTTCGAAGAATGCCGACGATGGCGGATTCACCTGCAATGAGCAACTGTTTCAGGGGTGCGACTTTGTTCAAGGTGTTAGTTTTTTCAAAAATTACAATCTAATCTAGGATCTTAACTGAGAGAATAACATGTACAGTATATCTACAACATATCTACAACATATCAATCATGGACACAATAATGCAAGCACACAAGAGACACAGAGTTTCACTGGGGAAAACCATAAAGGTGAAAAACCCCACAACTTCCTTACAGATAGATAGAGAAATGATACAACCCAAGCATAAGATATAGTCTTCTCCTAGCAACAGCTTCTCCTCCTCCACAAGTGCGCCACTCTCCAATGAGAGTATGAGTGAGAAATAAAATGATTAAATAGAGTGCCTCCTGCACTCTATTTATACTTGACTTGATTTTCCTAATAACCTTTACTAGGTCGGCCTCAACTTAACCACATAACATAATGCTGACAGGGCCGACCCCCAATAGGGTGGTCTAATAACCCTTTTACCCACATGACTCATACAGGACCGACCCCATTAAGGTGGTCTAATAACCCATCAAGTATAAGTTACGACACTTACAATATAAATGACGACACTTCCGTATAGAGGAATAATAACATATCTATAGGAATACAAACACTTCCGTATAGAGGAATAATAACATCTCTATAGGAATACAATATGCATGGGTGAAATACATTCCGAAGTTACAATTACATCAACACTCCCTCTTAACTAGGAAGGTATTTCTCGACACAGATCTGCTAGCACAAGTCTTCTTCTCTAGATCATCGTCATCGAATCATTGTCCTCGAATCATCGTCATTGTCACTGCTGCTTCTATCTCAATCAATCTCTGAATATAATAGTCATAGGAAGTTCTACAGAGCTAGTCCTTTTTCATATTGGATGTAGGCCCACCACCTGCAGGTCTTCATCATCACTAGCCATATTGTGGAATCCTCAGGACTTATTACGTGCGTCACAAAACCTCGCAAGAGCATCTAGGATGTTACGAGCACACAGCTCTACCTGTCGGTGTTGATGTATATGTAACTTCGGAATGTATTTCATATATGTATGTTGTATGTACTCCTATAGAGATGGTATTATTCCTCTATATGGAAGTGTCGTCATTTATATTGTAAATGTCGTAACTTATACTTGATGGGTTATTAGACCACCTTGTTGGGGTCGGCCCTGTATAAGTCATGTGGGTCAAAGGGTTATTAGACCACCCTATTGGGGTTCGGCCATGTGGGTCGAAGGGTTATTAGACAACCCTATTGGGGGTCGGCCCAGTCAGCATTATGTTATGTGGTTAAGTTCGAGCCTACATGATATATGTAAAAGGCAAGTCAAGTCAAGTATAAATAGAGTGCGGGAGGCACTCTATTTGATCACTCACTTCTCACTCATGCACTCAAGGAGGAGTGGCGCACTTATGGAGGAGGAGGATCTGCTGCTAGGATATGTCTATCTCTCATGTTTGGGTTGTATCATTGCTCTATCTATCTCTGAGGAAGTTATTGGGGTTTTTCACCTTTATGGTTTTCCCCAAGTAAATCTTTGTGTCTCTTGTGTGCTTGCATTATTGTGTCCATGATTGATATGCTGTAGATCTGCTGTACATGTTGTTCTCTCATTTAAGATCCTAGAAAGAAGGCATGATATGGCATGTATGACACTTGTTGCACTTACGATGTTAGGGCTTGATATAGCAAAAACCAGTCATCATAGCACTTTTGCTATAAATCTGTTTTGACGAAGTTTTCGGATCTAAAACCTTTATAGGTCGAATATTAAATCCCCATGTACCTTGTGTCCAAAGGACACCCTCTAATTCGTTGTACTTTGTGATTTATGATCTGTACAATATAGGGTTTCTGCCTCTTCCATATCTGTGTCAAAATCAGGTGACCTTGGGAAAAAGGTCATAACTTGGGCTAGGAAGCTCCAAATGAAATTTCATAAAAAGTGACAGGTATTAAACAGACTGTACTATATTAGGGAAATGTTTCAGAGGCCGAAGTTGAACCAGTGACATGTGGCACGCCGTACAAGTTCGCTCTCCTATATTATCCCATAACAGGTCACGTTGCGACACTTGGCATAAATCTCTCTCAGAGAATCCAATTGAGGTCAGACCTATCGGGATGGAAAGATAACAGGTCGGGCTATCTCAGGAAACATTTTTAGACACTGTGGATCAAAAAGTTCAGAGTTATACCAGAAACAATTAGGTACATATTTCTGTCAAAACATAATTATTTTTGAGTACCTTCATTCATGGCTTCCGGAATTTAGGGCTTCGGAGAAAGTTGGAATTTTTGTAATCGGAGACCATGGCTGGATGTTACTCATCAAGATCAAAATTTAGAGACCAATATCAGAATTGTTGGTTGGGCAGAAGGCCGGGCTTGATTAGACCCTAGTTCAGGACTTTGATCAGAAAAGTGGAAAATTAGGGCTTCTGTAAAAATGGGAATTTTTGAAATCTGTGACCACGGCTAGAAGCTCCTCAGAAAAATAGAAGCTTAGAGCTTTTGATCAAACCTTTTGATTGGGCAGAAGAGTGGGCTTCATCAAACCCCAGTTCAGGGTCACGTCCAGTGAATCCGAAAGTTTCAATGGAAAAATTGAGGAGTGAAACTTTGCAGTTTTCAAATTCTGAATATACCAGCTTGATCAACTCATCAAGGTGCATATTTCTATCCTTTCGGAAGTTTGAAATTCAAAGTTTGAATTTTTGGGATTTCTCTGACAAACCCATATCCATCTCCAGGTCCAGTTCTTGCAAATCAAGTGGATTGGGTTAATCCTAGAAGATGGATTGGTCACCTGCATAAGTAAAGAAGTTCTTGTTTCAGAGGGAGATGAGGCTAAGGCCTTACATAAGAATATTACAAGTGATCTCGACAGGTATGAATCATCGAGGTATGTTTTGAGATTTGTTCATGATTAAGTTTATGATATGTTTGTCTTCATGTTATTACGGTTAGTACAATCTTGATTTTAGACTTGTCATATCACCTTAATAAAATTTTGAATGCACGATAGAAAATATTCATTGATTAGGGTGTTGACACTTATGATTGTACTAATGCATTATGGTGTTGTATGAGGTTTATGTTGTCTACTAACATGAAAGGTACACCAAGAAAGACAAATCATGTTCTGGTTCAAGAACATATGATCATGATGACAAAGATTCATTCATTGTCATGGATCTCATAGAAGATCCATTTACGAGGTATGTATAACTTGGTTTCATAATGGTTAACCTATGAGATATACAGGTTACTAGCACAAATCATTGAAGAAGAACAAGAAGACATCATGTGATTATGTTAGACATAACTAGCTAGCATGCTAATCCAGGTATGTTTTTCCTATATCAAGCTAGAATCCTACCTTGTGTTAGGATCTTATACTGTTGTGTTGTTGATAATGATTATTCATGAAGTCATAGGTTTGAATAATCATGGTTGTATGCATATTATGTTTCTTACCATAATTGATGATATGACTAACCAAAAGAATCATGAAGGTATAGGTTTGAATAATCACGGGTTTTATGCATATTATATCTCTTATCTTGATTGATGATTTAATTAACTAGAAGAGTCCTATGATCAAACAAGAATATGTATGAATAAAAGAAGACTTCCTTGAAACCTTGAATACTAATGTTTATTATCTGTGTTTGAATTGATCTTGACTATACATGCTTGAGATTATTGTGTTTTGATAATATTAAGATTATACTAATGAATGTTTGATTATGTATGAGACCTAGAGGATAACACAATGATGATACTAACAAGCATGCATAGGGATCGAGAATGAATATAAGTTCAAGGACAAGTAATCTAGCAAGCAAAGACCAAGAGGGAGTACACTCCAGTGGTTTATGCAAGGATGCAAATATTCAGAGGGAGTTGACCATCTCTCTACATTCCACAACAGAAAGGTGCAGAAGAAGCTACTTTAGATTAGGACTCCAGCAGCTCCTGCAAGGAAGCAAAGATTCATAGGGAGTCCACCCAGCAACCATACAAAGATAAGTATTTGGATTGTCATTTCTTACATAATGTTATTCAATGATGTATATGCTTATGTTCCTAGAATTAGATTGTGTATTATGCATATTAGAATAATTGCATTGATGAACAATATACTACTAATATGCATATGATGGGTAAGTGGCCTATGGCACTGTACAACATTCCATTGCTACTTATCTAGAATGAAACCTCTTTGCTGACATGTTGGGATTTGTGCACACTCTTAACAATGTTCTGGTAGAGATTGGAAGGCATCTAGAAAGTTACGGAATATGGATAAATGTTGTATTGAAGCATTGGCTAAGATAATTGCATGGCTGTATGACATATTTCTTTAAGTGTAAGAATTTGTCTGAAAATTATGAGATGTTTCTAATTATGCAATTTAACTTGTTTTGTAGAAAAGATCGTATACCTTCACCTACAAAAGAAGGACTACAACATTTGTTCAAGCAACAAAATTATTTATTGAAGATATTGAAGTTCCCAGGATACGGGAAGAATGCCATGATCCGTCGATCATGAAGAACGATGTTTGGGATGCGGTACCAAGAGCTGAAGGGAAGTATGTTGTGACTTCCAAATGGAACTATCAGATCAAGCATGCTGCAGATGGTAGCATAGAGAAATATATAGAAGCGATGAAATAGAAGATACACCGGATGGATTTCAAGACAACCTTCTTGAATGGTGTAGTCATATATATGTGCAGAACTTGGTGAAGATAGATTGATTGTCGACACGCAGTGGAAGCTTGCTGCCGAGTTCGAGTTGAAGAACTTGGGGATGATGCACTATTTGTTTTTGGCATGGAGGTGTGGCAGAGTGCAGATGGAATCTTCCTTGGACAAGGGAAGTATGTAGTAGAGATCTTGAAGAGGTTCGGGATGATGGACTGCAAGGATATGGCCACACCTATGGCATCAAACCTGAAGCTTCTATGTGATGCTTCATCTGATCTGGTTGATGTCACGATGTATCGTCAGATGATTGGGTCCTCTATGTACCTGACGAACACGAGACCGAATATATGCTTTGCTGTGAACACATTGAGCCAGTTCCTGATGGATCTAAGGAGTGTTCACCTGGTTGCTGTAAAGCATGTTTTGAGGTACCTGAAGGGTATAGTGGATTTTGGGCTCAAGTATGAAGTGAATCAAAAGTTTAACTTGCAGGGTTATGTTGATTCAGATTGGGTTGGCAGTGCTGTAGATAGGAAGAGCACATTTGGGTGCTGCTTCAGTATGGGATCAGGTGTGATCTCTTGGTTTAGCAGGAAGCATTCCTGCGTAGCACTGAGTAGATGAGGCAGAGTATGTTGCAACCTGTTCAGCTAGTTGTGAGGAAGTATGGCTATGGAAGCTACTGTCTGAGTTATTTGATCTCCCATTGGATGCTACTGGTATCTTCTGTGATAACCAGAGTTTTGTGAAGCTGTCCGAGAATCCAGTGTTTCATGATAGGTCGAAACACATAGAGATCAAATATCACTATATCAGGGATATGGTGCAGAGAGGAGCTGTGAAGCTCCTGTATGTTGCGACGGACGAGCAGATTGCAGATGTGCTGATGAAGCCACTATCCAGGGTGAAGTTCGAGTACTTCAGGGAGAGGCTTGGCATTCTTCAGATCGAGGATACTTCAAGGAAGAAGTGATGGACACATTTGTTGAAGCCATTCCAAGCATGATGGAAGGAGGATCCTTCACATGGTTGTGGATGTAAGCGCTGGATGATGAACATCAGGATGATGTTCTGGTTTCTGCTCTATAGGATTAGTTGGATCATTTTTATATGTACGCATCATGTTGGATGCTGGATATGATCAGTTGGATCATTTATATGTATATTTATGTATGCATCATGTTGGATGTTGGATATGATCAGTTGGATCATTTATATGTATATGTATGTACGCATCATGTTGGATGCTGGATATGATCAGTAGGATCATTTGTATGTATTTTGTATGCATCATGTTGGATGCTTGACCCATGTATCTGTATATGTATCAGGTGGATCATGTATGGTGATATGTATCATGTATTTGTATCAGGTGGATACATTGTATGATCAGGTGGATCATGTATGATGATATGTATCAGGTAGATACTTGGTATGCATCAGGTAGATGCATTATATGGTCAGGATGATCGTGGATGACGAGCTTCAGGATGTTTCTCCAGATGACATGCAGTAGGATGTTGCAGTGATGATGATTAGGATGATCATGTGTACATCAGGATGATGTATGGTGAGTATCAGGTTGATACTTTATGGCCGTGGATCAGGTTGTGCAGATGAGCATATAATTTGGCCATGGGAGATTTGCAGATAGTCTTTCGAGGTTTTGCCTATGGCATGTAATTCGTTGCCCTGGGATATCTGGCAAATTCTCTTTCGAGGTTTTGCTCTGGGAGGACATATAATTTGGCCCTGGGAGATCTGCAGATAGTCTTTCGAGGTTTTTCCTATGGCATGTAATTCGTTGCCCTGGGATATCTGGCAGATGCTCTTTCGAGGTTTTGTCCTATGGCATATAATCTGTCCCTGGGAGATCCGATAAGTTGGGCTGTGTGCCCGTAATCAGTCCTGGGATGCTCTTGCGAGGTTTTGCCATGACCACATGTAATTTGTGCCCTGGGAGATCCTATAGGTAGAGCTGTGTGCTTGTAACAACCTGGGATGCTCTTGCGAGGTTTTGTGGTGACCACATATAATTCGTGCCCTGGGAGATCCTATAGGTAGAGATGTGTGCTCGTAACAACCTGGGATGATCTTGCAAGGTTTTGTGTTGAGGTCACATATAATATGGCCCTGGGAGATCTGCAGATTGTCATTCGAGGTTTTGCCTATGGCATGTAATTCGTTGCCCTGGGATATCTGGCAGATGCTCTTTTGAGGTTTTGTAACGCACGTAATAAGTCCTGAGGATTCCACAGTATGGACAGTGATGATGAAGACCTGCAGGTGGTGGGCCTACATCCAGTATGAAAAAGGACTGGATCTGTAGAACTTCCTATGATGAGTAGATTTAGAGATTGATTGAGATAGCAACAGTAGTGACGACGATGATGACTCGATGACGATTATCCAGTGACGATGATCCAGAGAAGAAGACTTGTGCTAGAAGACCTGTGCTGAGAAATACCTTCCTAGTTAAGAGGGAGTGTTGATGTATATGTAACTTCGGAATGTATTTCATATATGTATGTTGTATGTACTCCTATAGAGATGGTATTATTCCTCTATATGGAAGTGTCGTCATTTATATTGTAAGTGTCGTAACTTATACTTGATGGGTTATTAGACCACCTTGTTGGAGTCGGCCCTGTATAAGTCATGTGGGTCAAAGGGTTATTAGACCACCCTACTGGGGGTCGTCCATGTGGGTCGAAGGGTTATTAGACCACCCTATTGGGGGTCGGCCCAGTCAGCATTATGTTATGTGGTTAAGTTCGAGCCTACATGATTTATGTAAAAGGCAAGTCAAGTCAAGTATAAATAGAGTGCGGGAGGCACTCTATTTGATCACTCACTTCTCACTTATGCACGCAAGGAGGAGTGGCGCACTTATGGAGGAGGAGGACCTGCTACTAGGACATGTCTATCTCTCATGTTTGGGTTGTATCATTTCTCTATCTATCTCTTAGGAAGTTATTGGGGTTTTTCACCTTTATGGTTTTCCCCAAGTAAATCTTTGTGTCTCTTGTGTGCTTGCATTATTGTGTCCATGATTGATATGCTGTAGATTCGCTGTACATGTTGTTCTCTAAGTTAAGATCCTAGATCAGATTGAAGTAAATTTTGAAAATTTAACAGTCGGATCTGCCAGGGCTATATTATATGTGACTCCCACCACAAGACCTTTAAAGAGTGTCTTGACTTAACAAGAACTCTAAAGAGCATCCGAGGCCTTTTACGTGACTAGCACAACTTGTCCCGATCTCTAGGACAGATTACATGTGGTCATGGAAAAACCTCGAAAGAGCATCCCAGGAATGATTATGAGCACACAGCTCAACCTACTGGATCTCCCAAGGCCGAATTATATGCCATAGGACAAAACCTCGAAAGAGCATCTTCCAGATATCCTAGGACCAGATTACATGCCATAGGAAAGACCTCGAACGACTATCTGCAAATCTCCCAGGGCTAGATTATATGTACTCCCAAAGAAAAACCTCGAAAGAGCATTTTCCAGATATCCCAGGGCCACATTACATGCCATAGGGAAAACCTCGAAAGACTATTTGCAAACCTCCCAGGGCTGGATTATATGCTTATTTGCACAACCTGTTCCATGGCCACAGAGTATCAACCTAATACTCACCATACAACATCTTGATGTACACATGATCATCTTGATCATCATCACTGCATCATCCTGATGCATGTCATTTGGAGAAACATCCTGAAGCTCGTCATCCATGATCATCCTGATCATATAATGCATCCACCTGATACATATCATCATACGTGATCCACCTGATCATACAATGTATCCACCTGATACATACACATATACATGATCCACCTGATATATATCATAATACATGATCTACCTGATCATACAACGTATCCACCTGATACATATACAGATACATGGTCCAAGCATCCAACATGATGCATATACATATACATGATCCAACTGATCATAACCAGCATCCAACATGATGCATATACATATACATGATCCAATCTGATCATAACAAGCATCCAACATGATGCATATACAAATATATCAAGCATCCAACATGATGCATATACAGAGCAGTAACTGAAGCATCATCCTGATGCTCATCATCCAACGCTTACATCCACAGCCATGGGAAGGATCCTCCTCTCACCATGCTTGGAATGGCTCTTGCAAATCTGTCCATCACTAATTCCTTGAAGTTTCGTCAATCTGAAGAACACCGAACCTCTCTCTGAAGTACTCAAACTTCACTCTGGCTAGTGGTTTCATCAACACATCTGCAATCTACTCATCCGTCGCAACATACAGGAGCTTCACTGCTCCTCTTTGCACCATATCCCTGATATAGTTATATTTGATCTCAATGTGCTTCGACCTGTCATGGAACACTGGGTTCTCAGATAGCTTCACACAACTCTGGTTGTCACAAAAGATACTAGTAGCCTCAAGCAGGAGATCAAATAACTCAGATAGTAGATTCCGGAGTCATACTGCCTCACAACTAGCCGAACATGCTACAACATACTCTGCCTCGACTGTACTCAGTGCTACGCAGGATTGCTTCCTGCTAAACCAATATATCACACCTGATCCCATACTGAAGCAACACCTAGATGTGCTCTTCCTATATGCAGCATTGCCTGCCCATTCCGAATCAACATAACCCTGCAGGTTAAACTTTTTATTCGCATCATACTTGAGCCCATAGTCAATTGTACCCTTCAGGTACCTCAGAATATGCTTTACAGCAATCAGGTGAACACCTCTAGGATCCGTCAGGAACTGGCTCAATGTGTTCACTGCAAAGGAAATATCTGGTCTAGTGTTCTTCAGGTACATCAAGGACCCAATCATCTGACGATACACAGTGACATCAACCGGATCAGATGAAGCATCACACAGAAGCTTTAGGTTCGATGCCATAGGTGTGGCCATGGCCTTGCAGTCCATCATCCCGAACCTCTTCAGGATCTCTACTTCATACTTCCCTTGTGCAAGGAAGATCCCATTTGCACTCTGCCACACCTCCATGCCTAGAAAATAACTGTGCATCATCCCCAAGTTCTTCATCTCGAACTCGGCAGCAAGCTTCCTCTTGGTATCGGCAATCAATCCATCCTCGCCTATTACAAACAGGTCATCCACATACAAGAGTAGTATCACAGGATTGCCTTCCTCAACCTTGTAGTAAAGGTTGGAATCTGCTTTACTCTTGGTAAAGCCCAAACTGGATAGAAAGTTGTCTATCCTACCATACCGAGTCCTAGGATCTTGCTTCAAGCCATACAAGGCTTTCTTCAATTTGCACACATGAGTCCCTCTATCATGTGTCTCAAACCCAAGTGGCTACTCCACATACACTTACTCCTCGACTACACCATTCAAGAAAGTTGTCTTGACATCCATTTGGTGTATCTTCCATTTCATCACTGTAGCTAGGGAAAGTACTGATCTGATGGAAGTGTACCTGGCTACAAGAGCAAAAGTTTCTTCATAGTCTATTTCCTTTTTCTAGGAGAATCCACGAGCTACAAATCTCGCTTTGTATTTCTCTATGTTGCCATCTGCAACATGCTTGATCTTTAGAAGTCACAATAGACTTCCCATCTGGTCTTGGGACCACATCCCAAATATCATTCTTCATGATCGACTTGTGCTGCTTGATCATGGCATCCTTTTACTGTATCCCGTATCCTAGGAACTTCAAATTCTTCAATGGATAGATTTCTTTAAACTTCGTTGCTGGAACAAATGTTGTAGTCCTTCTTTTGTAGGTGATTGTATATGATCTTTCCTACAAACCAAGTTAAATTGCATGATAAGAAACATCTCATAGTTTTCAGAACAAATTCTTACACATAAAAAAATATGTCATACAACCATGCAATTATTTTAGCCAATGCTTCAATACAACATTTATCCATATCCCGTAACTTTCTAGATGCCTTCCAATCTCTACCAGAACATTGTTAAGAGTGTGCACAACTCCCAACATGTCAGAAAAGAGGTTTCATTCTAGATAAGTAGCAATGGAATGTTGTACAGTGACATAGGCCACTTACTGTTATAGGTTAAACTTGCACCTCTCTGTCCGTGATCACCCAGAGCTGCTGATCACACAAAAGGACAACTTGGATGGAGGAGCATGTTGACATTGGATGATATGACAACTCATTCCATTTCCTGAAAATACTGGAAAACCACAAAAAATATCATTTTAAGATATGAGCGCTACTCTATTTAAAGAGACTAGTGCCCATACACTACTCCACTGTATAATAGTAGCGCCCATATCCAAGTATACGCTACTCCAGTGTAGCAAAGTAGTGCTCGACATTTAAAATCGATTGAGCGCTAGTTGTTAAACACTAGGGTAATGCCCTATACGCTACTCCACTGAAGAAGATTCGTGTACATCTTAAAAGATGATTAAAAAATATATTAACTTATCGAGGAGGATTAGTTGATGGCAGTTTCCTAACTCCCCCAACTTCCTCCATAACTACATCTCGACCTGAACTGTTTCTTTGAACCTATATATACCAAGAAGGTTAAAGGAGCAAGGTTGGAAGAAATTATTGCTAGAAAAGCTAGAGGATGAGTTAATGGAGAAATTTTAAGACATTGGAGAAGTTGTTGCAGAAGACATCCAAGCCAGAGCAGAGCCAGAGCCCAGAATCTAGTTGCAGGAGCCTGCTTCATTGTCAGGTATACTTGTACTTCATTCTACTTTTTGACAAATAAAGGTTGAAGTGTTTTTCTTGTTTCAATTTGAATGTGTTAGAAAACGGCATTTTAAATTGGATTCATTTTGGTTAATGCTGAATGTTAAACATTGCTTTTGTTTATGTCAAGCTTTATATATTGCCCAAAATGTTTTGAGAAAGGTATTGTTGTTGCAGGTTTGCTGAAGGAAAGGTAGATTCAGAAGCTGGACACGAGACCGGGTCAAGGCTAGGATCAGACTTCGGTTAAAAGGTGTGTTCCCTAAATCTACAATCTATTTCTTTTTGTAAATGCCTCTGTAATAGCATTAATACACTTACCTGTCACCCCAACCAAGTTGATAGCAGTAGTTTCCTTGCTATAGGGTAGAAATATCCGCCAACAGACTGGCGACTCCGCTGGGGAAATAGAGTTTTTGGCTTTAGGAAACCTTGTTCTTGTGTGTCCTCTCAGTTTGTTTTGACTTCTTTGATGTGTCAAGAACCTTTTTAGGTATCCGTTTCCTTTTTCTTGCCTGCTTTCATTAGTTTTTTATACCTTCCAAAGTCAGTTTTCAAGCCTTTGAAATATGAGCGCTACTCTGATATATGTACAGTAGCGCCCATACGCTACTGTGCTGTATATACAGTAGCGCCCGTTTCAGTAGGGGCGTGAGTTTCTCTACTACACAGTAGAGTACACTTTTTGAAGCAGTCAATTTTTGGTTTGCTTGTTTTTAGCCCTTGTTTATGATTTGCTGACTGTGCTGTAGGATCCCTTTGATGATTGCATGAGGTTTTTAATTGTTGTTCAAGTCATAGAACCTCTCCTTAAAGTTTTTTTCCATCTTTTAAACCACTTGTTGACCTTTGGGATTTTTGGAACTTTTTATTGACTTTTTGGAAGACTTGGTGGTGTTTGGTGACGAACACTTTCACTTTTTTAGACCCTGACTGCCTGTTTCCATTTTACGATCCTGTACACTCCTGTGTCCGCTGTTTGTGGTGACGTTGTCTGCTCTCTACTACTCCCATCCTTTGTTTTAGGTTTTGGTTTTTGGTAGAGCCTCTAGGGTGTCTTCTTTTTGGTCAAGTTTCATGCTTCCTAGACTCATTGTCTTCTGCTGGTTACAAGTGCTTTTTAAACAGCTGTAGGCTAGTTTCATCTCTCAGTTTCTTTGTGTTAGTAAGGCAGCTTGCTTGTCTACTTGTGCTTGGATTTGTGGTCTTGCTAGAGCTAGATACTTTAGGTCAGTCCTGTGGTGTCTTTCTCCCTTGTTTTCTTCCACTTTGTGCCCAAGTTTAGAGGCTTTTTCCTTTGTAAAAAACCTGTAGACTAAGTCTTTTTCGAGCTAGGGTTTCGACAACTATAGGCCTAAGAACTTTTAGCCATACTTACACACTTTGCATAAAAATTTTTATTTGGCTTTCCATTTTTGCATAGTTCTTTTTCGTTTATTGAAAAAGCAAATTTTTTTTTTTTGGTATTTTAAGCTTAAGTAGAACTTGTTTCGGTTATTGCAAAATAGCTTAGTATAATTTCAAAAAAGAAAACAAAAAATTTTAAGTAAGTTTGCTTAGATTTTCAGTTTTGGAAGGAAGTAGATATAAAAAGTGAAAAAGCTTTGTTGTAGGAAAGATTGAATTATATTTGCACTTTTGTTTTCTTGTTATAACCACGCTCACACACCCACTATCCTTTTTGCGTAATAAAATCCCTAAAATTTGTTAATAAAATGAACTAGAAACTTTTTCTTTTTAGGTTACACTACACCAACTAGTTTTGGTTAGGGTCTTGGGTTTAAATCACCTTAAACCACCCAAGATCACACATTGCGCAAAAATCGTAGTGAGACTATCATAGGTAAACCCACCTCACTCAAAATTTGCCTGGGATCTATGCAGTAGGTCATTGCGAGATCAGTTTGTGGGAATACTCCTCCTACTTACTGTTTGAGCATACGCTAGGATCGGATTGCGTATTGGGGGATCTTTCGAGTTTCGGGCTTAGCTACCCTGCCCACGCTTTCTGATTCGACCGGTGACTGTTCCCCCATGAATTTTCGGTGTTGTGGTGTCCATAGTATCAGACTTCTAGGTTCATACACAGGTGACAGTAGAGGGTATATCTATTGTACTGAAGACATACGTGGGAGGAAACCCCGTGCAGGTCTTTGGGAGGGAGGTTGGGTGATTCCAGCACTTGCACCCTTAGTCATTGTATTGTGGACCCCGGGTAGCTGTCTTTCTTCCTTTGTTGATGTGTTCTGGGCCCTCATCATCCCAGACTCTTCTCTGGAAGGCAGCTTTGTTTGATTGGTTTGTATACTTAGGAATTTTTTTAGTTGGCGTGCTGTTTGCCCCCTAGTTGTAGTGGCCACTAGGTTCTAGTTTGTTATTTTTATATTTATAATCACGGAGAATCAACAACTCCGTAGATCGAGAAGGATTCAAAACCTTCCACCAGTTAGGACAGAACCTATACAACCAGCCATACGACAGCGGGTAAACCCCGGTATTTATTTAGAAATTACCTCTGAAATAGAATTGCTTGAAGAAATCCTTGTAACAGAAAACCTTGAAATTGAGGTTCCTGAGGAACCACTACCAGGTATCACAGATCAGCAACACTTTAGTACTATTGAGGTGGAAGATCTTACTTCCGCGGAGTATAGCACTCCTTTCAATCCTCCCTTAACCAATACTAGAATCCCGCTTCTGTCACCTGTTGGTTTCCAGCAGCCCCTTTTCAGTGCAGATCTTTCCTTTCCCGATCATCTGATGTCTAACTCAGGAGGTGAACAAGGGGGTCCCGAAACTCCCACTTTAGGTATGAATACCAGCACAGTTAACCCTTCTTTTACTGCTACACCTAGTCAGGCACAAACCACATCTGTGCCTACTCCATCTTTCAGTTTCAACACTAGTACATTAGGTATGCCTAGTTTTACAACAATGGCATCTATTCCTACATCTACTGTTGGACCTAGCAGTATGGCCAACTGTGCAACACCTTCTACTTCACAACCGTTATATCAGATTCCTAGTACTTGGGTTTCCACACCTGTGGTAGGACCAAGTGTTTCTGCAAACATGCTAGTCATGGGCACCATGACTGCACCGTCCACATCAACTTCTACTGGTTTCAACACCTTTGTAGACCCTAACTTGAATCAAGGTAACATGCCTGCAGGTAACACCCCTTTTTCCTTATTCTCAGGGGGAGGGGGTAATATCTTTAACCAGCAATATGGCGGGGCTAACACCCAGCCATAGTGGACGAACCCACAAAGCACTAATCCACTCTCGTATGGGTGGGGAAATTTTAATAACTCTTTCGTACAACAACAACAGCTGGCAGGGGGAAACCCCTACCAACAAATAGCCGGGGGAAACCCCTACCAACAGTTAACTGGGGGAAACCCCTATCAACAGTGGGTAGGTGGCAACTCCTATCAGCACATGGCCGGGGGCAACCCTTATCACCAGATGGCTGGGGGCAACCCCTAGCAACAATTCATGGGACAAACGATGGGTGTTTCCCCTTATCAAGCATCATCTTACCGACCTCGTCTACCTTTTCTGGAAACTTTGAGTTTGCCAGATCTTTCTAAACTGGAAAATGATCCTGTGTGTCATAATGCCACGTGGCCATCAGTTCCCACCAAATTACCTTCGGATATTCCAAAATTCGAAGGCAAAACAGGTGAAGATCCCGGTGACCATGTCACTACCTTCCACCTTTGGTGTTCTTCCAATTCCTTAAACGAGGATTCCATCAGATTGAGATTGTTTCAAAGGACCTTAACTGGTCCTACAGCCAAATGGTACATTGAACTACCTGTGGCTACTTTCTCTAGTTTTGGGGACCTAGCAACCGTCTTTTTGAACCATTTCCAGCTTCCTCTTCGGTATGATGCCGGAACAGAACTTTTGTCTAATTTTAGAAAAAACAAAGCCACTCACTTATCTGACCACATTCAGGAGTGGCGAAGACGGAAGAGGCTCATAAAGGCCAACATTCCTCCAGAGTTCCTGCTTGAGTGGTACTTGAAATCACTCCTTCCTTATATTTCTAAGGAAGTAGCGACATCTGGAGTATCCAATGAAGAAGAAGCCATCTTAAGGACTCAACAGTTAGACCTTGTATATGCACAATCTGGTTTACTGTATGAGATTATACCTGACGCACCGAGATCAAATACTGATCTGAGTAGACCCAAACCTGGACCACATGCTGACGGCATAGTGGGTTCAGTTAAATCTGCAGCCTTCGAAGCACTGACCAAACAGGTCCAAGCCTTAACTGTCAAACATTCGACTGCAGACATTGCTTCCATCACAACCTCTCCTTCTATGTCTATGCCTGAGTCTTTCACACATAAGTACCTTGTATATACTATACATGATGTGTGTTTTGTGTGGTGTGATGCTTTGTTTTAGTGTGTCCGGATATTGTTTTTATACTTATACCATGTTATATATGCATGTGTAGATGGCAACCTATTTTGGATTCGTAGATGGCACCAGCTGGCATACTTGTAACCTTGATTCGGCAACTTAGGTACTTTATTCCACTACCGGAGAGCTTATCAGTTCAAGAGGAAATTGTGTAGGATACACAACCAATAACGCTGCGGAATATCATACGATGATTGGAACCTTAACTGATGCTCTTTCCTTGGGTATGAGCCACATCGTTATCCATCTTTATTCACAACTAGTAGTTTCTCATCTCAACTGGATCTATGCTATCCATGACCCCACTCTACTCCATCTTTTTCGACAAGTTCGACTCCTGGAGAGGTTCTTTGAATCTGTTCAATCCCTGCACATTCCACGAGATATGAACATGGTTTCCGACTTGATGTCCAATTTTATCCTAGATTGGTACATTGCACACACATAAAATATCCAAAAATACAAAGACAGACATAATATGTAAATCATCCATAGTATAATCAAAACACATAGACAAGATCCCATCAATCACCATTAGAACATAGTACATAAATCCGTCAATAGAGTCTGTATATATCATAATACAAAAATGATAGTGTTGATAAAAAAATATGAAGCATATAAGCTTTCAACAGAAATCATCAAATACAAAATATGAAGCTCATGGCTTTCAGTATATACATAGCATGAGTCTAGTCCCTAGGACACTTATGGTAAGAGATAACAGCCCTCGCTACTCTCCTGAGCAGCGAGCCAAAATGATCGGACACGCCAACAGTAAGTCGCTAGTAGCGACGAGGCAGGGTATGGAATGTTGGATCCTCAATATCTAATGTCAGCTTCCAGAGGTTCTCCTCCACCTCCTCCATCTCCTCAACGTCATCCCGTGGCGCAGGCCTATCTACGACACCGCTCCTCTCCGTGCAATGGGAGAGACTCTGACCGGTCGCACCGGGCCCACATCTGTATAAAACATGTGTCAGTACTAATCCAAAAAGATCTAATACATATAAAATGAAAAACACATTCAAGTTGTTGTTCTTACCGATATCACCCCACTATGCTTCCTCAGGAAGCACTAGGTCAGGATCACCTCTGAAGTTAGTCCCATCGTAGGGGAAATCCTCGACCATGAGGAGTTGGCTCCTCAACCATCTGAAGAAAGTTGTACTAAAACCAATAATGGGACCATTTTCTCCATGGTGGGACATCACCTCCAACCATCAGATCATGTGAGGGTCCTATACATCTCGATCATTTACCTCAACCTATGGACGCAGGTGTGGTACCCACTCCAAGAAAAATAAGACCACCACAAAACCATAACCAAATTTCTTTAGCGCCCCGTGTCGGCATTTGGTCAGTTGATCTCGTAGACTGGTGAGAAGTCCCTCACACCAGTTGAACACTGTCGGGGCCATAGACCCCTCGGCATACATCATCTGCAATTTGCTCACCAGATGAGGGGATCTACTATCGGCCACTCGCATAATGGTGAACCAGACGGTCCGAAGAGGTCGATCTCTCACCTCCTTGATGGGAATTTTCCCACCTACCATCTATGTACCAGCATGGCACCACTAATCTATGAGATCATCCATAGTATGATCACCTCCTCGTGATCCAGATAGTGATATGGGATTCCCTCGTCGGGACAACCCCATCAAGAAATATATGTCCTCAAAATCTATCGTTAGAGTGTGCATGCCGATCTGAAAGTGTTGTTGCACCGGATCCCAGCATTGGATCAGGTACTCCAGCAATGCAACTTAGGCCCTCCTACCCGGAACCTAGAAGTACTTTAGTAGTCCATAGTTCCTCAATGCAAACATGCATTGAGGGTCATTTTCCACTTGGTAATCGTCGAGCTCATGTTCCCTTTCATACCACTCAATAATTTTTTATCACTCCAACCCTGTCCAACAACCCACAAAAACACCATTAGAAACTTCCCAACTCATCAAAAGTACTTTTCTGTGGTTGAATTTTGAGTATAACATACACACTTCCGCCGACGCCAACCGTCCTTGCGGACAGGGCACCGCCAATGCAATGCACTGGTTCAGGTTTTGCGCCGGCGCAGGTACGATGCAGTTCCCCAAAGGGGAGACTGCGCCGACCCACGAGCACAATATCCCCCACCAAGCATGCTCAAAACCCAAGAAAATGCAAGAAAATAAAAAAATGTAATCCACTGGAAAGAAAGAAGGCTAAGTTTAGGGTTACCTATCACCGACGACACGGAAAATGGTCGATCGTAGCTCCCAGAATCAGCACTGGAAAAACAACTCCAAATGGTATTTTTCACCTCTCCAACTTGGTAAAAACAAATAGTAATTGATTTTCACTATTTACCCCATTCTATATAAAAAAAGAGCATATTCATTTTTTAATTTATTCCATTGTGGGTTATTTTTCTATAGTTGGAGTTATTTCTATATTTGAACACTCGGTTGATCACTTTGACCTAGTTTTGAAGCTTGCAGGTGAAGTTAAATACCTTATTTGTACTGTTTTTTTGCAATTGTGGTCATCTCATACATGTTATTAGGTACGAACAACTCATTGAGCATTTTTATGTCATTATTTCGCTCATTAAATTCAATTATTAATGACATCGAGCTAACTCTTTTTTCTTTTTCGTGCTCGTAAAACGATGAGAATAAGTCACCGAGTTATAGTTTATCACTTTTTCGGGCTCGTTAAAATTCCACGAAAAAGGAACCCCTCAGAGTCTTTCTTTAAGCTCTTTTCAGGCTCTTGAAATACAAAAAGATAGCTAAGAGAACTTGATGCATTCACGCTTCTAAATGTATTTGAACGGTCATCATCCTGGTGATAGTTTACCCCTTTTTTCGAACCAAGAGGCACTATTTACGAAAAAGGAATACTCCATACAATCATGACTGGAAGAGTTCTCTCTCACGTTGTTTTACCCTTTTCTGGGCGAAGAGACTAACTCTATGAAAAAGGACCTTTGGATTCTTCTTTAGTTCTTTTCAGACTCTCTAAATATGAAATGACGTCGAGTTTACCTTCCATGGACTCATTAAAATTTAACATCGAAGGTCCCGTCATGGGACAAACCCCTCCTATCCTAGGTTCTTAAAACATTTGATATTGGACTCATCCATGGGATGAGCTATACCGAGCATCTGTTTACCCTCCTCAAGCTCGTTAAAAAACTAAAGAGGTACTCATCAGTCATGATGGGGAAAAATGAAAGATTTTGTGTTACACTATAATTTACGGAAATACATAGTTACTCTTGAACATGGAACTCATTTGCATTTGCATTCATTAGTTGGGTAATCCATTTGTCCTCGAGTCTTGCTGATTCCATGAGTCATGTCACTCCTTTTGGTCATCCAAAGAATGTTTCCATCATCAGTTGCATTGGGGGTTAGTATCATTCTCGTCATGTCAATACTGCCAAGTCATGCCATGCCCATGTTTAAGAGATGTTTGTTACTCGTCATCTGTAGTCAGGACACCTTTCGTCATGTCGGTCTACCCTGAGTCAGTCTTGCACATTACTCTACCGTCTGATCTACTCCAAACATCTGTTATCAAGTTTCGTGTCGATGATGGGGGATTCATCATGGCCCTCCTTCGATGGATTCATCCTTGTCGACTTCAACACATCATCCAAGGATTGAATCTAGAAACTAGTCAAGTACCTTGGTCCTACATGCCTCAATTTCTTGTTACCTCTCTTTCAATATGAGTTTACATAATTGACTTTTGATTGAAATATTTTGTCGAGCATTCGACCTCAACTCATTGATTCAAGCTCGGTGATATGTACTTTGATACCCTTGGGATCATTTACATCAATGGTGATTTCCCTCGCACTTGTTAACGGTATACATCAATGACCGGTAATCAAGTAGTTTCTACCATGTTTGACTCCAAGACATTGTAATCACATGGATAGATTCATATCATTGCGGGTTTGGGTTGAAGAACTTGGGATAAATCATATCTTACCTAGGTTGCGATGGAGATGGTTTGAAGTCATATTACATAGATCCACTTTGTATTGGTCGTGGTTGTGCTATCATCTCATCATGGATATACGATTGTATCTAGTAGCCGTGATTGTGTTCCATCGGTCCTTACTACCATGGATATGCATTGTATTGGTCGGCAGCCATGTTGTGAGTCATGTGATACTTGTATCTCAGAGTTAGTTGTACTGCAGCAGCGTCTTCCAACAAGTCCTTGCCATCTATATTTCAAATCATTTCATCTGTCTTATTCTGCCAGCTTCATGCTTTGGGGGTATTCTGTTACACCTAAATCTCATCATCACGAGACCTATGCCAAATAAGTGCCTTAATCCCTTAAGTATCCCTAATCAAGAAGTTAATTAGAGCAAGTTGTTTCCCTTTGTCCACACTTCCTAGTTGGGCCGACGTAGATTTCCTTCTAGCAAGGAGTGCCCAACTAGGTCAGGCACAGATTTCCATTTGGTAGATTGCGTCGGTGGCTCAGGTTTCCTTTGAGCAGCCTGCACTTTCCCTCTCATGCGCAAGTTTCCCTCATACAACATGCGTCGATGTTGGTTGAATTGGATAAAGGTATCTTTCGAGCAAATTCTAGAAGGTGGATGAGGTGGATCTCTTTCCCTAACTCCTAGGTGAGCTTCCTACGGTTCCCTAACCTCAAGGGAGTATCTCTTAGTCCTCTCCCCATGATCCTCAACCTACTCTATCCACTTGGTCTTATAAATACAAATATCCTCTCCATTCCAAAGGGAGGAAGTCTATAGCACTTATATGTTGGTGGAATTAACCTAGGTGATTCCTATCTATCTCTTGGGAGGCATCCATTCCCTTTGGAGGCATTGGCTTGGTTTGTTGGAGGAATATTGCAGCGTTAAGGATTCGGTTGTAATCGTCACTCCTCTATGTATTTCTCACTCATTTACAGTAATATAATCTCTTTCCATAAATGTTTTTGTATTAATGATGTTTCTAGTTCACTTCCTTAACTGTTTACTTGGATAAGTTAGTGTTTAGATGTGCTTTTATTGCTCGTTTGTCTCTATGTGCTTTGAAAGGTTTTGCAGCTACGGATCTGACGACCACGAAGCTTGGAGCAAAAAGTGGTAGAAATATCTATGAATCTGAAGGTAAGGCATCTATTTACCTTGATCTCTAATTGATCTAGGAAAGTAGTTTTATATTCTATCTTTATTTGTTCTAGATCCGCTTGGACTAGGGAGATCATGCTTGCGTCCGCTCGAGTAGATTGTTTGAAAACATGTTCCACATTCCCAACCATACAACATCGTTTGGCCAAGCCAAGGACGAGACATCCACGTCAGTCAACAGTGTTTCCTTTTCTATGGCATCAAGCCCTTAAAAAATGAGGTAATGTGTGATGTTGCCTCGCTTGAATTTTGTGATGTTATTTTAGGACAACCGTATATGTGGAAATGCCATGCTGTGTATGAGTCTAGACCTTGTAGTATCATTATTACTTTGGGAAAAAAACTCTATAGGATACCAAAGACACTTCCCACTATTGTAGTGTCCTTCATCACAACTATGCAGTGCATAAAGCTAATCTCCTAGATAGGGAAATTCATCCTCTTCATGGTTCATCATGAAGGTGAACAAAAGATCGCAACAACATCCACCATCTCCACACAAAACCCCTTTATGCAGCAGAAACAAGTTGACAAGATCGTGGAATCATACAAAGACATCTTCACCACACCTGCCAGGGTGCCAGTACATTTCCAAGTCAAGCAGTCAATTATTTGATACTCGGTGCACCTTTACCTAATGGGCCAGTATACAGATGTTCCCTCATGGAAAAAGAAGAAATCAAATGCCAGATTCAATATTTAATCCAAAAGGAGCACATTCAACCTAGCTCCTCAACTTGAGGGAGGATTATTGTGTTGGTACAGAAGAAAGATGGGAATGGCGACTCTGTATTGACTACCAAGATCTAAACAAGATCAAAGTCCAGAATTGGTATCCCATTCCCTGTATCGACGACTTTCTTGACTAGATCAAGGGTGTCAAATATTTCAGCAAGATTGATATGAAGTTTGGCTATCATCAAGTGCCAATTGAGCAGACTGATTTCTGGAAGACTACCTTCAAATCTCGTGAAGTCCTCTTTGAGTGGTTGGTCATACCTTTATGCTTGACTAATGCTCCAACAACCTTCATGAGGATGATGGACGATATCTTACAACCATTCACCAGTTCTTTTGTGTTCGTATATCTAGATGATATCCTCATCTACAAAAGAACATGGGCAGAACATTTGTAGCATATCCACCTGGTGCTCAGCACCCTGCAACAACACAAGTTATACACCAATCTATATAAGTGCTCATTTGTCATGGAGAGGGTTCAATATCTGGGATACATCATGTAAGAACATGGTACTCATGTGGATTCGACGAAGATCCAAGCCATTCGCAATTGGCCAACCCCGACAACTCTCATAGAGCTTCGCAGCTTCCTAGGCCTTGCCAACTTTGATTGCAGATTTGTGTTGGGATTCTCTAATATTGATTGGTCCCTTATCCAGGTGACCAAAGGGGGATCTAAGGCCAAGTTCATATGGTCCAATTCATAGCAACAAAAATTTGAGGATCTAAAGGAATGCTTATGTTCGGTGCCCCTCCTTTCCTTATTAGATCTAGAACAACCCTTTGAGATTGAGACAGATGGTTCGAACTATGTTGTTGGTGCAGTCGTCACTCAGCATGGCCATCCAATGGCATATCACAACGAGACACTTTCATATATAGTCCACAAGTATGCCACCTATGACAAGGAAATGTATTCCATTGTGCAAGCTTGTCGCCAATGGAAGCATTACATCCTTGGAAAATGGTCATCCACACTGATCAAAATCCTCTATAGTTCATGCAAACCCAAGGGAATTTACAAAATGACCACCACCAGAAGTGGTCCACTTACTTGCAGCAAGTCCACCTAAACATTAAATATAATAAGGGAAACATCAATCGAGTCGTCGATTTCCTCAGTCGACCCCCAGTAGCAGCACTAACCATAATGTTAAACTCTTGTGGCCACGATACCTTAGGGTGGTCCCAACTATATAGCAATGATACTAAGTTTAATTGCATTTGTGAAGCCCTGTGTGCAAGCACATCCGTGGAAGAATTTCATCTCTAGGAAGGATTGCTATGCCACCTGGACCATATCTGTGTTCCTTTAAGTGAGCATGCAGAGATGATTTGGGAAACACATTACATTCGAGTGGAAGGGCACTTCGGCACCGAAAATATGGTGGCCATATTGCAGAATCATTTTTATTGGCCCAAGCTCTGACAAGATTTTGGTCGATACACATCATATCCTACACTACCCACGCCATCACGAAACCTACCATAAAAATGCAGGGGTTGTACACCCCTCTACTCACTCCTAATGGGCTATGGGAATCCATATCCATGGATTACATGTCTAGACTACCTTCAACCAAGCATGGTAATGACTAAGTGTTTGTGGTCATTGATCGCTCCTCTAAGATGGTCATTTTGATAGCTTGCAAGAATAACATCTCTGCTGAGGCCACTGCTACGCTATTCTACGGGTGTGTTTGGGTTCATTTTGGGCTGCCACAGAATATCATTTCAGATCAGGATAGCAGGTTCCTAAGCACTTTATGGTCCATCCTATGGTCATTTATGGATACCAAGCTCACTAAATTGACTTCCTTCCACCCCCAGATCGATGGACATACAGAGTTAGTCAATAAGATGATTGTGCATAGTTTGAGAATGTACAATTCTAAACATCCCTGCACATGGGATGAGAGCCTTACTTATGTTCAACATAGCTATAAAAAGATCCCTTCATAGCTCTACTAGCCACATCCCCTTTCAAGTGTGCCTTGGGTTCCAACCACTGGTCCCAATTGATGTAGCTCTTCCCGTTGCATCCACATGGGAGGAATATTCCCTTGCTCATATCAAGGTTGATAAGGCCACCAGTTTTGTTGAACGAATCCAGCACATCCTCCAACAGGTCCATGACATTTTGGAAAAATCTAACACTAAGTGCAAGCAACGACATGACCACCATTGGGTTCCACACAAGTTCCAAGTGGGTGATAAGGTTTGTTTGCATTTGCGGAAAGAGAGTCTCACAAGACCCCATCGCAAGCTTCATTCACTTCGATATGGATTGTACACAATCACCAAGACAGTTGGTGACAATGCCTTTGAATTAAGCATTCCTCCATTCCTTGGCCAACACCCAGTATTCAATGTGGAGCTCCTTCGCCCATATTTTCCACCATTGTCGGACACCTCGGAGGTGGAAGAGAAATTGACACCTACAAAGCTTAGTACTGACTGCATGGAACAAGTAAGTATTGATTAGATCATGGATGCACAAGTTAAGGTAACCCGCCAGCAGAAGATCCAACTATATCAGGTTGTCAAAGCAGGGAAACTATTCCACCAAGGCATGTGGATCACTAGGATTCAACTTCAGCAGAAGTTTCCCCATTTGATGGGGGAACTAAACACAATGGAGACCATTGCTTCCTAATGGTGGATGACTGATCCAGATGGACGTAGGTTGCCACCCACCTATTCCACTAGCTCAAAACAGTTTTCCATTTTGGCAGATTTCTAGTAATTGTTCTACAGTTTTTTGGCTCCCGAACTTCCGGGGCAATTTTGAGGTCCTAAACAATGTTTTTTGGAAATTCCGAGGCATCGGGGGCATTATTATACAATGTCATTCATTGGCCCCCACTTGAAATTTGTAAAGCTTGGATAGAAATTTTCAATGGGCTATCGAGCACCTTGAATGGAGATAGTATTGAAAAGTTATGTCCTCAAGAAGTTGACTATTCAACTAACCACCTTGGGGCCGCAAAATTTATGATGGTTCATCTTCTAGGGTTTTGGCCTCTTCTTATATTTAGCTTTTCATGAATGAGCGTAGTTGCCACATCTCTTCTCAAAGATATATCTACCATCGTTCTCGCTGCTTTTATTTTAGAGTTTGTTCTATTTCATTCATTTTAATAAAATATGAGTTTATTGTATTACTTTGATTCTTTCCATATATCTATGTATGTGAACATACATATATTCTTTCATTTTGTTCTCACATAAATCCGGATTAGTGGTATAAGAGCCTTATGTTCTTGTGGTTTCTCATTGCGTGTCCCCGACGAGATCTGAATATCGAGAGTTGGGTCTCGAGCTAGTTTTGCTTGGGGAAAACCCCTCTAGTTGGCCCATCAGGATCACATGGCGGGGCAAGAAAAGAGATATGACAGAGTAGGAGATCCTATTAAGTTGTTTCTCTAGGAAGCCCTTGTGCGACAATTGAACGAGTTGATGGATAATTTCTCCTAGATTCTTCGAAGAATGCCGACTGCGGCGGGTGCACCTTCAATGAGCAGCCGTTTCGGGGTGCAACTCCGTTCAAGGTACAACTTAACTTTGAAATTCCCTTATTTTAAGTCAAGATAGATGTAGATGCATTAGAGAAATGGTTAAATCTGTTAGAGGGTTACTTCTCTATTCAAAAAAATTTCTATAGAAAAAAGATCACATTCGTGCTTCTTAAGTCCCTTCCCCATATCAAAGACTGGTGGGATGAGTATTGCGAGAGGCATGCAAGATATAAGTCTGAACTATTCAGGACAGACCCCACTTAGGTGGATTTTTTTGATACCATCAAGGATGAGTTCTACCCGGTTGGAAACTATGATGACCAGTACACCAGGTGGACAACTTTGCATTGGGAGACACACCATAGAGTTCCATAGTTTACCAACATGTTCCATACATTGCGCTTCAAACTGGGTATTAGAGACTATGAACGACACTTGGTCCTAAGGTACTGAAGTGGCCTGCATAGGTGCATTCAGGCAAGGATGGATTTCCTGGGCATATCCTCACTAGGAGCATCTTATTGGTATGCCATTTAGATCGACCATAAGTTTAAGCAAAAGAATAAGTGTGATTTATGGTCTGCAAATCAACAACAGAAGCCTCGAAAAGGTGGAACTAATTCACAAAGCAAAGGATGGCCAAATCCTAGACAACCAACCCAAGCCACAGGAAAAGAAGGGTAATAGGAAATCGGAGAAGGACACTGGTAAGTGGTGCAAATTCCATAAGAGACTTTGGAACAACACTGATGAATGCCGCTCAAAACAATCCTTTCTAGCTGAGACTAAACCCCCAGATCCATACTCTGGCTCAGACTCTGATGCAGAGATAGAAAAGAGAAAGCACATCATTGAAGCAAAACCTAGTGCCACCATTGTAACTGCAAAGATCCAACCATAAGAGTAAGAGAATCCAGAGGAAGGGGAGTGCCTCTTCCATTCACAACTGTGGTTGAGGGGACTCCACTACATTTCATTGTTGATAGTGGTAGCCAGAAGAACCTCATCTCGGTCGAGGTCATAAAAAGGTTGAAGCTTCTGATGGTTCTACATCCCCCACCATACAACATCGGTTGGCTGAGCCAAGGATGAGACATCCCCATCAATTAAGAGTGTCGAATTTCCTAAAACAATAAGCCCTTCAAAGATGAGGTAATGTGTGATGTTGCCCCACTTGAAGTTTGTGATATTCTTTTAGGACAGTTGTATATGTGGAAACATGATGTTGTGTATGAGTCTAGACCTGTAGTTTCCTTATTACTTTGGGAAATAAACAATACAAGATACCAGAGACACTTCCCACTATTACAATGTCCCTCACCACAACTAAGAAGTGAAGAAAGGTAATTTCCCAGACAGGGAAATTCGTCCTCTTCATGGTTCATTCTGAAGGTGAATGAAAGATCACAACAACATCCACCACTTCCACACAAAATGCCTCTACATGGTAGAAACAAATCGACAAGATCATGGAATCATACAAATACATCTTTACCACAGCTTCCAGGGTGCTAGTACATTTCTAGGTCAAGCATTCCATTGATTTGATACCCGATGTGCCTTTACCTTACGGGCCATTATACAGGCGTTCCCTCATGGAAAATGAAGAAATAAAACCCGAGATTCAATATTTTATCCAAAAGGGGGACATTCGACTTACCTACTCACCTTGAGGGAGCCCAATTGTGTTGGTACAGAAGAAAGTTGGGACATTGTGAATTTGTATTGACTACCTAGCTCTAAACAAGATCACAGTCCGGAATTGGTATCCCATTCTTTGGATCGACGACCTTCTTGACCAGCTCAAGGGTTCCAAATATTTCAGCAAGATTAATCTGAGGTTTGGCTATCATCAAGTGACAATTGAGCATATTGATTTCTGGAAGACTGCCTTCAAATCCCGCGAATGCCTCCTTGAGTGGTTGGTCATGCCTTTCGGCTTGACTAATGCTCCAACAACCTTCATGAGGATGATGGATGATATCCTATGGCAATTCACCAATTATTTTGTAGTCATATATCTAGATGATATCCTCATCTACAACAGAACATGGGAGGAACATTTGCAGCATATCCACCAGGTCCTCAACACCCCGCGACAACAAAAGTTATACGACAATCTAGAGAAATGCTCATTTGGCATGGAGAGGGTTCAGTATCTGTGATACATCATGGACGAACATGGTCTTCATGTGGATCTAGATGAGATCCAAGCCTTTCGCGATTGGCCAACCCCGACAAATCTCACAGAGCTTCATAGCTTCCTAGGCCTTGCCAACTTCTATCATAGATTTGTGTTGGGCTTCTCTAATATTTATTGGTCCCTTATCTAGGTGACCAAAGGGGGATCTAAGACCAAGTTCATTTGGTCCAAGCCACAACAACAAAAATTTGAGGATTTGAAGCAACTCTTATTTTCAACGCCCATCCTTACATTACTAGATCTATAACAACCCTTTGAGATTGAGATAGATGCTTCAGACTATGCTCTTGGTGCAATCCTCACTCAACATGGCCATCTAGTGTTATATCACAGTGATAGACTTTCAGATACAGTCCGCATGTCCACCACCTATTACAAGGAAATGTATTCCTGAGATTTCCGCCAATGGAAGAATTACATCCTTGGAAAATAAACAGTCATCCACACTGATTAGAAGCCTTTGCAGTTCATGCAAACCCAAGGGAATTTACCAAATTAAATCCACCAGAAGTGGGACACTTACTTACAACAATTCAACCCGAATATTAAATATAAGAAGGGCACCACCAATCGAATCTTCGTTTGCCTCATTCGACCTCCAGTAGAAACACTGGCCATGGTGCTAAACTCTTGTGGCCACGAGACGTCCGGGTGGCCCTAACTATATAATAGTGATCCTGAGTTTTCTCCCATCTATCAAGCCTTATGTGCAAGCACATCCGTGGCAGAATTTCATCTCCAGGAAGGATTTCTATTCCTCCTGGGCCATCTCTGTGTTCCTTCAAACGAGCATGCAAATATGACTTGGGAAGTGCATTAGAGTCGGGTGGCAAGGCACTTCGACACCGAAAATATTGTGGCCATATTGTAGAAACATTTTTATTGGCCCAAGCTCTGACAAGATGTTGTCCGATACATCATATCCTGCATTGCTTGCGCCATCGTGAAACCTGTAATAAAAAAGAAGTGGTTGTATACCCCTCCGCCCACTTGTAATGGGCCATGGGAATCCATCTTCATGGATTACATGTCTGGAATACCTTCAACCAAGCATGGTATTGACTATGTGTTTGTGGTCGTGGATCGCTTCTCTAAGATGGCCATTTTGATAGCTTGCAAGAGGACCATCTCTATTGAATCCACTGCTAAGATCTTCTACGAGCATGTTTGGGTTCATTTTGGGTTGCCAGAGAATATCATTTCCAATTGGCATTGCAGTTTCCTAAGCACTCTCTGGTATATCCTATGGTCATTGATGGATACCAAGCTCACTAAATTGACTTCCTTCCACCCCCACACTGATGGAAAAACAAAGGTAGTCAATAGGATGATTGTACATATTCTGAGAATGTACAATTCTAAACATCCCCGCACATGGGATGATAGCCTTCTTTATGTTCATCACAACTATAACAGAGCCCTTCATAGCTCTAATAGCCACAACCCCTTTCAAGTGTGCCCGGGGTTCCAACCACTAGCCCCAATTGATGTAGCTCTGCCTATTGCATCCACACGGGAGGAATATTCCCATGCTCAGACCGAGGCTGAGAAGGCCACCAAATTTGTTGAATGAATTTAGCACATCCACCGACAGGTCCATGAAATTTTGGAAAATGCCAAGACTAAGTACAAGAAAAAACATGACCAACATCGGGTTCCATACAAGTTCGAGGTGTTTGATAAGGTTTGGTTGCATTTGCAGAAAGAGAGGATCACAGGACCCCATCGCAAGCTTCGTGCACTTCGATATGGGTTGTACACCATCATCAAGACAGTTGGTGACAATGCCTTTGAATTAAGCCTTCCTCCATTCCTTAGCCTACACCCAGTATTCAATGTGGAGCTCATTCGCCCATATTTTCCACCATTGCTGGAAACCTCGGAGGTGGAAGAGCAATTAAAACCAATAGATCTTAATATCGACTGCATGGAACATGAAACTATTGATCATATTATGGATACACTGGTTAAGGGAACCCTTCAGCAGAAGATCCAACTATATTGGGTTATCAAAGCAGGGAAACTACTCTAGCAAGGCAAGTGGCTCACCAGGAGTCAAGTTCAACCAAAGTTTCCCCATTTGATGGGGGAAATCAATGCAGTGGAGTCCATTACTTCCTAAGGGGGGAGGACTGATCCAGATGGACATAGGTGGCCACCCACTTATTCCACTAGCTCAAATTTTTTTTCCATTTTGGCAGTTTTCTAGTAATTTTTCTACTATTTTTCGGGTCCCGAATGTTTGAGGCCGTTTTGAGGCCGTAAATGACATTTTTTGGAAATTCGAGGGGGCCAATGACAACCACCAATAATCATTGATCCCAAGTTGAAGTTTGTAAATCTCAGATAGACTTTTCCAACGGGCTATCGAGCACCCCAAATGGTGATTGTATGTAAAAGTTATGACCCCAGGTACTTGACTGTTTAACTAACCACGTTGGGGCCGCAAAGTTTATGACAGTTCATATTCTAGGGTTAGGTTTTTGGATGTCTAGGGTTCTTTCCATCATGCTTATGATAAATAGGCTCTTTTGGCGTATTCTTGTATTCAGCTGGTCACAAATGAGCGTAGCTAACACATATTTTCTCAGAGATATAACTACCACTATTCTAGCTGCTTTTATTTGACAGTTTGTTCTATTTCATTCATTTTAATAGAATATGATTTTACTGTATTACTGTGTTTGTTTCCATATATCTATTTATGTGAACATATATATACTCTTTCATTTTGTTCTCACATAAATATGGATCAGTGGTGTTAGAGCCTTTTGCTCTTGTGGTTTCTCAATGCATGTCCCCGACGAGATTTGAATATCGAGAGTTGGGTTTTGAGCTAGTTGAGCTTGAGGAAAACCCCTCTCGTTGGCCCAAGTAGGCTCACATTGCAGGGGAATAAAAGAGAGATGATGAAGCAGGAGATCCTATTAAGCTTTTGCTCGTTGAAGCCCTCGTATGATAGAGGAACGAGGTTATGGATAACTTTTCCTAGATCCTTTGAAGAATGCCGACGACGGTGGATGCACCTTTAACGAGAAACCGTTTTGGGGGTGCGACTTTGTTCAAGGTACAAGTTAATTTTGACATTCCCTTATTTGAAGGAAATATAGATGTAGATGCTTTTGATAAATGGTTATTCTGTTAGAGGGTTACTTCTCTGTTAAAAATTTTCCCGACAACAAAAAGATCACATTCGCGCTCCTTATGTCCCTTCCCCATATCAAATACTGGTGGGACGGGTATTGCGAGAGGCATGCAAGAAGTGAGTCGGAACTATTCGAGACAGACCCCACTTGGGAAGGTTTTGTCGACGCCATCAAGGAGGAGTTGTACCCAGTCAGAAACTATGATGACCAGTACACCAGGTGGACACCTTTGTGTTCATCTTTTTACTTTAATTTAATGTTAGCTAGGATCTTTAACTGAAAGAATAACAAGCACAACAAAACACAAGAGACACACAAGTTTTACTCGGGGAAACCATAAAGGAGAAAACCCCACAACTTCCTCAGAGATAGATTTGTCACCAATACAATATCACAAAATGGAAAACCCCAAAAACAAGATATTATTTTGCAGCTCTCTCTCTTTCTCCTTAGCGAACTTGTCTCCTCTCTGTCACTTATGTGAACTTCAGTGAGTGAGTGTGTGTCCAAATGAGAGAGCCGGAATCTCTATTTATACTTTAATTTTCGTGTTAACTTTTAACTGACTAGGTCGTCCTCAACTAAACTGATTGGGTCGACTTCTCTAGGAGACTTAATAATACATTTACATTTGACCTTTTGGGGAACTATTGCCCTGACTTACAATGGAGGATTTTACCTCAATGACCTAGTATGACTAAGAATAATAATGACATCCCCAAACAGAGGAAAAAAATCTCCGTCAGAGGTACAAATAAAATACAATAATAATAACAATATAAAATACAAGGGAATATATTCCGAAGTTACAATTACAACAACACTCCCTCTTAACTAGGAAGGTATTCTCTTGCCACAGTCATCAACCCCCTGGACACAAGTCTCAACCGTCATCATCATTGGATCATCATCAATGCTGGAACATCATCATCAACACTGGATCATCATCGTCACTGTTGCCGCAAGCCTCATTTTTTTTATCATTGATTGGTGACATCTCTCGAATCTACTCATCATAGGAAGTTCTACAGATCCAACTGTTGGAGCATAGGCCGCAACTATGGAAAAGCTGCCAAGTTTTAGGAAAAAGCACTAAGTTTTGAAGGAAAAGTGTTAATTTTGAGGAAAAGCACCATTTTTGGGTAGAAATGAACAGTGCACGGTACAGCGCCAGATGGACGAGCTCACCGCAGATTGCGAGCTGGAAATCGTGGAGCTCGCGTGCAAAAGTCAAAGGAAAGAGTAAATAAGGTGGCCGAGTAGAAAGCTCAACCACCACAGTAAATGAAGTGGCGGAATAAAGGTCTCATCTTCCCTCATTAAGGCAAAGTATAGGAGTTATGGTTGCTCGGACCAAGGAAGAGCAACGGGCCGAAGCATTGAAGGCGAAGGACAAGGAGCGAAGAACGATGAAGCGACGCCCATACCCGCGATCTGTGGCGGAAATCATGGAGTCTGCAGGAAGCTGCGATGTGACTGCAAGAGGCGCTTACAGTACACCTAGCCGTGTCCGCGGTTAGGGTTTTTGGGGATCACTGTTGGGAAAGGCCCACAGTTTTGTAAAGGTGCGACCCTCAGGGCCACCTATATATATGTGTAGTTGAGAAGAGAAAAGGGTTAGATAGTTACTAAGTTACATGGACAGTCTAAGTTGATGTCTGAGTCATTTGTATTGCTGTATCTTTAAGTTGTTAATGATCATTTTGTGCATGTAAGAAGGCCACGATCTCCCAGGAAGACTGCTTGGCGTAAGGGCCATTGCATGTATCGACCAGTCGCAAGAGGACTGAGAGGGGAATGTAATTATATGTCTTTGTCATGGTAATATTTGTAGAAGAAGAGAATAGATCTAAGAGAAGGGCTCCCAGTTGTGTGCGTGGAGTTTCCCAGAAAGATCTAAGGCTGCAGCTGTGTGCGTAGCAGAACTGTGTTATCCCTATCTCAAGATAATATAAAACACAGTTCTCGTGGACGTAGCTTCCCTCCTGGAAGTGAACCACATAATTCCTGTTGTTGTGGTGATGCTTTATGTGATTGCATTTCTTTGCTTTACTGTCTATGTTTCTATGAATGTTTCACTATCTTTATGAATGATTATGTAAAGTAAATCCTGGAAGCTCCCTTAGAAGTTGTACTTGTGCATTGTCGAAGGAGTCTGTAAGAACACTGTCACTGCAGCGCTAAAGGAGTGTGTTACTGCACTGTGGCGCAAGGGCAGAGATGATACATAGTGTATCGGAGGTAGCGGGTAAAAGACTCGTGCGCAGGTGCGGAGCTACCGCGCAGCTCGGCTGAGAAGAGTGAGTTCTAGCGCTGTAGCGCTGGGAGACCTGTGAAAGAGAGACGCTCTGTCCAGGGGTTACCTCCAAGGAGGGAAGAGAGAAAAAGGAAAGAGAGAAGACTGTAGACTCCACACCACCTAGGTTAAGAAAACCTGATTCCTTAGCCCCCCATAGCCACTTCGGGTGAGACTTCGGGCTGCTATGCAGCTCGTTACCGAAAGGGCCAGTGTGCCAAAGGGGTGTTTGTTGCTGTGCATCCTGAAAACAAGGGTCTGTCCAGAAAGCAGCCAACAAATGGTTCCGTTGCCAGCTTTAACCCTATTATTTTGAAGGCAATGTGGTGTTGGAATCCTACAGCTAAAGAAATTCAAGAGTGGTTTGATTCAAAGGCTAGAGAGTTCGCTGAACGTGAAAATAGAAGCCCTAGGCTTCAGACAGAGGACTGGTTGCAGAAGCATATTTATACTGAGCTTCATGAAATATTCTTTGTAACATTTGCACTCGAGTTGCATGAGTGGGTATCCAAGCTATCAGATACTGGACCCACTGTGCATGTTGATCAACCTATCGTTTGGACGACTGAGCTAGTTAGCATTTTGAAGCGGGTAGATAATCCTGTGTCCCGCGCAGTAGACTTTTGGTTGAACAGTCTGCTGGAAGGCTTCATCACGGAGTTTGCAGTAGATACGAGAAAGAGCTTCAGCGAGGCTGAGAGGAGCTTCTTCAAAGCATATAGGGGTAAGTTCTTAAATTCTCTGAACTTGTGGATTAAAATGCTCTTATATGAAAATGGAAAACTATGCATAGCTTCCGATGAATAGCATAGACAAGTAATGTCCGTAGATTCTGATAGTGATCTTGAAGTTATTGGTTGCACTCGTAGCGGAAAACGGTATAAAGTAGGCCTCGACCAGCATTCTTTTGAGTCTAGCCCAGAAGATAGCCGAGCTCGTAGAGCGAGCCATATAGAGAGACAAGGGAGTGCTCATATCCCTTATCACCCTTTTACACCGCAAAAGCCAGACGGGGCTCAACATAACCCCGCAGTAACACCCTCTAGTAGCCCGCACAGTACTTCTAGTACCTCAGCCCCACCTTTGTTTAACCATCCCAGAGGCAGTGCCACAACACCTCCACGTCAACCTAGCACAAGAAGGATGGGTGATGACATGAAGTTACCAACCTTTAGAGGAACAGGGCTAGAAGACCCTGAGCAGCACTGGTTTCTATGTGAAGCCATTTGGACGATTAAGAAAATTAATGATGATGCTGTTAAGCTGGTTCAGTTAGCAACCACACTAAGAGAGACAGCCTTAACCTGGTTTATGAAATACTTAGCAGCACAGAATAGGACGCTTGCTGATGTAAGAAGTGCTATGATTAAAGAATTCAAGAAACCTAAATCAGAATCACAGTGCATAACAGAACTCAAAGACATAAAACAGTTACCTACAGAATCAGTATGGGACTTTGACCAGAAGTTCAAAGCCTTGATAGATCAAGTAAGCTTTGAGTTTGCACCGCAGCAACATAAGGAATGGTTCATTGCTGCGCTGCTTCCTCATATTAGACTTCCTCTTATGCAACAGAATCTCACTACTCAAGAACAAGCTCTAGAGATGGCTATGAAACTAGAAGCTTCACCAATTGCTGGAACAAGCAACGATGTTGCGTAGTTGCAGAACCAAATAGCAAACCTAACTTTGCAAGTGCATGATATTAAGAAAGGAAAGGATGTTAAAGAAGAAATTTGGTGTACAAAGTGTAGAGCACAAGGACATTCAAAGGACCATTGTCCTGTTTTCATAGATTATATTGCAACCGGAGCACCTAACCCTTTACCACAGGCTCAGGGGCCTTGGTGTGAAATCTGTAGAACTAGAGGCCACAGACCACAAGAGTGTCACTTGTTACAGAAATATGTACAAACTCCAAAGAATCTATATTGCAATTTCTGTAAATCAGTAGGCCATGATGAGAACAATTGCAGAGCATATGACCTTATGATAGAAAGAAAACATGATGTTTATAGAGTATAGTCAGAACCATAGGGACCCACAGTAGGTCTGCAGTATGACCCAGCTCACGAAGGCCGAGGAGGAAATTACAGGGGCCGACGATGCGCAGGAGGTTTTGGTCATGGAAGAGGACAGATCACTTGCTATAACTGTGGAGCTCAAGGCCATTATGCAAGGGATTTCCAAAACCCTACAACCACCTATAGATACCGTAAATATTATGATCATGTCATTGAAGAATGCCCTCAGTTGATGGCCAAGATGCAAGAAAAGAAGCCATAGGTTAACCAGAATATTCAGTTGATTGCAGCAGAAAAAAGAGAACCGGATCCCACAGTTAATATAGTGACGTGCAGTGGTGCAACCACTGGTGCGCCAGAGTCATGAAATGGAAAGCCAACAACAAAATGGGTGCTCCGCGCTAATATTAAACCATCCCCGCTCGACCTACAGAAGCAAAAAGAAGCATTCAAGCAATCTCAAGAGTATTTCTCAGATCCACGAGCTTCAAGTTCTGTCGCATTACCGCACAATGATATTAGACCGCATGTGCCAATTCAAGAGAACCTGGTACAAGAGCAGGCTACTACATCTGGAAGGCCTGATGAGGAGGATACACTAGGCAGTGTTCATGCTTTCCTGAGAAGCTGCTTAAAGTTGTTGTGCAATGAAAAAGCAACTATGGAACTCCAACACATGTTGGATCTGTGTCAACAATCTGCTTCGATGAACACAGCGCAATGTGCTGTTCATCAGATCAGGAGTCATACTAGAACTGGAAGAGAGATGAGACTCATAGCGCAGATTGGAGCATTTGAAATGGACGAAGTCATTTTGGATTTAGGCTCAGAAGTTAATGTTCTCACCATGCAGAATTGGGAACAAATGGGTAGTCCTCAGCTTATCAGATCTCCTATCCATCTAAGACTAGCAAATCAACAACGAGTTTCTCCATTAGGCAGATTACCCAATGTACCCATTGATATTGAGGGAGTAAGTGTTGTGGGGAAAATGCACCTATAGTTCAGGGGAGAAACTACCAACTTACGGTGATAAAGATAGACTGACAAGCATTCATTCTACAAGTACAACAAATAAATGAAGAGATTAGGGTTTAGAGATGTAGGCACCTTATTCAGAAGGTTGATCCTAGTTTTGCCTCCCTCGCTCTTCAATGCTTATCCAGTGTCGCAATGCCCAGACCTGCAAAACAACTTGATACCTTTCTCAAATACATTTGACTACATATGTAATACTGATATCCATAATATAAAGAGACATCAAACTATAATCAAACAGTAATCAAATCTAAGACACATTAATAGGTCATATTTGGAAAGAGAAGAACTTCTAATCTTTATTAATGAATGAAAGCAAGTACATACAGTTATACCTTCTTCAAGCTTGGCACTTCACGAAACCTAGATTTAAGGTCTCCTGCTTCCGTTCTCCAAGGATCCCAGCCTCTAAGCAATTGTACTAGGGTTTACCAAAACTGAAGCACAAGAGAGGGGGATGAGGGTCTCCATTTCTCCAACATAACTTTGTAATTGGGCTTAGTTCTCTCACATGACCCTTCTACCCTCCTTATATAGTCAGTGAGGAAGAGGAAAAGAAGTTATAACTGCTCAAGAGGTTTCCCAACCAACTTAACTTACTCGAATTTTGAGATTTTGACCAAAACAGGAGTGTACGCTACTCTACAGTAGACAAAGTCGCGTACACATGTCATTGGGCGCTACGATTATAACAATGGAGTCGCGCTCAAAAGCGTATACACGCTACTATCATGCTTGTGTACCAGCGCTCATATTGAAAAATGGCCAAAAACAGGCTTTTCTGCTCATTTTCAGGAGATGGTTTGGTCTGGAAAAATGTTCCTAAGGGTCATATACATCAAATGGGTCAAGAATGAGGTAATTTCAACCATTTTTAGTGTCCCAAATGACTCCTCCATCCACAAATGTCCTGTTGTGTGACTGAACTTGATCTCAAGAAATGTCGTCATGCGACCAAGGGAAGCAAGTGTCGTCACGGACGGAGAGGTGTCATTTCAAGCTATAACAGTAAGAAGTTCTGCAGACTTTGAAGTAATCAAAATTCTGGATGACAATAGACCTTACCCAGCACTTTTAGGCATAGACTGGGAATTTGATAATCTGGCTGTCATTAATTTGAAGAAAAGACAGATGACCTTTGAGGATGACTAGATTAGGGTCATTGCACCACTTGATCCCCTTCAAGGACCACGGTATATTGAACCCATTCGAGCAGAAGAAGAAGTGCGCCACATGGAAAGTTTGTATCAGATGACTGCTAGTCATAATGATTATGTCAATCCCACAGCGGACGGCCATATCAGCTGGCGATGCAATAGCTCGTGCACATCAGATTCAGAAGTAGGACTGGAAAACTGGCAGAATCGCTTACATGAGGTTTCTGCAAGGCATTGCGCCATGACGACTAAATCCATTCAATGGATTGGCACAGAATTGAATAACACTCCAATCTTTGATGGTTTAGCTGGAGTAAGTGAATTCATACATGCATATGAACAAGAAATCCCAGATGAGCAGCGCATACAAGCATTGGATGTAGCACTGCGCACTACACCCGCAAGATGGTGGGGTGCGCATAAAGAAAATATCGACACATGGAAAGACTATCATAGGTTGATACTGCACAGATTTCAAAAGACTACAACAGGATTTTTGTGCAAATATGATGGACAGAGTGACCCCAGGTCACACGTTGAAGCATGTATTCAGCAATGGTCAGATATTCCAGAGGATGAGTGGGTTCACCTATTCATCCACACGTTGGATATAGTTCCAAGGAACTGGTACACTGAAATAGAATTGCGCAGAGGCACTATCACTTGGCCTCTCATGATTGGAAGTTTTCAACTCACTTTCAGCTTTGAGTCAGAACATCCAAGCATCGATCAGGATTTAAAGTGTATTAGAAATAAGATATTTGGACAATGTCCTTTACCAGAGTATTCTCAACCAGATTGGGTTGTCTAGATGGAACATGCCCTGGAATGCTATAATTTCACCACTGGAGAAGAGAATGATGATCCTAGCAACATCAATATTCCAGAGTCAGAAGGGATGCGCAAAGTCGAAGGCCCTCAGCTTGATATCCCTGCCATTACAGAACACATCAATCTCAAGAAGATTAACATTGGTACAGAAGCCGAACCCAAGTTTGCCTCTATAGGAGATTATTGGGATGATGAAACTGTTGGCCATATTGCAGATTTACTACATGATTACCAGGATATCTTTCCTACGAAGTTTACAGAAATGAAAGGCATCCTAGGATATTTAAGAGTTATGCGCATACCTTTGAAAGCAGACGCTAAGCCAGTGAAACAATGCCCATATAGGTTGAACCCGCGATATAAAGAAAAGGTCAGAGAAGACATTGGTAAGATGCTCGCAGCTGGTATCATTGAGCCAGTAGAGGAAAGTGATTGGATTAGTCCTATGGTGGTACAAGAGAAAAAGACAAAAGGTGAAATAAGAATCTGCAGGGACCTGCGCAAGCTCAACGACGCATCAGCGCATGATCCATTTCCTACGCCCTTTACAGACGAAGTGCTTGACAATGTTGGAGGACAAGAGGCTTACTCCTTCACTGATGGCTTTTCAGGATACCATCAGATTAGAATCCATCTAGAGGACCTCCATAAGACCACTTTTGCGACTGAATGGGGCTCATTCCAGTATACGGTAATGCCCTTTGGTCTTAAAAACGCTCCTGCTATTTTCTCTAGAGTTGTTGTTGCTGTTTTTAAAGAATTCATTCATAAGTTTCTAGAAGTCTATTTTGACGATTGGACTGTGTTTGGTTTACTAAAGAACCATATAGGGAATCTAAGGATGATGTTAGAAAAATGTAGATAGTATCAGATTTCCCTTAACTTGAAAAAATGTATCTTTTGTGCTCCTTTTGGTATTTTGTTGGGTCACATTGTGTGCAGACAAGGACTCATGATGGATCTTGCGAAGGTTGCCATCATTGCTAACTTGCCTGCGCCCAACTCAGTCAAACAATTGCGCACTACATTGGGACATACAGGATACTACAGGAAATTTATCAAGGGTTATGCAAAGATCACTGCGCCTATGGAAAGACTGCTGAAAAAGGATTCGAAATTCCAATGGACAGAAGAATGCCAACAGAGCTTGGACACACTTAAAGGAAAGATGGTCACAGCACCTATTCTAGTTTTCCCAGACTGGAGAAAACCCTTTCATGTTCATGTAGATGCTTCTTCCATAGCATTGGGGGTTGTACTGACACAACCGGGAGAAAGAGGTATTGACCACCCCATTGCGTACTCTAGCAGAAAGCTATCTACAGCTGAGAAGAACTACACCACTACAGAAAGAGAAGGACTCGCTATGGTGTATGCCTTACAGAAGTTCAAACATTGTCTATTGGGTGCTCATTTTAAAATGTATACTGACCATTATGCTTTGAAGTACTTGGTCAATAAGCCAGTGTTAGGGGGGAGAATTTGCAGATGGCTACTCCTCTTCCAAGAGTATGATTTTGAGATTATTGTGAAGCCAGGTAGATTGAATGCAGGACCTGACCATTTATCTAGGATAGAGTCAGGGGAGGAACCTACAAATTTGGAGGACAATCTGCCTGATGCGCAGCTATTTTCTGTTCAAGCAGCAGACGAGTATTATTTTGATATTCTTGAGTTTCTCACTACAGGGCAAGCGCCAGTTGAGTTCACAATGCAGCAGAAGAAACAACTTGTTGTCAAAGCTGCAGACTTCACTTTGATAGCGAGCCAGCTCTATAAGTTGGGCCCTGATGAAGTCTTGCGCAGATGCATTTTACCGCATGAGAATAATTCCATAATCGCAGAAGCGCACTCAGGAACCGCAGGAGGCAATTTCGTAGGAAAGCCGACTGCGCAGAAGATCTTAGCCGCAGGTCTTTGGTGGCCAACATTGCACAAGGATGCTAAGGAATTTTGCAAGTGTTGTGATGTGTGCCATCGAACAGGAAAATCTTCAAGAAGAGATGAAATGACGCTAAGACCCCAGATAACAGTGTGTGCTTTTGATAAGTGGGCCATTGATTTTGTGGGACCTATCAACCCACCAGGAAAGAGAACCGGCGCAAGATACATCATCACAGCTACTGAATACCTCACCAGATGGGCTGAGGTGAAGCCAGTTAAGAATTGCGACGTTGTCACTGCTGCGCAGTTCATTTTTGATAATATTGTCACTAGATTTAGATGTCCATTGATTCTAATGAGTGATCAGGGCACACATTTCCTGAACGAGACTATAGAGGCCCTTACTGAAGAATTCCACATTAGTCACCATAAGAGTACACCCTACCACCCTCAAGCTAATGGTATGGTGGAGGCATTCAATAAGATTCTGGAGAATGCCTTGACCAAGATCTGTAATCAACAAAGAGATGATTGGGACCTTAGAGTCACAGCTGTGTTATGGGCTTACAGAACCACATGCAAGAAATTAACAGGTCACACACCTTTCAGTTTGGTGTATGGACAAGAAGCAGTCATGCCCATTGTTGGCTTGGTTTTGCAACCAAGCTTAGTGCAATGGGAACCTGCTAACTAGTAGCAGTAGTTTCAATAGAAATAAATAACAAACTAATCTAAACTATATTAAATATGGATCTATGTGAAGTAAATAAACAAACAATGGAAATATTATAGAAAACAAGAACATGAAATAGAATAAAGAATAACTTTGTATTAAGAATAAGGGCAAGCAAGTGCTTGCAATGATAATACCTCCAAGTGGTGAATATTGTTGAGTAGCTCCAAGGGTGAGCAGCTCCAAACTCCAAAGGTCCCTTCTCCAAGGTAGCTACAATGGCCAAAAGCTCATGGGAGATTTTGGCAGCATGAGGATAGGATGATGGATGGATGGAAAGTGAGGAGCCCCTACCACCTTTTTATAGTTTTTGGTGGTGGGGAATACCATTATGGTTTTGAGGAAACCAATGGTATTGACCAACATGGTTTAGGTACCTTTTCCCTCCTTTTTCCTTTTTTGAATATTTTGAATATTTTTATTCTCTTTTTAATATTTTTGGGAATTTTGGACCCTTTTTGAGGGTTTTTTATGCTTTTTGAGGAAAAATATTCATTTTGAGTGGAAAAAGGGGTGTATTGAGGTCTTTTGGTGGCTTTAGAGGCTCAAATGGTGGAAAAGTGGACAAATGGGTCATGTGAATAAGGAAATGAGCTAGTGAGCACTTTTTAGGTGTTAACAGATTGCCCCCTGATGTGTGAGGGCAGGAGCTCATCGTATGGCCGATAGACATCATAGTTCTTTTGTCTTTTTTTCTGGGGTTTTGGGGAGGAGAAGAGACCGATTGGAGACTGGATCCACGGCCCTTGGAAGCTGCAAAAAATAAACAATATTACATGGCCTCAATATGAATGAGGAATAATCTCTGATAATGGACGAGGCGGGCATACCCATGCTCGTATCAAGACATATATAAACAATTAGTCCCAAGAAGGGGGACCTGAGAAAATACATAAACAATATGCTGGTACATCATGATGGTCCAGAGGGGACATCATTTTGGGATGTACTCATGATCATAACATGACTGATCTCAATAACTGATACACTGGAATAAAGCATCAATCGTTCTGAATAAGGTCTCAGAAGGGTTGATGAACTGCTGAAACTGAAGGTGTCCAACATATGTAGGGACTCAATGACTGTGAGCCATCTCTGGGAAGTATATGTAATTGTATACTCGAGGGAGTATAAAAACTGAGGTACATCTGAATACTTTCGCCATGCGCAACCCGGATATCTATAGAAAAAATGTAACTGGTTGTTTCCATAAGTAGACTCTCGAATGTGGAATAGTCAGGTTGTATCCGAGGTCTTTAACTGATAACTGAAAGGACCAATACCCTTTGAGAGTCTCAACAATGCGATCAAGGTGTTGAAGTCGAGCATGTGAGAAACAACCATTTGGAGAAGCACTGAGGACTCTTCTCGAAAATGATTCGTAGGCACTCATCGTAAATGGTGATGAGTCCAAGACACAGGGACCTCTAGGTCTATCCTATGGAATAAATTTGGTTGTCGTCGACAGAGGGAGACTAGCAACCAACAAGGCAATGATGTTTCCTTGATAGGAGCGCAAGGTGTAGAACTGAAGTGTGGTAGTACTGATGGTAGGACTGACATACTTGTGGAGATGGGAAGTAACTGGGGTCATAGAGTGGGTAGACTCAACCTTCTTTTGTTCAGAGCATGATGACATGGTTGACCTGGCAGCATAGGGAACTGACTTGTAGGTGTGGGTATCATTGCTTTTAAGGACTGAAGGGTATGTATTGACTCTGGGGGGGTCAAGCTGATGGGTGCTATCGAGGGGTTCTCAGGGTGACATACTGCAGAATACTCTGAACAAAGGCGACCAAAATGGGGAAGCTGCTATATGAGTAGACGTGATCTGTTGTGGCACCGAGAAGTACCATTGGGTCCTTCTTCGTAGTTTTAATGAGCTCCAAGAAGGGATAAAAGTGTGCTCTAAAATGGTACTGTCCTGTGGATTTTGTGAGCCCAGGACTGTTCGTGCTCATTGGTGCTTTCATTTTTAAGGAGTCTGAAAACGATAAGAAGACTCTGCAGTGGTTATGACTACTGTCCTGTTGGTTTTACGAGCCCAGGATGGTGATTTCTCGTGGTCACTTTCATGTTTAGAGAGTCTGAAAGCGGTAAGTGGACTCCATTGGTGTTCTTTTTCATAAGTTAGTCTCCAAGGCCCGAAAAAGCATAAAATGATGCAGATGGAGAACTCTTCTAGCCGATGTGACTAGAGTATTCCTTTCTCGTAATTAGTCTACAAGGTCCGAAAAAGGGGTAAACTTATACCAGGTAGACGCCCTTTCAGATACGTTTAGCGAGCATGAAAGGAAGCAAGGTTGCTCGGCGATCTTTTCATTGTTTTAGAGTAAAAAAAGAGCTTAACAGAAACTCCCTAAGTGCCTTTTTCGTAAAAGGGATTGCTCGGCCCGAAAAAGGGATAAAATTATATCGAACAAAAAGGGATTGATGATAGCGAGAAAAGGTCTCAAGCATCATCATGAGTGCGGAAAATTGAATTCGGTGACATAAAGATTGTCAAAAAGGGGCAATGGCCAATGTGGCACGCAAATCGAGGCGACGAGGGGTCATGGAAAAAATGCCGAAAAAATCTAGAGGTGAGAGCGAGAAATGATCTCAAGCATCATCACGAGCGCGGAAAACTGAATCCGGCGATATAAGGTTCGTAAAAAATGGACGACGGCCGATGTGGCACGCAAACTGAGGCGACGAGGGGGCATGGGAAAAAAATGCCTGAAAAAACTGAGCGTGAGAGCGAGAAATGATCTCAAGCATCGTCACGAGCGCGGAAAAATGAATTCGGCGATATAAGATTCGTCAAAAATGGACGACGACCGATGTGGCATGCAAACCGAGGCGACGAGGGGGCATGGGAAAAAATGCCCGAAAAATCTGGGCGTGAGAGTGAGAAATGATCTCAAGCATCATCACGAGCACAGAAAACTGAATCCGGCTATATAAGACTTGTCAAAAATGGACGACGGTCGATGTGGCATGCAAACCAAGGCAACGAGGGTGTGAAAAAATGGACCAGGTGAAAACAGGAAAAGGAAAAAGCTGTCATGAAGTTCTCGCTGTTCTGATTCCAATGGTACCAACGGTTTGAGAAACGGACGTCGTATGACACCGGAATGGTTGTTTGAAAAATGGTGGAATCTCTATAAATAGGGCGTGGGGCCCATATGACGTGTCATTGTTACGTGTGAGTTTGGCAGAGCAGTCAGAGCTCTTTCTTGATTTCCGGGAGATTTCACCGTTGGTTTTCGATTCCGCGAGTTTCAGGTAACTCTAGTCACCTTAGCCTTTTCAATTATGTCTTTTTTGGTTAGCGGCGGGCCCCCGAAGGCTGCGAAATTCCATGTTGGCCTTCCAATGTGGAATATCGCGGGTTTTGGCTCCTTTGTCGCGATGGACATCGCGGGTTTGAGGTTGACAGTCGTGATGTTCATCGCGACTGTCAGTTTGAAAGTCACGATGTTCATCGTGAGTATGGGGGAGACAGTCGCGATGTTCATCGTGACTGTCTGGCCAATATCCGCGATGTTCATTGCGGGTTCTTGTATAGAAGCCGCGATGATCATCGTGGCTTTTGATGGAAAAGCCGCGATGGTATTTTTTGAAATTTTTTTCTATGGTGCTAAAATTTTCTTTGTTTTTTGGCAGGATGCTGAGGAGACCATTGACGTCATGGAGAGAGCGAGAGATGGAGGAAGATTTGATGGTCCGGATTTGTACAGATCAGGGGGTTCGGCAGGCTTTGGTAGTGGGTGGACTGCTAAAGTTCGCTCAGATTCCACCAATGCGTTCAGTAGGACCCCTACTGAACAAGTTGGTGAGTTGGTGGGTACCTGCAGAGGGTGCCTTTGTTGTTGGGGGTGAGAGGTTGGAGATCACCCTCACAGATGTTTATTTTCTGACTGGGTTACCTCGCTTAGGGGAGGTGGGGGGTCTTTTGCCAAGGATCCCGATAGGTGTTGACATGGAGGATCTCCTGGAGACTTTCTGTGTCGCTGGGGTGATTGTGCAGAACAGCACGCTGAGTTTGAGATCACTGCGAGAGTGGGACATGCGCGCTGTCGGGGCTTGTGTTCTGCGGGTGTTGGGTGCCGCAACGCCACATCGTTTGTCAGGGGGATAGACGATGATGGTGGATTCTGTGCTGAGGGGGACTTATTATGCATGGGGTCAGATGTTTTTAGCTGGTGTCTGGAGAGATCTGGACAAGTTCAGTCGAGAGGGGGGAGAGTTCTGCTATGCCTCCTTTCTGTGTTCTTTTTTCTTTGAGCGGGTACCGACTTTGCGACCACGGGTGCCCATTCGTGATGGTTTGGTGAGCGAGCTACGGATGGTGCGGTGGGGGCAAATGATGCCTCGCGGTGGTGGTGGTATCCGCGGGTTCTTCTCGCAGGAGATGTACGAGCAGTGGGAGAAGATCCCGCTGCTGATTGAGGACTATCCATATGCTGGTATGGATTACCGAGGAGATCCGGAGATGCCTCAAGCCCAGGGACAGGCCTGGGGTTTAGATGGTATGTTTTGTTCTCTACTATATCATGTGTTTCTAGATTTATTGGTTATGATTATAGTTAGATATGCATATGATGGTTTATTTGCATTGTGCAGATGTTGGTCCTGTTCCACCGGCTGACTATGTGGTGCGCAGGGGATGGGCGATGGTGGTTGCTCCACCTCCGGCAGCTGTACCGCATCCACATGGTCAAGGATTTGGGGCTCGTGGTCGAGGGGTTGGCCCTCGAGATGATGCTGTTGCTGGTGTCTGAGAGACATTGGATATGATTCTAGCAAGATTCCCAGAGGATGGGTGGAGGGATCTGGATCGGGACATCGTCGAGCGATGTTTCGAGGCGCCTCGTGAGTGGCGCTCGATCTTGCTGAGAGCGGCATTGATGGCGGCCGAGTGGAGGGATGGGGATCAGCGGGATTAGGCAGGGCCGGCAGAGGGTAGGATTCATTTACGGGATGATCCAGCGGGGCCGGCGGAGAGGTGAGTCCGGGCTCGGCATGATCCGGCGGGACCGCCAGAGGAGGCGCCAGAGGAGCCTAGAGACCGTGATGATTAGATGATATGTATTTGCCCCCAAATGCTGATGAGCATATGGGGAAGATATTTTTTGTACAGATGATGTATTTTTGTATATTGGGTGCTGAGGGCACCTATGACATGTTTTGATATATATATATATATGATATTGGTATATAGTTGTGTATGCACATGGATGCGTTCATTGTCTTTTTGTTTGCCCGTGGAGGCATGTTTGGTTTTCTGTATGCCCGTGGAGGCACATGTTATGCACGTGGATGCATTATTCTTTATGAAATGTTTTGATTGGTGTGCCATTCAAGTACGTTGTTGTCCATATGGTCTGCTACACTATTGAGGTTTCTTGGGACATGTGTGAATGAAATGGATTCAAACTGTCGAATCATTTGTTTAGTGTGCAAAAATTTTCTGAAAAGACAGGGATCACGTACCTGGTAATCATTGTTGAGTTGGGAAATAAGGAGTTGTGAGTCCAAGAAAACGTTAAGGTGATGTATGCTCATTTGGAGAGCTACGGCCAGGAGACCGGTCACGGCATCATATTCAACTTGGTTGTTGGTGGCAGCACCTAAACACACTCTGTCGATGTGGATCAACTCATGTGAAGGGGAATATATTACCCAAGCTGCGGAGGCCATATTGGGGGACCAACGGCTTGCACCATCAGCAAAACCGACGTAGCAGAGTGGAACATGTGTGTGAAAGGGATAAATGGCAGGGGCCGACCGGATAGAGGGGTATCCAGTGGAAATCGTGTAAATGGTGTTAATTTCTTCCGAGGAAGAAGATGGTGGGGGATGAATGGGTCACTGTTGCTGACGAACGGGGGGGACATTAGGCCATGTGTCAATGTGGTGCTCTATAATGGCAGGGTCAAGACCATGCATTTCAGTATAGGACCAAGCAAAGACATCACGGAATTCATGGAACAGTTTTTTGTATTCTCCAATCTCATGCTCACTGCAGGAGGCTCTTAGTGTAATGATTTCAAGGGCACCAGGTGGGTTAGAGATATTGATGTGGATGACGGGTGAGATATTGGCCATGTTACCTTCCTCAAAGGCATCAGGAGTAGGAATAGGATCCTTAAACCAGTCGACTTTAGTAGAAGGGAAATCTTTGGACTCAACCGCGAATTGGGTAGCGGCGGTGGATGAGGTCTCTTCTGGGAGGAAGTATGAACGATGGTGCATATCTTCCCAGGGGTAATCAGGAGTAGTAAGAGCCTCTAGAATATCCTCATCATTGCGAAAACTTTGAGTGGTCGAATCGGTTGACGAGGGAGTAGTAGTCGAAGAGATCATATAAACGGTGTTAATCTCTCCGGATGAGGATGATACGGGAGGGTAGATTTCCTCGATGAGGGGAGGAGATATTTCTAAGTCGACGTTATTCAACTCGTACAACGTTGCTCTGTAATCTAGGATATCAGAACAGTGATGTGAGTAATGGCCGTAAATACCGCATATCGCACAAGGGTGGTTGGTATGCAGTGATTTGTCACGAGTCTTGGGGTTTGAGTCGATTTTGACAACAGGGATGTTGGGGTCGTCGTCAAGCATTTGCATGTGTTCCTGTAATGCAATTAACTGTGGACATTGATGAGTTGGATGGCCTAACTCATCACACAACGAGCATTTAGGAGGAGTACGGAACACGGGGGGAGGTTTAACTGCTTTGGGTGGGGGTACCGCAGTGTATGGTTGTGGGCCTCTGCCCCCAGTGGGCCTGATGAGAGGAGGGGGATTCGTAGATGACGAAGGGGTGGTGATACCGGAAGGTGGTTGAGTAGAAGTGACAATGGGTTGCACCGGCTGTAGGATGACATTTGGTGTCGGCGGTCGAACGGGAGGCGAAATATACCACACGGGTAATCCCAATGTTAACCTGAGGAAACTAAGGGTAGCCATAACCGGAGCGCTTACTACGCCCGAGGGAGGAAATAGAAAGGGGATTGTGTGGATGGGTGTAACACCAATGTGACTAGGGACCAATGGTGGTTTAGGTAACAAGGAGGGTTGATTGTTGGGTGTTTGTGTATTGTGTGAAAGAGTACAGAGGTTAGCAACGTGGGTCTTCGGTGACGGTGGTGGAATGGATTGGAATGTAGAAGTCATCGGCGCGTCAGAGTAGAGTTTGGGTCCCACGGAGGAAACAAATGAGGTAGTTGCACCACAAACAGGTTGTTCAACCATAGGGAGAACATTTTCAGGTGCAGCGGGGGCCTTGGGATCGTAATAGGTGAGTTGGTCGACCTTGACCACGCATCCATCATGCGGGAACATCATGGTATGAAAAACGGATGAGGCAACAACCCGCATGGCATACATGTAGCTGCGGCCAAGTAAGAGGTTATAGTCAAGTTGGGCATTGATGACCTCTATGTCAATGAGCATGGTTTTACTAGCCAGCTGGACGGGGACATTAGCTAAGAGACCTTGGGGTTGAGCCGAATGGCCGTCGTAGGCTCGCAATGCAGTGGTGGACTGCTGGAGAGTAGGGGATCCCAACTTCTGCCAAACGAATGTGGACATAACGCATGTAGAGGCACCTTCATCAATAATGCACCGATGGATGACAAGATTCCGAATGGAAATGGAAACTTGGAATGCTAAAGTAGAAGGCAAGCGTGGTTCGGACTGGTCTGAATCGAATGCCATCAGTTGTGAATCATTGGGGTCAATAGCGCCAATGGCAGAGAGCAAAGTCTTGCGCTGCGAAGGACAGTTTTTTAAGACTTCTAAAGCAGACATGGCTGTGGGAGACTGGGCTAAGTCATCTACAATGCTGTAATTTGACGCAACACGAGCATTGGGATTATTGTTGATGCGACGAAGTGGGAAGCGAGGTGCTTTAGAAGTGCCATCGAGTGGAGCCGGAGGTATACATAACGTCTGATCCGTGGGATGAACGTTAGTGTTCTTGTCGGCGGGAGGGGCTTCAGGGGTGGAGCCATATTGGTTCCGGCGGGTTTGGAGGTTGGCATCTGCGGATGACATCATTAACAAGTGGTGGGTATCTGAATCGAACATGGGTTGATCAGGAGCGGCATAAGTGATTTGTTGTGGTGGCGCGTTGCCCTGAGGGGAAGCTAACGGCTGAGTGTTCACTACACCTTGGGTTGGAAAGGGGTTTTGCAGCACCAAAGGTTGATGTTGAGGTGGTGGAGGGTTGGGTGGCGCCTGAGGAGCCGCTTGTCCTTGACAATGGGCATCGTCAGTCCAGAGTTGCCGAGCTCGCTCCAAATGTGGGCAAGCATGTGTGTAATGGCCATAGACCCCACATATAGAACAAGGGTGGTTTGTTCTAAGGTTATTGTTTTTAGGCTGCTTGGGATGACGATCCGGATTTTGGTTGGGAGGAGCAGCATTGTTATTATGCGGAGGATTGGGAGGTGGAGGACCTTGATGTTGTTGTTGGTTGTTTCCGCGGTTACGTCCTCTTCCACGGTTTTGTTGCCCACCCTGGTTACGCTGGTTGTTTTGGTGCTGGGGCTGATTGTGTTGTGTGTACACTTGCCCTTGAGCAGCGGGAGGATTTTGGTTTTCCGCAGGTGCGGGAGCAGGTTGCGATGGATAATAAGCTGGTGGGGCTGGAGGTGGTCCAGTTACCTGCCGGGGTTGTTGGTAACCCTGAGCTATTGGAGGTGTTGGGTTAGCTGTTGCAGCTTGTTGTGGGTAATACATTGGTTGAGGTGCGGCTGGGGGGGCGTATGTGGGTGGTGCATGACTAAAGCACTGAGGTGGACATGAGGGTCCGTGGGTATGGTGGTGAAGTGCCATGGGAGCATATGAATTGGTTGCTCTAAATTGAGATGTAGCCCACGAAAGGTTGGGGCCATGGCTAGGACGTGCAATGGAAAAGGGTTGGGGGTGCGAGGCAATACGACCAATGATGCCATCTGCGGCATGGGATGCCCCGGCGCATCGTGTTGGGATAAATCGCCCCGAGGGGCATCCGGTATAATGGTATACAGATAACCCGACTGGGCGTAAATGAGGTCAAATTGTTGGGCTTTGGGGATGGCCTCTTCTTCAGACTGGGGTCGTTCGGATGCCACATCCTTGGTAATGAGAGGGAGGAGGGATTTTAGAAACCAATCTAAGAAGATACGGTCGTCTAACTTGATTTTGCAGAGGCTTCGGCGTCGACGCCACTCATGAATGTGGTCAGTGATGTGGGTGGCCGTGTTATGTCTGCAAGATAGTAGGATCTCGACTCCCGCATCATAGCAGACAGGTAATTGAAAGAAATGCGGGAAGGTCAAGGCAAGGGAGGTAAAGGTGGCATGGGTCCCATGGGGCTGCTCGATATACCACTTAGCTACAGAGCCAGTGAAGGTGCGCTGTAACAGACGGAGGCGGATAGAGTCGTCCACTATGGAGTTGGAGGAACACCATAGATGGAAGGACATAATATGGTTTTGGGGGTTCTCACCTGCCTTTCCCTCAAACTTAGGGATGTCGAAGGGGAGTTTGGTGGGCATGTGAGGCCACGCAGGGTCGTGTCTGATAGGATCGTTGGTTAGCCTGGCTAAGTCTGGTAAATTCACACTCGCCATGTAAGGTAAACTAGCAGATGGATGTGGTGTAATGACTGGGACATGACTATTCATGGTGGCATGATGTAGTGGTCCAGTAGCCCCTAAGGGTATGCTAGGTATTGAAGGTATGTGTCCTCCAACTGCTGTGGTTTGGTATGGGCCAGCGTTTCCAAGTGCAACATGGGTTACAATGGGGTTAGGAATAGTAGTGGGGATTCCTGGGATCTGGGTTGTGGTAATGAGAGGGGGTGTGACCCCTATGTTTGGCATACCCATAATAGGAAGTAGTCCTGTGTTGGGCATTCCTAAAGGTGGAGTGTCCCCCATATTAGGCATACCTAGGGGGGTGGTTGTTGCCATGGATGGCACTGCAGTAGAAGGGTTTGTGGATGTATCTCCTATGGAACTGGTAAAAAGTGGGTTGAATTGTGTTCCAGCCATAAGGTTGGTTGGGAATAACGCAGTACGGTTTTCGGATTTTGCCTCAAAATCAGATGTGAAGTGAGGCGTGTCAGAATCGGATGACTGTATGTTTGGCCGTTGACTTGTCGAGTCAAGGGATAAGGCTCGACGTCGGTGATGTGGAGAGCCAAGTAGACTGAAATCTGGGGGTTCGCCCTGAAGATGACGAGATCGTCTAAAATTCTCAATGGTGAGAACAATGTTTTTTGTGTAAAAATCTTCAGTGTAAGATGGTAATGTATAAAAAACTCGAAACCTTAATGCAACCAAGGGTGCAAAAAGGGGAGTGAAAATAAAGGCTCTCAGGCCAAAAAAATCAACCTCAAAAAGGCACTTATTATAGCAGCTGTGCTATAATAAGTGGAGGGATGCAACAAAAATGGTCAGAGTACCAACAGTCAAACAACTTCTAGAAAAAAGAGGTGCTACTAGACCAACGGTGGATTGTATCATGCAAACACCTAACTAGAAGTATTGTGAGTCAACAAACGATATTCTCTGCAAGGTGATGAAATCCAAGTCAGAAAATATTGAGTGTTGAATCAACGGCTAGATATCCCCCTACCGGGAGGGACACCGGGTAATCAATCCTAAAGAATGGCAACTAGGATACTCCGTTCATGACACGTTCAGAAAATGTAAATCTGCCGTTTGGTCCTTTTACCGCAATACCCCCATACAGGGATATCCCGAGAACTGCGAATGGTAGCCTTCGTTTACTGAATGGATTTCGGTATTCCACTCAGGCTTCCGGAACCATCCTCGTGACTTCAACCCTCCTAGGGGAGAGGCCCTCTGATAAACTGGTTGTGACCGTGCCAAAAAATACTAGGAGATTTTGGTTCCCTAATGGACAACAGCTATGTCTCAAATGTAATAACTGAGGGGTGTTATTGGAACACCTATCCCCCCAATTCTACCTAGCTACAAAGTTCTTTTAAGTGCTCCCCAAGTGGGGTTAAAAGTTGGTTGAAGTTAGGGTAAATTTTAAGGCTCAGTTTAAATTATGTGTTTGAGTGGGTGCATGTGTGGTATTTTAAATTGAAATTAAATGCTTTGCAAAAAATATTCAAAAAACAAAGGATCTTTGAAATAGGAAAGCAAATAATATGAATTCTTCAAGAAATAAATGGATTTCTTTTAAAAATTTGCTATGGGCAAAATATCAAGGAAGTAAACAGTAAAATTTTTATCTAGATAAAATGCAAATAAATCCTTCTTTCAATTTCTGAAATTTTTTAAAAAGACTTTTTAAAGGAGCATTCTAAATAGTAAAAGATTTCTATGGCTGTAAAAAAATGCAGGAATTTTAATACTGTAAAATGTGCTAAATGGGCAGAAAATACAACAAAAAATTAATTCTTTAACGGATTGGCTGAATTGAAAAAACTTGCATTGCGGGTTTTGGCAGAACAGCCGCGATGGACTGCGCAGGTTTTTGTCATACAGTTGCGATGGGAAGCGCGGCTAAAAACCGCGATGTGCAGCGCGCAAATTGACCGCGAAGTCACGGGGAGCCGCGCGAAAAAGAGCCGCGAAGTCGCGATGAGCCGCGCGACTATTGGGCAAAAAGCCGCGAGGCGAAAGCTGTAAACGGACGCCGAAAAATGAACCTGAAAATTGAAAATTTCGGGCTGTTAATGGCAATAGAATGGGCCAAGATCTAGAACAACAATGGATCTACTGTCTAGGGTGGCAGATCTATGAATTAAACTGATTAAAACTACCAAAAACTAAGATCTAAAGCTAAAAAGTGAGATCTAAGAATTCGAAAGCAGCGGAGTCGCCAAAAACTGTTGGCTTGGTTTTGCAACCAAGCTTAGTGCAATGGGCACCTGCTAACTAGTAGCAGCAGTTTCAATAGAAATAAATAACAAACTAATCTAAACTATATTAAATATGGATCTATGTGAAGTAAATAAACAAACAATGGAAATATTATAGAAAACAAGAACATGAAATAGAATAAAGAATAACTTTGTATTAAGAATAAGGGCAAGCAAGTGCTTGCAATGATAATACCTCCAAGTGGTGAAGATTGTTGAGTAGCTCCAAACTCCAAAGGTCCCTTCTCCACGGTAGCTACAATGGCCAAAAGCTCATGGGAGATTTTGGCAGCATGAGGATAGGATGATGGATGGATGGAAAGTGAGGAGCCCCTACCACCTTTTTATAGTTTTTGGTGGTGGGGAATACCATTATGGTTTTGAGGAAACCAATGGTATTGACCAACATGGTTTAGGTACCTTTTCCCTCCTTTTTCTTTTTTTGAATATTTTGAATATTTTTATTCCCTTTTTAATATTTTTGAGAATTTTGGACCATTTTTGAGGAAAAATATTCATTTTGAGTGGAAAAAGGGGTGTATTGAGGTCTTTTGGTGACTTTTTGGTGGCTTTAGAGGCTCAAATGGTGGAAAAGTGGACAAATGGGTCATGTGAGTAAGGAAATGAGCTAGTGAGCACTTTTTAGGTGTTAACACCCATGGAATACATTGTTCCCAGTCTCAGAATTGCTCAAATTATAGAAATGGCAGATACTGATACTATGAGTGAAAGGCTATCACAATTGGTTGCCTTAGAAGAAGACAAGCTTTTAGCTGGATTCCATCAACAAGTGCAGAAGGCGAGATAGAAGGCTTGGCATGACAGGCATATTTAGAATAAAGTCTTTCAGGAAGGAGACTTGGTACTCCTCTATGATAGTAAATTCATCAAGTTTCCAGGCAAGTTTCGTGTACATTGGTTAGGCCCTTTTTAAGTGATGAAGATAACAGAAGGTGGAGCAGTTCAGCTTGCGAAGCTTAATGGAGAGTTGCTGCCCACAATGATCAATGGGAGTCGGCTCAAGCTTTATCGTGATGGCCACTCCGCCCTATTGACCTAATTAGCTGCTAAAGTCGTGTAGATGTACAATGTAGTTGAAAGAGGCATTGCACTTATCACAGTCTACACGGAAGTCGCGAGACATTTTCAGTCTCTGGATTCCCGCGCAGCTCCTCGAAACATCCATGCAGTCAATAAAGCTTGTTCTGAGCGAGCCACTTTCGCTCTTGTGGAGTTCTCCTCGCCGTGGAGCCCTCCATGTGCACAGTTACCCATGCTGAAGTTACCCACCGAAAATTTGAATTGCAGTAGTTCTGTAGCCGCGTCTGAGTCTTAATGAAGGATGAGACTGCCATCTAATTGTACTTGCTCTGACAGATTCGGATTGATATCCCTAAGATTCGCATTTAAGTACGGAGCCAAAGGCCTTAGCACATCTTCCAAAGGCTGTCAGAACCCATCCCTCGCACTTAATGCACCACAGAGGCGTGGGGGGGGGGTTGTCAACTCATCCGCTTAGGCACCAACGGTTATTAGCGTCACCTGTCCGCACCTACTACTGCCCTCAGCTATAAATACCCCTCATTCGTATATGCTTGGGTTACTTTCCTTGCTATCGAGTTGTATAGTTGTCCTGATTGAGAGTCTAAGCCATTGTTTTCAGAGCCGTATCGTGCAGACTGCTTTCCTCTATTTTCAGAGTTCGCATCCTACACTGTTCCGCCTTTTTCTGTTCAGTGTTTGTCGTGTATGCAAGTTCATGTTGGAGAACCTGTCAACTGAAGAATTCGTCCATCACTTCAGACGCACAGGGTTAGACTTCGGTATGGCTACCCCGGCCAAGACTGTAAAGTTTCCTATTTTCTCTGATCCCAGACAGTCCCCGGGCACAAGGGCATCTCAACAACAGCCCCAGCAGCAGCAGCAGCCGAAGGAACCTATTCTAGAGCCCTTGGCCACTCTGGTTAACTACATTCCTCCGCGCCCAGATGATGCACCCGAGGTGTGTATTCCCAAGAACGCCAAGTATTCGATTCCGCTGCCACCAATGGCGGAAATCGTGGAAGAAGAAGGATCCCTGCTTGGACATCTCCCGCTGGTTAAGTTTTCTGACTACAACTTGGGAGATTATAGAACGTATCCTCAGTTCGCACCAGATCACTATCTAAAGTTGGTCCATAATCCTGTTAAGAAGATTGATGAATTCATCCCGCAGGAATTTGCAGTAAATCTAGAAAATCCTGGACTGTTGAACCTGTTGAAGCTACCACACTTCGGGCATAGCAATGAAGTTAATGCGGTTGTCAAGGTCCTGTTATCCTGTGTTCACGGTGGTTATGTTTGGCTAGGGAGGCCAATTGATCTGAATGTGGACCTGATTCATCGAATTACTGGCCTATCTAAGGTTGGTAAGGACCCCAATGTCCATTTCGTTGGTAAAGACAAGGACCGAAAGTTGGCTGCACAGATGGTGCAGAAATACAAATTGTCGAGAGGAGGTCAGGCTTATGACCTCACTGTAGTTGAAGATGAAGCACTCAGATTCATAGGCAGTCTGCTCGCAGGAATACTTTTAACGAAATGCCGACCTAAAGAAGTCCCTGGAGCTGTTGTAGAGCTCACAATTGTAACTGCGGAGGGAGAGCAATGTAACTGGTGTCTCTTCCTCCTAAATTCATTCTTGGAAGACTGCTGAAACGTTCAGGACACCGCCAATCAGCTGTTCCATTTCTCTTGGCTCTTGATCTTGTGTGCCTTTGTCGGGTGGAAGGAACCGCCCAACACTCAGTTTCTTCTGCACCACTCAGGAGAGGTTACAGAGATGCGCTATGTCAACCTCTGGGATTCTAGTAATCCCGTGAAGCACAAGATGAACCGTGCCGTGTTCTTCGAGTATTATCATCTTCTCAGGGATACCATCCTGGAGATGCCGAGGCTTACTGAGGAGATGGCAGAACTCTATGGAACGAAGTTGGTCTTTTCTGCCAACTTGCCTGAAATCTATTTTCCCCCTCGCGGAATTCAGTCGGAAGAATGGGCCGTAGGGCTCTACCGAATGACTACCCAGGATGTGGAGGACACTATGAAGTCATGGCTAGATGAATGGAAGCAGGCCGCTGAAGCCGCTGCCACGATGCCACCCCCTAAGGTGCCAAAGAAAGATAAGGGCAAGGAAAAGATCGGGCAAAAGAATGGTTAAGGTCCGTCAGGATCGGCTACCAAGAAGCAGAAGCTGTCGCACCCCACAGAAGCGACTCGAGATCCCTATGAGATCCTTGCCGTGAGGCTCGACCAATACTTGAAGGAGCCATTTCAGGAGCTGCGTGCCTCTCAGGCCAATATCAGAAGTGCTATGGATCTGCAGCTTGTGGAGTTGAAAGGTCTTGTAGGACGAGTTGCGCAGATCTATGCGCCAGCATCCGGCTCGCAAGCGCCGCAAGCATCTACAAGCACCGAGCGGGTTGAAGTACCTACAGAAAGGCACACTGTCATCAACATCCCGCCCACAAGCATGACACTCCCGGATCCTCTGGCTGCACCGCAGGTAAGCGTGGTTGGCCCTGTTGAAATAAATTTGTGACTAATTCCGTTGGAAACTCTACAGTTGGTTCATGAGCAGGTCTCTACTGAGCTGAGAGCTAGGGAGCTCTCCACATTCCATGCCAATCAAAGACTGCAAACGCAGGAAGTAGAGCTAAGGGCAGGCTATAAGGAGATCTCTGCGCAGCTTGCACTTCATGAAGTGCAAGACACTGGGCTAAGGAATGCCATTGATGAAATCGCCCAGGAGCTACCGGCCTGCCAGATTCAACCAGACCTTCCTTTAGTTGAGAAAGTGCAATGCATTGGCAGAAGGGCAAAAACCCTAGAACAGCAAGTAGTTGCTATGGCTGAGGACCATAGAAATCATCTCGCCGAGTTGGAAGCCCGTGTCGTAGTGCCTCCCGTAGATGATAAGCAAGAACGACTTGAAGCACTGCGCATAGCTTCTACCCAAATGAAGTGCAGAACAGATGAAGCCCAGCAGTTAATGACGCAAGCTATGCAGGCTTGGGCTGAGCTCGAGAAGCTCCCTTCTAAAGTTGCCCTTTTGGAACAGGTGAAAGCAGCAGAAACGTCCCTAGCTGTTTTGAACGAAGAAGCTAAGCCCTTGGAAGGCTTAGCCAAAATGAGAAAGATGAGCGAAGTCCGCAAAGTCCAGCAAGAACTGCACAGGATCAGAGACAAAGATGCTACTCTCGCCAACATCATTCAGTCGTTTATGGATGAGTATGCTGAACTTGCTACCCAAGCAGAGGCCAAGGTCAAATCATTTACTGAGTCTCAAGAGTTGGTCGATGACGCAGAAGGAGAAGAAGCTACTTCAGACCTGGTGCAGACAGCCACGAAGTGCGTGCAAGACATGGACTCCGCTATTGCGTAGTGGAAGTAAGCCTTCGCTGCGACCCAAGCAAAGTCAGATGCACAAGTAAAACGACCGCAAGCTAGTGCGAGTGGCTCAGGGACGAGCCACACGTAAGTGTTAGGGGCATGTTGGAGCATAGGCCGCAGCTATGGCAAAGCTTCCAAGTTTTAGGAAAAAGCACTGAGTTTTGAAGGAAAAGTGCTAATTTTGAGGAAAAGCACCATTTTTGGGCAAAAATGAACAGTGCGCGGTACGGCGCCAGATGGACGAGCTCACCGCAGATTGCGGGTAGGAAATCGTGGAGCTTGCGTGCACAAGTCAAAGGAAAGAGTAAATAAGGTGGCCGAGTAGAAAGCTCAACCACCACAGTAAATTAAGTGGCGAAAAAAAAGGGCTCAGCTGCCCTCATTAAGGCAAAGTACAGGAGTTATGGTTGCTCGGACCAAGGAAGAGCAATGGGCCGAAGCATTGAAGGTGAAGGACAAGGAGCGAAGAACGATGAAGCGGCGCCCATACCCGCGATCTGCGCCAAAAATCGTGGAGTCTACAGGAAGCTGCGACATGACTGCAAGAGGCGCTTACAGTACACCTAGCCGTGTCCGCGGTTAGGGTTTTTGGGGATCACTGTTGGGAAAGGCCCACAGTTTTGTAAAGGTGCGAACCTCAGGGCCACCTATATATATGTGTAGTTGAAAAGAGAAAAGGGTTAGAGAAAAGGGTTAGATAGTTACTAAGTTACACGGACAGTCTAAGTTGATGTCTGAGTCATTTGTATTGCTGTATCTTTAAGCTATTAATGATCATTTTGTGCATGTAAGAAGGCTGCGATCTCGCAGGAAGACCGCTTGGCGTAAGGGCCATTGCATGTATCGACCAGTCGCAAGAGGACTGAGAGGGGAATGTAATTGTATGTCTTTGTCATGGTAATATTTGTAGAAGAAGAGAATAGATCTAAGAGAAGGGCTCCCAGCTGTGTGCATGGAGTTTCCCAGAAAGATCTAAGGCTGCAGCTGTGTGCACAGCGGAACTATGTTATCCCTATCTCAAGATAATATAAAACACAGTTCCCGTGGACGTAGCTTCCCTCCTGGAAGTGAACCACATTATTCCTGTTGTTGTGGTGATGCTTTATATGATTGCATTTCTTTGCTTTACTGTCTATGTTTCTATGAATGTTTCGCTATCTTTATGAATGATTATGTAAAGTAAATCCTGGAAGCTCCCTTAGAAGTTGTACTTGTGCATTGTCGAAGGAGTCTGTAAGAACACTGTCGCCACAGCGCTAAAGGAGTGTGTTACTGCTCTGTGGTGCAAGGGCAGAGACGATACATAGTGTATCGAAGGTAGCGGGTAAAAGACTCATGCACAAGTGCGGAGCTACCACGCAGCTCGGTTGAGAAGAGTGAGTTCCAGTGCTGTAGCGCTGGGAGACCTGTGAAAGAGTGAGACACTCTGTCCAGGGGTTACCTCCAAGGAGGGAAGAGAGAAAAAGGAAAGAGAGAAGACTGTAGAATCCACACCACCTAGGTTAAGGAAACCTGATTCCTTAGCCCCCCATAGCCACTTCGAGTGAGACTTCGGGTTGCTGCGCAGCTCGTTGCCGAAAGGTCCAGTGCGCCAAAGGGGTGTTTGTTGCTGCGCATCCTGAAAACCCGGGTCTGTCCAGAAAGCATCCAACACCAACCCTTTTTCATGTTGGATGTAGGCCTATCCCTCATGTAGGTATTCATCATCTCTACGAACAAGCCATCAAGTAGGTATATCCCAGGACCAGTCATTACATTGCCACAACAATAACCTGCATCTCCTACTATCACCTCATCGTATCCATATCATCTCATCATCACACAGAGCATATCCCAAATGCACATCTCATGTCCCACAATGGTCATCCCTCATCTACTAGCATGGGAGGAAAATCAGGAGCACCCCAAGTGCATTACATCCCATGGAAAACCTTCGCCTTAGACCATGAGAGATCCTTCCTATGCACATGCACAGTGTCTTATGACCATTGGACCTCTCAGCGTATCCAGTATGGGAGGACAATCAGGAGCATCCCAGATGCATTACGTCCCAAGAAACACCTACGCCTACCACCATATGAGAACCAACCCTTACATCTACCAACATGGGAGGACAATTAGGAGCACCCAAGGTGCATTACATCCCAAGTACCACCTACGCCTACCACCATGCGAGAATGGCTCTATCTTCTCCAGCATGGGAGCACAACCCAGGGCACACCAAGTAAATTACGTCCCAATGGACATCTTGCGTCTTCCACCATGCGAGAACCAATACATCTGTGTCTTCCGGTGTCATCACTCCCTCTTAGGAGGAACCTCGATTTGGATAACACCAAGATTCTCTATGAAGTACTTGAACTTCACTCTGGTTAACGGCTTGGTCAACACATCGTCTATCTGCTCGTCTGTTGCTACATACTAGAGCTTCACTGCTCCTCTCTACACCATATCCCTGATATAGTGATACTTGATCTCAATGTGCTTCGACTTGTCATGGAGCATCGGGTTCTCGAACAACTTCACACAACTTTCGTTGTCACAGAAGATACAAGTCGCATCTAACTGGAGATCAAACAAATCAAATAGTAGCTTCATAATCCATACTGCCTCACACATTAGGGGAGTTTTGAGGTAAAAAATGGGCCTCAAAACAAATAATGTACCATAAAAATTCACTTTATAAGAACCAATAGGATTCAAGATGATGATGTCAACTATAAGGGTAAAATTTGTAAAACAAATTGGAGGGAAAAAGAAAAAACTACTTTTTCTTATCATATTTTTGACATATATCCTTAACGGTTTACCGAAATTTCAATTTTGGGCACTCGTTGGATGCGGATTTTAATTCCACATCAATCCCATACTCACACTTCATACTTCTGAGGTGCCCACGACATGAAAAAATGAAAATTTCAATAAAAAAAACGTATTTTAAAAACATATATTAATATTAAAATACGTTTTTTTATTAAAATTTTCATTTTTTCATGTTGTGAGTGCCTCAGAAGTATGCAGTGTGGGTATGGGTTGGATGCGGAATTAAAATCCGCATCAAACGAGTGCCCAAAATTGAAATTTCAGTAAACCATTAAGGAGATATGTCAAAAATACGATAAGAAAAAGTAGTTTTTCTTTTTCCTCTCTAAAATTTAGAACTCTTATTTTATAATTAAAACTCTTATTTTATTATTTCCCTTGGGAGGCCCATTTTAGACCTCAAAACTCCCTTAATGACTTGCCGAACAAGCTGCAACATACTCTGCTTTGACTGTACTCAGTACCACGCACGACTGCTTCCTGCTAAACCAGGAGATCATACCAGATCCCACACTAAAGCAACATCCTGAAGTGCTCTTCCTATCTACGACATTTCCTGCCTAATCCGAATCAACAAAAACCTGTAGGTTAATCTTCTGATTCTCCTCACACTTGAGCCCATAATCAGCTATAACCTTCAGGTACCTCAATACATGCTTTGCAGCAATCAGGTGAACATGTCTCAGATCCATCAGGAACTGGCTCAGGGTTTTCACAACAAAGCATAAATCTGGTCTCATGTTCGTCAAATACATCAACGAACCAATCATATGATGGTACATCGTGGCATCAACTGACGCTGATGAAGCATCACACAGTAGCTTCAAGTTTGATTCCATGGGTGTGTCCATAGCCTTGCAGTCCATCATTCTGAACCTCTTTAGAATCTCTACTGCATACTTCCCTTGTCCAAGGAATATTCCATCAGCACTCTGCCACACCTCCATGCCTAAGAAATAATTCATCAACCCCAGGTTCTTAATCTCAAACTCTGCGACAAGCTTCCTCTTCGTATTTGCAATAAGCTCATCCTCTCTTCTAACAAACATGTCATCTACATAGAGTATAAGTATCACTTGATTTCCCACTTCAACCTTGTAGTAAAGGTTGGAATCTGCTTTACTCTTGGTAAAGCCTAAACTCATCAAGAAGCTATCCATCCTGCCGTACCATGTCCTTGATGCCCGTTTCAATCCTGTACAAGGATTTCTTCAATTTGCACACATGAGTCTATCTGTCACGTGTCTCAAATCCCATTGGTTGCTCCACATACACTTCCTCTTCTACTATACCATTCAAGGATGTTGTCTTGACATCCATCTAGTGTACCTTCCATTTCATTACTGCAGCCGATGCCAGTATAGATCTGATGGAAGTGTATCTTGCTACAGGTTCAAATGTCTCCTAGTAGTCTATGCCTTCTTTCTTGGAGAAGCCACGTGCCACAAACCTTGCCTTGTGTTTTTCAATGCTACCATCTGCAGCATGCTTGATCTTGTAGATCCACTTCGAAGTTACGATAGAATTCCCTTATGGTCTCGGAACTATCTCCCAGACATCATTCTTCATAATCAACTGGTACTCCTCGATCATGGAATCCTTCCATTATTTCTTCTCTGTTGCTTCCTTGTAGTTGGAAGGTTCTTTATTAATGATGTCGCACAACAAGGATACATAGCTGGAGTATGGTCTAGGTCTCTTGCTTTCTCTATGCATCCCCTCTAGAGTGCCATACTTCTCTTCATCTTGTATTGCTTCTCGTACCCATGCTGGATTTCTCTTGTGGGATTTCTTCTCATGAGGTGGATCTACAGGTTCTTGTGGTTCTTCCATGTCGCGGTCTTCATGATCTTCTTGAATTTATTCTTTCATGACTCTGTCTCTAGTTCTGATAAATTCAGGTTCATCAGATTCTTCAATCTTGACTTCATAAGTCTTCTTGAATGTTATACTTGAATCATCGTCACTTGTTCTTCGAAACAATTCTCTCTTGTATTACACGATCTTTCCTACAAGTCAATTTAGTTGCATGATTAGAAACATTTCATAATTGTCAAAAAAAAATTCTTATGCATAAATACATAGGTCACATAGTCATGCAACTATCTTAGCCAATGCTTCAACACAACATTCATCCATATCCCATATTCATAGTAACTTCCTAGATCCTTCCATCTCTACCAGAACATTATTAAGAGCGTGCACTACTCCCAACATGTCAGCAAAGAGGTTTCATTCTATATAAGTAGCAATGGAATGTTGTATAGTACCATAGGCCACTTACCCATTACTTGCATATTAGTAGTATTCTGTTCATCAATGCAACTTTTCTAACATGCATAATACACATCCTAAATCTAGGAAGATACGTATGTACACAACTGAACAATATCATTTAAGTAATCAGATATACAAGAAATGTCAATTCAAATACTTATCTTTGTTTGGTTGTTGGTTGGACTCCCTCTTGATCTTTGCTTCCTTGTAGGAACAACTGGAGTCTCTCACAGTGTGCTCCCTCTTGATCTTTGCTTCCTTGCAAGGAACTATTGGAGTCTTTGACAATCATCTAATTCTGAGGACCTTGTGCCTTTCTTGCTTATGAGCGCAAATGTTGAGCAAGTATTCTACATTGTATATCACTTATTCTTCGTACTAGAGTAGACTATGTGTGTCCCTTCTTCTCTATATCAACCAATGGATGAGAGGTTCTTCCAAAGAGCATTGATCTTTATTTGTTTTCTGGAGTCCAAGTTTGTAGGAGATTCTCCTACTCCTTTCATGTAATACTGAAAGTCATCTCTAGTTTCACCTTCTGAGGTGGAACCTTTTGAATGAACCCTTGTAGCTGGTTACCTTTATTTATTATAATACATATTCTTCATCACTTAAAGAATCATCCCTTTCTTCTCTGGTTATTTTCCTTGTTGGTTCATCATCTTCAACGATGTGAGCATGATGTCTCTTCTTGTTAGTCTTCTTGTTGGATGAACCTTTGTTTTTGGTACAATCTATGGAGTAGTGTCCATTTTCATCACATGTATAACATCTAATGTTGGATCGATCTCTTCTGGGTCTTCTTTGTCTATTGTAGTTGTCCCTCTGATTTTGATGGTGGTTCTCCCTCTTGTTGTGATGATGGTGCTCCCTCTTGTTTGATTTATTCTAGCATGAAATGTGAGATCTTGATCATCATTTGTTTCCATATTCTCTTCTCATGCCACAAGTCAAGCTTCTTCTTGTGCTTCCCATAATCTACTGAAGGTTATCAACCTCTTTTTGGAACATATTCCTTGAATGAATGAGTCCCGTGATATTGGGAGACCATTCAAGGTGGCCATTACGATCTCTCCTTCTTTTACCTTTTCTTCAACTGCTTCAAGTTGCTCCTTAATTTGAGAGACCCTTGTGAAGTAGGTTTGCATGGTATCTGAGTTTTGGATCTTCACATTCTTAAGCTGGTTCCTTAATGTCATCTTCCGATGAATGTTCTTCCCTTCGAATAGCTTCGCCAAAGCATCGAACATCTCCTTGGGTGTCTTCAAGTATGACACATGTGGGATGAGACAATCTTTAATGGAGTCTGCAATAATTATCTTGGATTTAACCAAGTTCTTCGTGTGGATAGCCTTAGCCTCATCTCCCTCTGGTGCTGGAACCTCTTCATTAACATATTTGTCCAAGACATTTTCTTCAAGGACAAGTGCAATCCTATACTTCCATGCTCGGAAGTTATTAGCTCCCGCAAGCTTATCCTCAAGCTTGGCATGGTGAGACATATTGAATGAGTATCTCAAATGGAAATATAAAATATTTAGGTCTTACCAATTTGAGATTCCCAACCTGGTTATGGAGTTGCTGGCCTAGGGTTTGTTAGAGAAACCTTAATTTTTCAAAGTTTGAATCTTGAACTCATAATTGGATAGGAAGATGTGCCTCCTCAAGGCGAGTTGTCTGATGTACTTACTTTTACAAATTGATGGAGGGAAGCCCCAAAAACTTGATGCCCTAGTTTTCCTCCCAGCAGTAATGATAGGACAAAAACTGAAAAATTCTTGGAATTTGATTCTGCTTTGATAGAAAGATGTTCCCTTCTAGGGTGAGTTATCCTAGCTTCTTTTCTTGATGATCTATGGAGAGAAGACCTCAAAATTGTAAGCCCTAGCTTCCCGCTGATGCACAATGTATTCTTTTCAGGTTAGCTTTGATAGCATGTTAATGTTTTTACTTTAATTCAATGTCAGCTAGGATCTTTAACTGAAGGAATAAAAAGCACAACAAAACACAAGAGACACAAAAGTTTTCCTCGGGGAAACCATAAAGGAGAAAACCTTGCAAATTCGTCAGAGATAGATTTGTCACCAATACAATATCACAAAATGGAAAACCCCAAAACAAGATTGTCTTCTTCATCTCTCTCTATTTCTCCATAGCGAACTTGTCTTTTCTCTCCCACTTATGCGAACTTGAGTGAGTGAGTGTGTGTCCAAATGAGAGAGCCCGACTCTCTATTTATACTTTAATTTTGGGGTGACCTTTTAACTGACTAGGTTAGCCTCAACTAAACTGATTGGGATGACTTATCTAGGAGACTCAATAATAGATTTACATTTGACCTTTTGGGGAACTATTGCCCCGACTTGCAATCAAGGATTTTACTTCAATGACCTAATATGAATAAGCATAATAATGACATCCCCGAACGGAGGAAAAACATCTCCATCGGAGATACAAATAAAATACAATAATAATAACAATATAAAATACAAGGGAATATCTTCCGAAGTTACAATTACAACAACACTTTGCGCCAAGAGAGAGACCAGACAGTACTAGAGTTCGCAAACATGTTCCATACTCTACACTCCAAATTGGGTATTAGAGACTCTTAACGACACATGGTCCTAAATCACCGCAACAACCTACACAGGTACATTTAGAGGGAGATGGATTTCTTGGACATATACTCACTAAGAGCATCTTATCGGTATGTTGTCAAGATCGAGCATAAGTTTAATCAAAATAATAAGAGTGATTTAGGGTCTATAAATTAGCAGCAGAAGTTTGGTAAAGTTGGCCCTAATTCAAAAAGAAAAGGACAGAGCAAGGACGACCAAAGCCCCGACAACCATCCCAAGCCATGGAAAAGAAGGGTAATGAGAAATCGAAAAAGGACACTGGAAAGTGGTGCAAATTCCACAAGATCCCTTGGCACAACACTAATGAATGTTGCTAAAAAAAATCCTTGTTAGCTGAGACTAAATTTACAAATCCAGACTCTGGGTTGGACTTTGACGCAGAGAAAGAAAAGGGAAAGAAAATCATTGACGTGTAACCTAGTGCCACCATCGCAATCAAAAATATCCAACTAGAAGAGTCAGAGGAGCCACGGGAAGGGGAGCGCCTCTTCCATTCACAACTGTGGGTGCAAGGGACTCCACTACATTTCATTGTTGATAGTGGTAGCCATAAGAAGCTCATCTGAATCGAGGTCATCAAAAGGTTGAAGCTACTGATGGTTCCACATCCCCAACCATACTATCGGTTGGCTGAGCCAAGGACGAGACACCCGCATCAGTGAACAATGTCGCCTTTCCTATGACATCAAGACCTTCAAAGATGAGGTAATGTGTGATGTTTCCCCGCTTGCAATTTGTGATGTTATTTTAGTACAACTGTATATGTGGAAACATCATGTTGTGTATGAGTCTAGACCTCGTAGTGGCATTATTACTTTGGTAAAGAAACTCTACAGGATACTAGAGACACTTCCCACTACTAGAGCGTCCCTGATCATAACTAAGCCATGCATAAAGTGTTGGCTTAAACTGAACTAGAAGTTTCCAATTAGACCCAGGTTCTTTGCATTTCTCTCTTTGACCAACAAAACCCCTTCGCACTGGCCCTTTCGGCAACAACCTGCGAGTAGGTTGAGGTCTCACCCGAGGTGTATCTTTATGGGGTATTGCGCAATCAGGTTTCCACAGTAAATGATGAGTTGTTTATCTAAACAAGTTGTGCAGTGTAGGACAGAAGGAGTGCGCTGCGGGGCAAAGTGATGCTGTGCACAGCAGGATCTCTGCTGCGAGCAGTACTGCGCGGTGCAGGCAACACTATGGGCCGCACCAAGGGTTTCTTACTGTCGCGAATCTTCTACTGGAACTACGAATCACCTACAATTATCTTCTACTTGGAAAATCTTAGAAACGTTAAGGCACTGAAATGAATATCACTCATCCATTCATTCAGGCACTTACTGGCTATCTTTCTAGCATTCATCAAGAAATTAGATTATTACAATCATGAACTGAAATGATAAACATGATTAACTATGATGCGTCCCTTCATTGTGTTTAAGAAAGTAATTATACTTAAATGACTGATTCACGGCCTTAACATAGAATTGAAATGTTCACCATTCATCTGCTTCCGCAGAACCTAGCATATCATTCCCAACCTCTCCTATTGGTAAATGCATATCAAAGTTCTCATATTATAGCATGCAAGGAAACATTCAAGCATTCATTATATAGAAAATACAGACAGTCATTCATTCATTCATAAACATCATCACATAACACAGGATTTAAGGTGGTTCACTTCCCCGAATGGAAAGCTACGTCTACAATAACGGTTGGTAATATATTTCTTTCAACAGGGATGGGGAAACCGTTCTTAGTCTGCGCACTCAGCTGCAGACTCTCCTTCTTTCGGTTCGGTCTCTGTGCACACAGCTGCAGAGCCTTTACAATATTCTTAGCTCAGAGAGATTTTTCAATACAAAAAGATTATCTTCTTAAGTTCTCAGCAACTACAAAAGAATAAAAATCCTAAAAGAGAGCAACACCGAGAACCCCCATCCCATACAAAATGTCTTCTTAAATAGATCATGCTCGAAGGTCATGTCTGTACAATGCTGAAGACCTAAAACCCAAAACCCTAAGGGTTTACAAAACTGTGTCGGTTTTCCAAACCAGCTTGCTGGCTCCCGATAGCGTCTGTTTGATCATGGCGGATCTCCACGTCCTCATTCTGTCGCTATCATCCTTCCTGTCGCATGTGTTCCTGCAGGATTCTTTTGCCAAACCGTTTCTCTCTAACGATTTTACCTTCTACGCGTGCCAAACATTGCTTTCCTTAAAAACCCATGCGTGGCCGCCTTCCTATTTTGCCTACGCCCGCCACTCAGCAATCCTACAGTATCTTTCCAAAAATGGCTGCTACTGGTCGAGCCGGTAGCTACACTTGATACTTGTCCAGCACACCGCTTTGCTGGCTCCATGTGGCCTCCTAACTCCGCAGCACTGCTTCTGTGCAGTACTGGTCTTCGCATCACATCCAAAACTTCGACGCTGCATGCAACTCCGCAGTCTCGTCAAAAGTTGGATGCTGCGCGCAACTTCGCAACATCCTTAATCCTTAGCCAAAATTGTGTTTCTGAGTTGCGCTCAGCTCAGCTTTCCCTGCTTGCCTCAAAAAGGTGCTTCCAAACCTTCATCTCAACCTGGGCCCAACATGCCCCTAACACTTACATGTGGGTCGTCCCCGAGCCACTGATTGTTTCAACTGTCTCACTTTGCACCACGACCGGTGGGATGAACTTGGCCACGAACTCATCATATGCACCGCACAACTACACTACTGCTTCTCTTATATCCTCCGCAACCTGTTTAATTGTCTCAAGCAGTGTTGGAGTTATTTCTTTTCCAATTTGATCTTGTACCTGCTCCTGGTTATCGCACAGTTCTACTAACTTATCTTCAATATGTTACGATACCGCCATGGCATTCTCTAGGAGATACTGTGACTGATTATCCATCTCAGTCTCTTTTTGTCATAGTTCCTGTACTTCCTTCTTTAAGTCGGATATCTCCTTGTATCTTGGCAGCCTTTCTCTAGGTGGCAGAGCTTTCACCTCTGCATTCAACTTGTCCAGCGCGGTCTGTTTTTCTTGTATCGCGGTCTTGACCTATAGCAACCCTTGATCCTCTTCAAGGGTCGTGATTTCCTGTGAAACCTTATCCAGGAGAGATTGGCACTTAGCCATCTCACTTGTGATGCTTTCCGAGGCGGCGATCACTGCTTGCTCTCTTACCCGCTGTTCAGTTAATGGCACCTGCTTGTTCAGCTTATCGCTCAATGTAGCAATATCAGCCTCATAATAAATCTCTTTGTCCTGCATCTCCATCTGCAAGGACCTCACCTTATCTCCAATCCTCAGAACTGTGTTCGCAGGATCATCCTGGATTTCTATGCCTTTGATATCCTTCGCCACATTGGATATGGAGGTCTCCAAATTCTGTCGATGGTCCTGCTCGTTGCGTAGCTGTACTTCTGCCTTCTGCTGAATTTGTCTGTTTGCTACGGTGAGTTCTGCTTGTAACTTCATTACTTCAACCATCTGTTCATGCATTTCCTCCACGATCTGCATGTGGATGAAGTGCAATCCTGGTAACGGGATTTTGGCTAAGTCGAGCTCTACCCTCTCGACTCCCTTCGTGTCCAAGGCCACTTGCTCTGCTATTGGCAACACAACAGCCAATGGGTCCACATGGATAATTCTGGTATTCGACGACAGCGTTATTGCTAGCTGCTGGCTTCCTTGCTGTGAGGTTCTTACCAACCTCCTTTCAGCCCCTGCTTCCTGTGGCACAATAAGGTTTTTCTGGACATCATCCATTTTCTTCATTAGACCTTGCATTGCAAGCCTAATCTGGTGCAAGTCATCGTGGATGACCTTGTCCTTCTTTTCTTTAGCTGCCATAAGCTCCTTCATCTGCTCTGAGATTGTTTTGGCTATCATCTCGTAGTCATCATCATTGAGGACTGCCTATGATTGAATCTTTGTAGCCTTCACCTTTTTCCTTGATCTTGGCTTCCCCGAAGTCTCAGCTTCTTTCTCTTCCCTGTTTCTTCAATGATTGGGCATGAGAGAGAGATCGGCTCATCTTCTACTGAATCTGTCTCCACGTCCATGACCTCTACGTGGAAATCTGCTGGCCAATCTTTCATTAGGTCCTCAATATCCTACTCATACATGATGTACTTTCCTGGGAACCACTCTGGCTTCCTAGTTTGTGCTTTCGGCAATATGAATATACATTTCATATCCGCCTCAAAGTCGATGATGTGGATATACTTCGCCGTGACCTGCTTTGTTATGTGGGGTGTCTTCGTGATTGCATCGCGTAGCTGAATATAGTACTGGTAAAAGACTTCTGCGGTTGCATGCTGGCGCTCTGGATTTGTGTTTTCCCAGAGGTTGACGAACTTAAACCCTCTAGGATCCTTGCTATCCATAATGACACCCGCATAATCTCGCGGCTCCTTCCATCCGCACAAAGCGATTAGGACGATGAGCCAGGTGAAATGGAACTGTCTGCCATTCACCTGAGTGTCGTTAAGTTCTTTAAGGAACTCATTCAACAGAAACTGGCACCAATTGAAGCTGTAGCCTTCGGCCGCTGTGGCACCAAGGAGTATTGCGCCTGCAGGCACCTCCGAAGGTCTAGTTGCTTTGAGCATCTTGCTTGCGAGCAACTGTGTTACGAATCTTGTTGCTCGATCCTCTATGTCTTTTGTCGAGAATCCTCTTTTTTCCTTCACCACCGAGTGGGTATTCTTCATCTTCTCAACAACCTCTTTTTCTTTGCTCTTCCCCTGGAAGAATTGCTTTGGATCCTTACCGCACTTGCTTAGCCCGGTGATGCGGTGGATCAAATCAATGTTAATGTCAATGTTTCTATCTAGCCACAGATAACCTTGATGGATTCACGCCATGAGTGTGCGAACCACGATATTTAGTTTTGGGGAACGGTCAAAATGTGGCAATCTCAACAAGTTCAGTAGCCCTGACTGAACGACAGGTGCTAACCAACTATCAGCTACCAAGTTCAGAGTTCCCTTGGCGTCCTTTTTCCAGCACATATATTGGTCTGGTTGAAAATTCGGGTATTTGGGAACATCTGGCTCGTCTTTCTTCATTCCCAAGAGGTCATAATCCTCCCATTTACAATTTGTTATCTTTCCAAGCAGATTCTTACCAACGTTTACATGCTTTGACATAGGCGACAGCGAGATGTCATATCTCACATTCTTGAGCAATTTAAACATAGGGGCATTCAGTGCCCGCAGAGAGATATGTTCAGGTGTCATCTTCAAAGGTTCTATCTGAAAGGCTGGTGCTTTCTGTGCCGAGGATCCCAATTTTATGATATTGGATCGAGGTGCAGTTACAAATTTTCCCTTATCTTTTGGTTTTTCCTGCATCGTGGGATTAATTCTTGGTGATCTGCGGGATCCTTCACCTTGTTCTACGACGACCTTCTTAACTGGGGTTTTCATTAACTGCTGAATCCCTCCTTGCTGAAAGATCCTCAGTGCTTCTTCAAGGGTTAGTTCTTCTTCTCTAAAGGAAGGTTCAGACATTCATAAATGAGGTAGCGGCTAAGGTAGACAGAATACAGATGGCTACTAGCTCAGAGAGGTTAATCGCAAGAAAATTCTAGGTGCTTGGTAATGCCCGCGAGTTAACCAACGGTGTTATTTATAGGCGTAGCAGACCCTCTCCTACTTCCTTCAATGGCTAGATAAGCATTTAATGTGCTGTTCATTAACGAATTTGAGTGGATCCTTCGGTCTTTTCTGTCGTCAGCATGCTCAGAACGGCTATCTTTGCTTTAAATGCTGAAGTGGTTGCTGTAACAGTCATCTAACAGCTATTTTTCTGAAAAGCCATGCAACGACTATTTTTCTCTGGGTGCTACGCTGGGTTGTGCAGCAAGCCATGTGCAACCCTGTGCGGCTACTTCGCAGTGCCAAAAATTTCCAACTGCGCAGCTACTTCGCAGTGCCAAAAAATTCCAACTATGCGGCTTCCACTCTACGTATATATATATATATATATTTTTCTTCTTCTTTTTCTCTTTTTTTTTTTCTCTCTTCTGCGCAGCTTCAACAGTGCTGCGTGGTGCATAGATCATTCTTCTTTTCATACCTTCTTCCTTTTATCATACATGTACAGACTCCTTTACATTTCTGGTGTCCACTTTCAACTGTACTTGACACTTAGAATTCCCTTCCTTAGTTCATTATTCAGGGTTTTGCGAAGCAGTGCTATCATGGTATAGCTTTAGCCTGCTTCCATTTATCAAAGTTGGCAAAGTATCACCAGCTAAATTGGCTAACTGGACTACACCAGTGTTAGTAACATGCATCACAGTAGATGGGCCAAGCCAATGCATCTTAAATTTACCAGGGAATTTCATAAATTTGCTATCATACAGGAGGACTAGATCACCTACCTAAAAACACTTGGTCTTTATATGGCGATCATGCCATGCTTTCTCGCAGTCCTTCTAAGCTTGTTGGTGGAAGCCTGCGATGAAGCAATCTTCCTCCAAGCCCAGTAAGTGTAGTAATATTTCTTCTAGAGCTTCGCAGTCTGCCATCCCTGTAAATGCAGCGATTCTCAAACTAGGGACAATATATTCCATAGGCATTATAGCCTCCTTCCCATAAACCAACCGAAAGGGTGTCTGTCTTGTCACTTTCTTGCATGTTGTCCTGTATGCCCATAGCACAGATGAGACGCGCAGGTCCCAATCGTCTCTATTTACATTGCACACCTTAGTGAGTGCGTTCTCCAATATTTTATTGAAAGCCTCTACAGTACCATTCGCCTATGGATGATATCGAGTACCGTGCTGATGACGAATGTGGAATTCCTCTGTAAGCGCCTCAATCGTCTTGTTCAAAAAGTGAGTACCTTGGTCACTCATTAAAATATTCAGACAACCAAATCTGGTGAGTATTTCTTCAAAAATAAACTGCGCAGTAGTACTGGCGCTGCAGTCCTTAACTGGTTTTGCTTCTGCCCATATGGTGAGGTAATCTGTAGCAATAATAATATACCTTGCACCCGTTCCTTTTCCTGGTGGGTTTATAGGACCCACAAAGTCTATTGCCCATTTTTCAAATGGATGTAGTGTCAGCTGTGGATTCAATGGCATCTCATCTCAGTGTGATGGTTTTCCTGTCCTATAATAGACATCACAGTTCCTGCAATGTTCTTTGGCATCTTTATGGATCGTAGGCCACCATAGCCCTGCGCGCAATATCTTCTGCACAGTAGCCCTTCCTGCATAGTGACCTCCCGCGATTCCTGAGTGTGCGTCGGCTAGAATAAATGGCTTCTCATGATCGAGTATGCACCTGCGTAGGACTTCATCTGGCCCAAGTTTGTATAACTGTCCTGAAATTATAGTGAAGTCCATGGCGTGCACCACTAACTATTTTTTCTGCTGGACCAAGAACTCCTGGGGTGCCAACCCTATGGTTAGGAAGTCGATGATGTCCTTGTAATAATCATCGGCAAACTGTATACTAAATAACTACGCATCAGGTAGATTGTCTTCAATATTCGTCGCCTCCTCTCCTGACTCAATCCTTGATAGATGATCAGGTCCCAAATTCAGTCTACTTGGTTTGACAATAATTTGAAAGTCATATTCTTGGAACAGCAATAGCCATCGGCATATGTGTCCCCCTAACAGTGGCTTGTTGACCAAATATTTCAACGCAGAATGGTCAGTAAACATAAGGAAGTGCGATCCCAGCAAGTAGTGTCTAAATTTATGTAGAGCATATACCATCGCAAGGCCTTCCCTCTCAGTAGTAGTATAGTTCTTCTCTGCTATTGAAAGCTTTCTGCTAGAAAATGCAATAGGGTGGTCAATACCTCCCTCTCCTGGATGAGCTAACACGATCCCCAGGGCAATACATGATGCGTCAACATGGGCATGGAATGGCTTTGTCCAGTCTGGAAAGACTAGAATCAGCGCAGTGACCATTTTTTCTTTTAATGTGTCAAAACCCTATTCGCATTCTACGTTCCAAATGAACGGTGCATCTTTCTTCAGCAGCTTTTCCACTGCTGCGGTTATCTATGCATAACCCTTTATAAATTTCCTGTAATATCCAGTATGTCCTAATGTAGATAGCAACATCTTGACTGAATTTGGTGTTGGTAAGTTTGCAATAACTGCAATCTTCGCAGGGTCTACCATCAATCCTTTCTTACAGACAATGTGTCCAAGTAAAATTCCATAAGGCACACAGAAAATACACTTTTTCAAATTCAAGGATATTTGATATTTTCGACACTTCTCGAGCATCATGCGGAGATTCGTGCAATGATTTTTCAATAGACCAAATACAGTCCAATCATCAAAATACGCTTCTAAAAACTTGTGCATAAAATCTTTATATGCTGCGACGACGACTCTATAGAATATAACAGGTGTGTTCTTCAGCCCAAAAGGCATGACGGTGTACTGGAATGACCCCCATTCTGTAGCAAATGTCGTCTTATGCCTATCTGCAAGATCAATCCTGATTTGATGATAACCAGAGAAACCATCAGTGAAAGAATATGCCTAATTTCCTCCAACGTTATCAAGCACTTCGTCGGTGAATGGAGTAGGAAATGGGTCGTGCATGGAAGCATCGTTCAGCTTTCTGAGATCCACACAAATCCTGATTTTTCCTTTTGCTTTCTTGTCTTGGACAACCATGGGGCTAATCCATTCGGATTCTTCAACTGGTTCAATGATTCCTGTTTCTAGCATCTTATCACTCATCCATTCATTCAGGCACTTACTGGCTATATTTCTAGCATTCATCAAGAACTTAGATTATTACAATCATGAACTGAAATGATAAACATGATTAACTGTGCTGCATCCCTTCACTGTGTTTAAGAAATTAATTACACTTAAATGACTGATTCATGGCTTTAACATAGAATTGAAATGTTCACCATTCATCTGCTTCCGTGGAACCTAGCATATCATTCCCAACCTATCCTATTGGTAAATGCATATCAAAGTTCTCATATTAGAGCATGCAAGGAAACATTCAAGCATTCATTATATAGAAAATATAGACAGTCATTCATTCATAAACATCATCACATAACACAGGATTTAACGTGGTTCACTTCCCCGGATGGAAAGCTATGTCCACAAGAACGGCTGGTAATATATTTCTTTCAACAGGGATGGGGCAACCGTTCTTAGTCTGCGCACTCAGCTGCAGACTCTCCTTCTCTCGGCTAGATCTCTGTGCACATAGCTGCAGAGCCTTTACAATATTATTAGCTCAGAGAGATTTTTCAATACAAAAGATTATCTTCTTAAGTTCTCAGCAACTACAAAAGAATAACAATTCTAAAAGAGAGCAACACTGAGAACCCCCATCCCATACAAAATGTCTTCTTAAATAGATCATGCCCGAAGGTCATGTCTGTACAATGCTAAAGACCTAAAACCCAAAACCCTAAGGGTTTACAAAACTGCGCCAGTTTTCCAAACTAGCTTGCTGGCTCCTAGTAGCGTCTGTTTGATCATGGCGGATCTCCACGTCCTCATTCTGTCGCTATCGGCCTTCCTGTCGCACGCATGCCTACAGGCTGCTTCTGTCAAACTGTTTCTCTCTAACGGTTTTACCTTCTACGCATACCAAACGTCGCTTTCCTTAACAACCCACGCTTGGCCGCCTTCCAGTTTTTCCTATGTCCGCCGCTCGGCAATCCTACAGTATCTTTCCAAAAATGGCTGCTACTAGTTGAGCCGGTAGCTACACTTGATACTTGTCCATCACACCACTTTGCTGGCTCCACGTGGCCTCCTAACTCCGCAGCACTGCTTCTGCGCAGTACTGGTCTTCGCATCACATCCAAAACTTCGACGTTGCGCACAACTCCGCAGTCTCGTGAAAAGTTGGATGCTACACGCAACTTTGCAGCATCCTCAATACTTAGCCAAAATTGTGTTTCTGAGCTGCGCTCAGCTCAACTTTCCCTGCTTGCCTCAAAAAGGTGCTTCCAAACCTTCATCTCAACCTGGGCCCCACATAAAGGTAATCTCCCAGACAAGGAAATCCATCCTCTTCATTGTTTGTTCTGAAGGTGAACGAAAGATTGCAACAACATCCAACACCTCCACACAAGACCCCTCTACGTGGTAGAAATAGGTCAACATGATCGTGGAATCATACAAGGACATCTTCACCACACCTACCGGGGTGTTAATACATTTCTAGGTCAAGCATTCCATTGATTTGATACCCTGTGAGCCTTTACCTAACATGCCAGTATACAGGATTTCCTCATGGAAAATGAAGAAATCAAATGCTAGATTCAAGATTTAATTCAAACGGGGCACATTCGACCTAGCTCCTCACCTTGTGTGAGCCCAATTATGTTTGTACAGAAGAAAGATGTGATATGGCGACTCTGTATTGACTACCGAGATCTAAACAAGATCATAATCCGGAATCGGTATCCCATTCTCTGGATCGACGACCTTCTTGAGAAACTCAAGGGTGCCAAATATTTCAGCAGGATTGATCTGAAGTCTGGCTATCATCAAGTTCCAATTGAGCAGACTTATGTCTGGAAGATTTCCTTCAAATCCCGCGAATGCCTCTTTGAGTAGTTGGTCATGCCTTTCAGCTTGACTAATGCTCCAACAACCTTTATGAGGATGATGGATGATATCCTATGACCATTCGCCAATTCTTTTGTGGTCATATATTTAGATGATATCCTCATCGACAATAGAACATGGGCGGAACATTTGCAGCATATCCACTAGGTCCTTAGCACCCCACAACAACACAAGTTATACACAATCTAGAGAAGTGCTCATTTGGCATGGAGAGGGTTCAATATCTAGGATACATTGTGGACGAACATGGTGTTCATGTGGATCCATCCAAGATCCAATCCAAGATCCAATCCATTCGCGATTGGCCAACCCCGACAACTCTCACAAAGATTCGCAACTTCCTAGGACTTTCTAACTTCTATCGCAGATTTGTGTTGGGCTTCTCTAATATTGCTTGGTCCCTTATCCAGGTGACCAAAGGGGGATCTAAGTTCAAGTTCATCTAGTCCAAGCCACAAAAAGAAGCATTTGAGGAGCTGAAGCAACGCTTATGTTTGGCATTCGTCCTTCCCTTACCGGATCTACAACAACCCTTTTAGATTGCGACAAACGATTCAGACTATGTTGTTGGTGCATTCCTCACTCAACATGGCCATCTAGTGGCATATCACAGTGAGACACTTTCAGATACAGTTCGCAAGTACCCCACCTATGACAAGGAAATATATTCCATTGTCTAAGCATGCCTCTAATGGAAGCATTACATCCTTGGAAAAGAAACGTTCATCCAAATGGATCACAAGCCTCTGTAGTTCATGAAACCCAAGGAGAGTTACAAAATGACCTCCACCAGTAGTGGTCCACTTGTAGCAATTCTACTTGAACATTAAATATAAGAAGGGAAGCACCAATCGAGTCGCCGATTGCCTCAGTCGACTTACAGTAGTAGCACTAACCATGATTCTCAACTCTTGTGGCCACGAGACCTTCGGGTGGCCCCAACTATATAGCAGTAATCCTGTGTTTTCTCCCATCTATCAATCCCTGTGTGCATGCACATTTGTGGAAGACTTTCATTTCTAGGAAGGATTGTTATGCCACCTGGGCCATCTCTGTGTTCCTTCAAGCGAGCATGCGAAGATGATTTGGGAAGCTCATTACAGTTAGGTGGTAGGGCACTTTGGCACCGAAAAGATGATGGCTATATTGTAGAAGCATTTTTATTGGCCCAATATCAGACAAGATGTTGGCCGATACATCATATACTGCACTGCCTGCGCCATCGTGAAACATATTATCAAAATGCAGGGGCTGTGACAACACTCTACCCACTCCTAATGGGCCATGGGAATCCATCTCCATGGATTACATATCTAGACTACCTTCAACCAAGCATGGTAATGTCTACGTGTTTGTGGTCGTGGATCGATTCTCTAATATGGCCATTTTGATAGCTTGCAAGAAGAACATCTCTACTGAATCCAATACTAAGCTCTTCTTCGAGCGTGTTTGGGTTCATTTTGGGATGCCACTAAATATCATTTACAATCGGGATAGTAGGTTCCTAAGCAATTTATGGTTCAACCTATGGTCATTGATGGATACTAAGCTCACTAAATTGACTTCCTTCCACCCCTAGACCGATGGAAAAACAAAGGTATTCAACAGGATAATTGTGCATATTCTGAGAATGTACAATTCTAAACATCCCCGCACATGGGATGAGTGACTTACTTATGTTCAGCAGAGCTATAACAGATCCCTTCATAGGTATACTATCCACAACCCCTTTCAAGTGTGCCCAAGGTTCCAATCACTTGACCTAATTGATGTAGCTCAGCCCATTGCATCCACATGGGAGTAATTTTCCCATGCTTAGTTTGATGTTGATAAGGCCATCATATTTGTTGAACGAATCCAACACATATTCCAACAGGTCCATGAAATGTTGGAAAATGCCAACACTAAGTATGAGCAGCAACATGACCAACATTGGGTTCCACACAAGTTCCAGGTGGGTGATAATATTTGGTTGCATTTGCAGAAAGAGAGGCTCATAGGACCCCATCACAAGTTTCATCCACTTTGATATGGACCGTATTCCATCACCTAGACAATTGGTGACAATTCCTTTGAATTAAGCATTCCTCCATTCCTTGGCCTGCACCCAGTATTCAATGTGGAGCTCCTTCGCCCATATTTTCCACCATTGTTGGGCACCTTAGAGGTGGCAAAGCAATTGAAACCTACAGAGCTTAATTCCGACTACATGGAACAAAAAAATATTGATCATATCATGGATACATAGGTTAAGGGCTCCTGCTAGTAGAAGATCCAACTATATCGGGTTTTCAAAGCAGGGAAACTACTCCACCAAGGCAAGTTGCTCACCAGGAGTCAAGTTCAATAGAATTTTCCCCATTTGATGGGGGAATTCAACGCAATGGAGACGATTTCTTCCTAAGGGGGGTGTATTGATCCAGATGGACATAGGTGGCCACCCACCTATTGCACTGGCTCAAAACAATTTTCATTTTGGCAGTTTTCTAGTAATTTTTCTACAGTTATTCGGGTCCCGAACTTTTGGGCCCATTTTGAGGCCCTAAATGACATGTTTTGGAAATTTAGTGGAGGCCAATGGATGACCCCCTATCTAAATTTGTAAATATTGGATAGAACTTTCCAACGGGCTATCGAGCGTCCCGAACAGAGATCGTATGAAAAAGTTGTGACCTCGGGAAGATGACTATTTAACTAACCACCTTGGGGCTGCAAACTTTATGATGGCTCATCTTCTAGGTTTAGTTTTTTGGATGTTTAGGATTCCTTCCCTCATGCTTATGGTAAATAGGCTCTTTCGGCCTCTTCTTGTATCCAACTTGTCACAAATGAGTGTAGCCGCCGCATTTCTTCTCAGAGATATAGCTACCATTGTTCTAGCTGATTTTATTTTACAGTTTGTTCTATTTCATTCATTTTAATAGAATTTGAGTTTATTGTATTACTGTGTTTGTTGCCATATATCTATGTATGTGAACATATATATACTCTTTCATTTCGTTCTCACATAAATCCGGATCACAAATGAAAATTACCTAGGGGAAGGGCAAGGCCCTCTTTGGATAAATGACCCGCTTCCATATTTTGTGCACGATGAATGTATTGGAATTGAACTTGAAAAAAGTGATTAGAGATCTCCCAGATATGCTCGGCCATATTCATCAAGATGATATTATGAAGATGTATCTCATTATTCATTCATCAAATGACTAATTGAGAGTCAATATATATCTTCAAAACATGAACATTATGATGTGCAACAACACTCAGAAGAGAGAAAAGGGCCAGACTCATTCAACACGATTATTCGATCCAGACCCCACATTAGCTTTAAACGAGAGATATCTATTGGAATAAAAGTAGACAATAAATCCCATACCAAAAATCAAGTCACCACCTTGACACACCCTATCAAATGAGTCTCTATAGCCTTGCATGTATATATCTACAATAAGAGGATCAATGGACATTGGAGGATCCACAACACCAGCATATAGTCTAAACATATTGATCACACTGTTGACCACGACCTCCCATGGTAGCCTAATATTTTCAAAAAGAGCAACAATACTCACATTCCAAATACAGTAGGCTGCAATCAAAGGAAGATGATGGTAATTTTTCATCCCTTAGCTATAAAACAATTTTTGCAAGCACAATTCAACATAATCATTCCCCCACCATCCAATAATATTGAGATATTTCATAACATCAGTCCACATAGCCACTGCAAATCTACAATGAAAAAAAATATGGGAGGAATCCTTGCTATATTCTTTGCACAAATAGAAAATACTAGGACCATTCCACCATCATCGCTGAAGAACATCCCAAGTAACAAACTTCCCATTTTAAACCAACCTCATATTCATTATAATTTTTGGTGGGGTGTTCAATTTCCCTTCCACCACTATAGGACTTGAGGACTATGACTTTCAACCATAGCTTGGTATCCACATTTTTTCATATAATTACCTCCCTCCTTATCATAAATCCACACAAGATCATCCTCATCACCCATGATTTGGATATGTACAGAGTACAAACCTTTAATATATCTGTCCCATAATGGATTCTAGTGAATTGTAAATCCTAGTTGATCAGCAGTTATCCATCCCTGATGCCACATAGTCATAGATGCCACATCCACCAAATTAGACAAAGTTGCTTTAACTTGAACCTTGAGAAAAGCGATGATCTCATCAAGCAAAAATATGTCCCTTCTACACCGCATAACAACATTCACCCCAACCCACACCGAGATTCCCTTCCTGACTTTCTAAGAAAGAAAGCTCTCAATAAATGGATATGATAATGGAAGCACATTCAATTGGTTAGACACGCCAGTGATGGATTTGTGCTCGAAGCGAATACAATCCACAATGTTCCCAAATGGAATATTTTTATCAATTAGAATATCCTTCCATAGATTCAACTTCTTCATAAACTACCACAGGGACCAAGCTAAAAAATATGTATATCTCTATTAAACATAATATTAAATTGCATCATGCTTTTCACTTTAAATTGATCTCCTTGAAAGGATAAATGAAACCACACCCCTATCGTCCCTAAACACTTGAGAATGAAATGCATGTTTAAGGTATAAATGTTTTGGATGTCCTCAATAATTTTTTTGAATCATTTTCTACTTTGTATGAAGAATTCTACCATTCTTTGAATCAAGGTAAGTGGTAGGTTCGCTTAAGCTTCTTGAGATCCCTATAAATAGTTTTGAATGCAAAATTAATGAGGAAAGATATATGTAGGTGGAATATTCATTTCTAAATGATGTCATAACCTTTATGAACATTGATTCACTCTTATAAGTGAGGAATGGAGTGTTTCATGGATGCTATTTCGATCACTAACCTTAAAAACCTAAATATATCCTTTTGAGTAGGAAACAAAACCTAAATCGTGTGATATGTTATGTGATTTCCAATATGATATATAGATGGGCCTCTAAGTTAAAGGTAGAATGAGACCCGATTTCTTATCTATTATTGAAATTATGAAACTAATTATGGCTAATTGACATAATAATGTAAACGTATAATGAGGTATAATATCACTCCATTCCTTTATGATGTTATAACCTTTATGAACATTGATTCACTCTTATAAGTGATGAATGGAGTGTTTCATGGATGCTATTGTGATAACTAACCTTAAAAACCTAAATCTATCCTTTTGAGTAGGAAACAAAACCTAAATCATGTGATATGTTATGTGATTACCAATATGAGATATATATGGGCCTCTAAGTTAAAGGTAGAATTAGACCTAATTTCTTATCTATTATTGAAATTATGAAACTAATTATGGTTAATTGACATAATAATGTAAAGGTGTAATGAGGTATAATATCAATCCCTAGTTTTTCCTTGCATGACGAACTTGAATCTACATTGTATTGTATAAATGAATGTTATCTAAATTATGTAATAAAAAAACTAGGGAAATCTTGTTTTATGTGTTCAATTATGTATTCAAAAATTGAAATCTTGTTTTATATTGTCTAGAGGAAAGCCAAAAAATGTCATTGCATACAATTGAAGGGTTTATTGTTAATATGGTCTAACAATGTGGAAAATTGTTTATGATACCGCTAACATAAATGCACATTTAGACTAGCAAACACTACTTTTTTTTTGGTAGCAATGCACATTACAAATTGGTAACAGAGATATTGGTTATAATACTAATTATGGTTAATTGACATAATCATGTAAATTTGTGATAAGGAATAATATTACTCCCTCATTTTTCCTTGCATGAAGAACTTGAATCTATGTTGTATTGTATAAAGGAATGTTATCTAAATCGTATTAAAAAATTGAAATCTCATTTTAATGTATCTAAAGAAAAGCCAACATTGTCATTGAAAAAAATTGAAGGGCTTACTATTGATATGGTCTAACAATGAGGAAACTTGGTTGGTTGTCGTACTGTTATTGTAAATTCAAATTTAGACTAGCAAACCCTACTTTTGTTGATTGGTATGAAGGTACATTAAAAATTGGTATCAGAGCTACTAGTTATGAAATTAGTCATTGTTAATTGACATAATCATGTAAGGGTTTGATGAGGTTTATTATCACTCCCTCATTTTTTTTTCATGAACTTGAATCCATGTTATATTGTATAAAGGAATGCTATCTAAACTATGTATTCAAAGAATGAAATCTTGTTTTGTGTTTCCAAGAATAAATCCAAACATTGTCATTGCATATAATTGAAGGGTTTATTCTTGATACTTTCTAACAATGTTAATAATTGGTTATCATACCACTGTCGTAAATGCACATTTAAACTAGCAAACCCTTGTTTAGTTGATTTGTAGAAAGGTGCATTACAAATTGGTATCAAAGCTATCGCTTGTAGCACTATGGGATGCATGGTCCCAATGAGGTTGAATCACAATGTTTTTGGTACTATGTTAAAGTAAAACATGTCATCTTTGATACAAAGAGACTAGTGATTTTTTCCATAGTTGGAATTGTATGAGATTATTGAGTCGAGTGGTTTGGTGAATTGGATAATGATTTGTAATCATTTTTAAGTCATCTAAATGTTAATGTAAGTGCTTAAATTTGATCATGTATTGATATTACCATAAAGATTTAATGATGTCCATCCTTTAGAATATCTAACATGTTTAAATGTTATGCATTATGATTGGTGATTTAGGTGGTTTGTTGTATGATGGACTAAACACCTAACATGATACAAACCCTATTGATTGATGATCATTATCCTTATTTAGTGCATATGGAATTTAATGAATTGGTTTAAAGGCATTGACATTGTTCTTAGGATGGTCATATTTCAAAGTGAGATACCTTTCACCCATGGTGTTAAAGACGATTGTTGAAATGATATTGTCTTATGGTTGTGATCAAAGAGTTTAACCGATGTTAAAATAGTCATGTTGGGTGATGTATTGGTTTTACTAATGATACTTAGCAATAACACCTTGAGATTCATGTGTGCATTTGAGTGAGTAAATGTCTTATGCACTTCAACGAGTAGTTCTTTTATGCTCATATTTATGTATAGTGAAGTTATCACTCATGAACATGACTATATATGGCTATTGATTTGAATGCATGTACGAGCATAATTGTGAAACAAGAAATCATACTTGATATGTTTTGGGTCATGCCATTGTTACTATAATGTACCCAACCACCCATGTAGCACTATTGAGGTGATGGGGTACTTAATTCCACCACGAAAGTTTCCTCTCTAATACCAAAATTGACTCTAAATATATTCCATTATATGATATTAGTGGAAGGATACTAAAACAACCTAAATCATCCAATTATAATACTAAATATGAATACAATTCCTTTGTGCATTCAACCATGATTATGTTAATTAATAGTGAAACACACATGAATGCCAACATTATAAGGTAAATAGTTCAAACTGTAAATTAAACATAACATATTATAACACATTGAAAACACTTATCTTTATGGTAAACATTCCTCCAATTGGCTGCAAATGAAGGGAATTCCTCCCATCCTTAGGAAATTTGTCACATTTATCCTTTCTGTGCTAGATTCCAACCCCAAGCCGAGGCTATCATTCCACAAGGGTGAATATTCTAAGTAATTATACCTAGCCCATAACTCGAGAAATATATTCTCTAGAGTCAAAATCCGTGCTATATCTATCACAATCAACCAACACTCTTCCCCCCTCATCCTATACAACACAATGAATGAGATTCCCTTCTCTATATACTTTCCCTATAGATATTTGAATTCCCTTCCATCGTTTCAAAATAGGATGGCCAAAGAGTATCACTGCTGGGACACCATGTAATATTAGTTGTAGGATAGGTTTCTCATGATAATTTTACATTCACAGATATGCAAGTTCATGTTTTCCCTCTCTTCCCTAATCTGTACCAGTCCAAGGATGATGATAAAAATGATTGCAATAATGATACTCCAAGCTCAAATCCCCACCTTTTATGTGCATGTTGGGAACATGCAATGTGGCACTCATGAGGAGACCATGTTTTTTCCACTTGATCCAATCCTAAGACAATAATATAATAAACGTTAGTTAATCTCCTCTCATAACCATAGGTTAAGGAACTTAAGGTAATTTCTCTAAGGTATTGCAAGTGAGACAAAGCGATGAAGTTAATAAGTAAATAGGGTCATCTCTCCTTAGGCCACTTTCACTCCCTCCACTTATGGAATCATAACCCCCCCATTTCTTCTTCATCCTTATTCATTGTATCCATCGGGGATTTCTATATTAGTGACTCACATATACATATTTACAACATCCTTGGTCATCCTAGACCATTTAAGTTCATCTTATATCCATTTAATCATTACATTCATAATTACATTCTTAGCTCAAAATAGGGTGTTACATTCCCCTCCTTAATTCATGCATTGTCCCTAATGTGTTTTTATCACTATTAACATTTACAAAATGTACATGGAAATTTCAAAATAGGTTTAGGTATGTCTCTTGCATAGGATCTTCCAACTCCAACATTCCTTCTTCTGGGATGTAGTGGGTTCATTAGACATTTATCTTCACTATTTCTCTATTCCTGAGCTATTTGATTATCTTATCTAAAATAGAAACTAGTTGCATTGACATATTTGCTTTTGGTACCACCTAAATAAGAGCTCAATCAATGATATGGTTAGGATTAGGTACATACCTTATCAATAATGACACATAAAACACATTATGAAATTTTATGCAAGTAGGAAATGCAAGATCATATGCAATAATCCCCATCCTAGGAAAAATCTCAAACAACTTGTGATATCTAGTGTTATCTTAGGGGAAATCCCTAGCTTTAGGGAGCTCTTTTTCGATCTAAATTTCCGATACACATTCTCCCCAACCCTGAAATCTCTTGATATTTGGACATTGTATAACTATTCTACCTATTCTTTGTTGTTTTTGAATTATGTTTGATCTTTAACTATATTATATTCCATTTCTTTAATTAAATTTGGCCCATTTACTACTCTATCCCTTGGGATGTCCCAACTAATTATTGTGTTGGATTTTCTATCATATCTAGATAAACATTCTAATATTCAAAGAAGCATGATGTCCATTATTATATGGAAAATCTACTAAATACATATAATCCTCCCACTTGGATGGCTTGTCCACACACATTCATAGGATAGCTTCAATCACTTGATTCACTCTTAATCTATCCATCTGTCTATGGATGATATGATGTACTTAATTAGGTTTAAATATCTTCCAAATAATTTGAAGAGTCATTTCCAAATGTTTGTAGTAACCTTTGGACCCTTTTCTAAACAATGGCTAGAGGTATTCCACGCAACCTATAAATATTTTTTATGTAAAACTATGCTATATTAGTCTCCTTATGAGTTGACTTGATTGTAATAAAGTGAGCATCTTTTGTCAACTTGTTCATCACTAGCATGATGTAATCATGGTTCTTTCTTTTCCTGGGTAACTAGTGATGAAATCAATCATCAACATTTTCCATTTCTAGTATGGTGTTTTAAATGGTTGTAACAAACCTGTTAGATGTCTATGCTCAAATTTTACCCTCTGACATTCCATACACTTGGCTATATACTAAACAATGTCTTTCTTCATTCGTAGCCAAAAGTATTGGGTTCTTACTATTGCAATTGTCTTTTGGTATCTAGGATGTCCAACATATGGAACCTTGCATCTCACTCATTACAAGTTTCCTTAATTCAAAACAATTAAGAAAATAAATTTTATTTTGTATGCATAAGAATTCCACCATACAACAACTTGTAATCTTCGTATTTTATGTCATACATTTTCTTGTTGTAATCCTTCTATAACTTGAACGTAGTGTTCATTTAAGGTAACAACCTTAATAATTATGTTCATTAAATATTATTTGCACGTGCTAATGGATATAGCATCCATTGTATATTCTTTTTTGTTCAGTGCATTGGAAACATTGTTCTCTTTACCTTTAGTATGTTTCATGTCAAAATCAAAGTAACAAATAAATTCAATCCACCTTGACTACTTGGAATTCAAAGTTTTCTTTTCAAATAAATAATTAATCCCACTATCATCTATTCTTATCTCAAATTTCTACCCATTAGGTATTTTCTCCATATCTTCAATGCATGTACAATGGCAACAATTTCTAATTCATGTGTGACATATTTATTCTCATGCTCAAGCTTTCTGGATTCAAGGAAAACCACATGCCCATTTTGTGCAAGGATTCCACCAATCACTTCTTTGCACGCATCTCTATGAACCACAAAATCCTCTTTTAGATCAACAAGATTGAGAATGGGTGTACTAGTGAGAAAATTATTCAACTATTGAAAACTATATTCACACCATGGTGTCCATTCAAAATTGATTCCTTTATTCCATAATGATGTAATTGGATGTGCCACTTTTGAGAATCCTTCTATAAATATTTTATAGCATCCAACAAGTCCCATGCATGATCGTACTTCTAATATAGTTTTTGTTGTATGCCATCATATAACGAATTCAATCTTCTCTAGATCCACTACTATTCCTTCTTAAGAAATGATGTATCCCAAATAATGAAGTTTCCTCTGATAGAGGAACATTTACTTAGTTTAGTGTAAAGTGGATGTTCTCTTATCACTTGTAGTATCAATATCAAGTGCTCTTCATGCTCCTCCTTTGATTTTGAGTAAATAAGAATGTCATCAAGGAACACAATGAAAAAATTATCGAAATAATGCCCGAAGATTCCTTTCATCAAACACATAAAAGTAGGTTGTGCATTTGTAAAACCAAATGGAACCACTACAAACTCTTGTGACAATATCTGGTTTTGAAAGTTATGTTGATAACATATTACTCTTTAATACTTACTTGATGGTAGCTTGATATTCAATATATATTTGAGAAAATATTTGTTCCTCTTAGTTGATCAAATAAGTCATCAATTTTGGGTAGTAGATATTTGTTCCTGATAGTGACCTTGTTTAGTTGTCTGAAGTCAATGCGCAACCTCAGAGTTCCACCCTTTTTCTTCGTAAAAAGTATGGGTGCTCCCCAAGGAGAAAAACTTGTTCATATGTATCCTTTATTCAACAATTCTCCCAACTGCATCTGTAACTCTTTCAACTCAGGTGTAGTCATTATGTATGGAATCTTAGAAACTAGGCCACCTCCAAGAACCAAATCAATAGAGAAGTCAATGTATGTTTTTGGTGGCAATTCTAGTATTTCTTCATACACATTTTCAAACTCTTGTAATTTTAGAAATTCCTCCAAGAATGGGCTTTTAAATTTATTTATCTCTTCCACATGATTTGCATAAAAATAACACCTTTTTTTGGAGCATCTCTTCAACTACAAAGATGAAATCTCCATTTGTATGTCTTTGACTATTTTCTACTCTCATTTCTCATCAAGACGAGTAAAAGAATTGTTATGGAAATCTAATACCATATGGTGTGCATCTAACAAATCCTTCCAATAAGCATATCACAAGATATAATTGGTATTATGTTCAACTATGAAAAAGTACTATGCGCATTTATGTATAATGGAAAACATATTACTAACTCATTGGTTTTCCTTTTTGTTCTAGTAGCCAATTGAGCCATCCATGATTTATCATGCTTACTTCTCTTTAGAGGAAATATTTCAAACAAATTATAAGAAATATAACTATGAATTTCTCTTGAATCAATTAAAATGGAAATAAGTTGATTGAGAACCTTATTGTTGGCAGGCGGTTTGGTAAGGAAGAATTGCAACATCGCCGATGCTACGACACGTCAGAAGAGGTCACGGAAGGAAGAAGGTTGCATTATTTTATGTCTTTTTTGAGTTGTTCGTACCACAGAATGCGGGTTTTTGGGTCACTGGACCATATGATATGTAATTTTGAGCTAATTGTACCGCAGTAGGTGGATTTTTGGGTCATTTGGACCTTGTTAGTTAGATTTTGGGTCATTTGTCCAGGAGTCAGTTAGAAAGTTGTTAGTAAGTGGACAAGCATTGTAAAGGCGGAAGCCTATATATAGACAGAAAGTTGTAGGTCTTAGGATATATCTTGGAGAGGCATTTTTGAATATGTTCTGAGATCAAGAGATATTGCTGAGATCTAGTTTTGCAGAGATGTTATATCAGGGTTTTTCTGAAGTAATATGACATGACGGAACTGTTTGGTGAAATTCCCTGTGTACCTTTCGTGTTAATGCCTATTATGATGATTTGTTGTTGTAGTGAACCTTTAATGTTATATTTGTTTTTGTTGTGATGAATGACTCTGTTAAATAATGCTATGAATACAAATGATGTTAACCTTGAATGCATAGATCTGTTTTGGGTGTTGCGATAAGTAGAGTAATTGTTTCCACAATCATCCTCCTTCATTCAGCGGAAACATGGTTCCATCCACTCTCCCTTGATCTCCTCGGGTGAGACCTCATGTACTCTGCAGATGTTGCTGGGCATGCTAAACCCTGTCTGGGCCAGTGCTTAGGGAGATTGTAGTGGGTTGGTGTCGACAGTGATGGGAACCCCTGTCGACTGGGATTGAGTCAAAAAATGGTTTCGTTGTCGGGACCATGTGCGAAGTGAAAGGAGGATATGTTGTGGCACCCGACGAAACTCGAGATCTAGGAATGGTTTGATCGAAAGCTACAGGAATTTGCTAAAGAAGAAATCCAGAACACTCGATTGACAGTAGATCAGTGGGTAGATAGACATATTCATGATGGTCTGCATGAATGGTTCTTCTGTCAGTTCTCGGTCCTATTGTTCGAGTTGTTGGCGAAGTTGACCTTTCAGAAGAGGAACTTCTAGGGTGGTGAGCCGACGACCTAGACCCCAGAGTTGATTTAAGAACTGCAGGAAGTCGATAATAAAGCATCACGGGCTATAGAAGTGTGGCTTGATAGCATCTTGGAGGGGTACATTACTGAATTTGCTGTCGATACACAAAAGTCCTATAGAGAAGCTGAGAGATTTTGTTTTTGTGAACCTCGTGGAAGGTTCCTGCTTTCGCTCCAACTGTCCATTAAGATGCTTATTTGCGAAAATGGTATATTGAAGATGCATATAGATCAGTAAGCAGCCTAGTGGGCGGAGGCTGTGGGTATCGCGACAATAGGGGGGATGGTGCATGGAATGATCAGGGGTAGATGGGTGCGTATCACGATGAGATTGTGAGTGAAGTCGAGGAAGAGAGTGGTCTTACATGGGGAGGAGTGAGGTTTCGATAGGAAAAGAGGAAGAGGATAGGAGAAGGTTCTGCTACGATCGAACCATAAGTTCATGAAGGAAAACCACATGGGACGAAGCGACCTCACAGTTTGGACAAGGATGCACAGGCTACGCACAGGATAGAGGCAAGACCTAACACCAGCAACAACGTACCCACACCTCCGCTTACTATCTGTCAACCAGTGAGAACCACCACTTCGACCCCACCAGGTCAACAAAACTTGATCGCTAGTAGTTCAGTACCTGCAGGAAGTAAGCCCAGGATGGCGTGCGATGATGCTAAGTTACCGTTGTTCCACGGGAGTGGGACAGACAACCCAGAACAATATTGGTTTTTGTGTGAAGTGGTCTGGACTGCAAAACAGATCACTGATGATGCCGCTAAGAAAGGAAAGTTAGCGACAACTCTGTGAGGTCGTGCATTAGATTGGTTTATGAAGTTTGTTCTAGTCCCTATAGGATCCCCAGAGAGGTCACTAGATGAGATCTGGGATGGATTGATTGCAGAATTCAGAAAGCCCAAGTCTGAGGCTCAATATATTACGGAATTGAAAGAAATTAAGCATTATCCCAATGAGACGGTGTGGGATTTTGACCAGCAGTTCAAGACGCTGATGGAAAGGGTTAGTTTCGATATGAGCGTTGTCCAACATAAAGAGTGGTTCATCGTGGCATTGCTACCACATATTCGGCTACCATTGATGCAACAAAACATCTCGATGCCCAGTGAAGCTCTGGAGATTGCAATGCGATTGGAGGCATCGCCGATTGGAGAAAATGCAGCTGGGATGTCGCAAATTCAGACATAGATAGCTAACTTGACCATACAGCTACAAGATTTGAAGAAGGGAAAGGAGCAACACGAAGAGGTATGGTGCACACGATGTCGAGGGGAAGGGAATATGAAGGACAATTGCCCGGACTTCCGCAACTATTTGGTTTCAGGAGCGCCAAACCCATTAAATGGTGTTGGCATGTCGTACTGTCGTGTTTGTCAGGTATTTGGGAACCGCCATGAAGAATGTCCATATATGCAGAAGATGGTCACCAAGCTGATGAATCTATATTGCACTTTCTGCAAATTAGTGGGACATGATGACAAGGATTTCCCACTATCAGTGACATTGCCCACTGTTGCAGACGCAGTGTACATTTTTCTTCGTTGCAGACCATATAGTAGAGAACTTCCCGCAGTTGATTGCACGATGATAGGAAGGGAATATTCCACAATTGCAGAACCAGGCTCAACAGCCCATGCAAAATCAGGTGCAGCAACCAGTACAACAACCGGTGCAGAACCAGAACCAACGACCAATTCAGAATGCTAATCAAAATGTGAACCAGCCGAGGAATCCACCGCTGAACCAAAATCAGGGTGCAAATGTTTCAATGATCTCAGCAGAGCCCATGCCATATGATGCAACTGTTGCAGTGATCACACAGGGAGGTGCAAAAATAGGAGAACACACTTCACACCCGCTGATCCGGTTAGCTAGGCCGAAGAAGGTGTCATTTGACATTAATTCAGAGCGCGATACGTTCCAGTAGGCATGAAGGGCGTTGGACAAAGGCAAGGCTATCATCTGTGGCATGCCCCCTGTCTTTGATGACACATCAGATGTTGTTCCATCAGTGCAGTCTGGAACTTTGCAGAGATTCCTAGAAAGCTGTTTGTTGTTGGAAAGGGATCCTACTACTCTTGCCTAGATTGAGGGGTTGTTGCAGTGATTGCTAAGGGGACGCCAGGAACCCGCGGTGAATTCCTTACAACGGAGGAAGACTGGAAAGGAAATGTGGATGAATATTCAAATTGGAGAGTATGATGTCGAATCAGTTATTTTGGACCTTGGTTCAGATGTCAACATCTTAACCAAGAAGGCATGGCAGAAAATGGGGAGTCCCCCATTGAGATGGTCCCCTATACAAATCCAGTTAGCTAATCACGCTAAAGTGACGCCGATTGGAAGAGTCCCTCGGTTAGTGGTGGACATTGAGGGCATGAAGACCTACGCTGACTTCGATGTCATCACAGTGGTTGCAGGAGGAAGCTCTTATCCCGCGTTTCTAGGGATCAGATGGGATAACGATAGTGGAGTGGTAATCAACTTCAAGCGACGAATGATGACTTTTGAAAATCGCGATCTTAGAGTTATCGCCCCGTTGGATCTGGCTGAAGGACCTAAACACCTTGAACTAGTGAAAGATGAAGATCCTAGTGGATGGGACCATGCATTCAATATTTCAGAAGATTACATTCATCCAACTGAAAACGGTGAGCTTGGATGGCGTAGTGAGATCTCTGCATCTTTCGACTCTGATGACGCGCTCGAACACTGGTAGAACCGCTTGCACAAGGTGTCGCTCCGTAAGTGTGGATTGATCACGCAGTCGCTATTCCGTGTCGCGACTGAAAGAGTCACACTCCTAATATATGAAGGACTGCCTGACTTGCCTGAATTTCTGACGGAGTTTGAGGAAAGAGTTTCAGAACCTCAGCGATTGCTAGCATTGGACGAAGCACTGAAGGCTGCTCCAGCATGCTGGTGGGCGACACAAAAGGCATCAATTGATGGATGGTCGAAATGCAGAAGATTGATGATGGTACGCTTTGGAGATACCAAGGTCTACCACGCAGGGAAGTATGATGGTCGGAATGATCCTAGTGACCATTTGATGGAGTGTCAGATGTTATGGGCATCGCGACCAAGAGATGAGTGGGTCCACGCATTTATCCAGACTTTGGGTGAAATTCCACGGTCATGGTATATGGACACTGAATTACAGGGAGAAATCACTACTTGGTTGGAGTTGACCATCTGTTTTACTCATACGTTCAGCTTTGTTGATTCCAATCCGAATATCCATAATGCTCTGCAGATCATTCGTGATGTGGTGATAAAGGTTGTTCCCGCAACATGCCCTGCGGATCCACATACGCACAATCAAATGCAATCAATTATGGAATGTTATAATATCACTAGTGGGCCCGAAGACGGTGACGATCCGCGGAATGTCAATATTCCGGAGTCTGAAGGAATTCGCGATGTGGTACGGCCTAGTGCGCCAAGTGATCCGATCAGTCAACCCTTGAAGCTTTGCAAGATCAATATTGGGATGGAGGCCACTCCTAAGTTCATGAATGTTGGATATTATGGGGATGATGAGATGATGGGAAAGGTCACTGAGTTGTTACATGAGTTGCAATACCTTTTCCCTACGAAGTTCTTCAAAAGGAAAGGTATTTTGGGTGATATAGGAGAAATAAAGATTCCTTTGAAACCAGATGCGAAACCAATCAGGCAGTGACCGTATCGACTCAATCCACGACATAAGGAGAAGGTCAAGGCAGAACTTGATCGCATGTTGGATGCTGGTATCATTGAACCAGTCGAAGAGTTAGAATGGATCAGTCCTATGGTGGTGCAGGACAAGAAGACTGGTGAGGTACGCATCTGTGTCGATTTGCGGAAGTTGAACGATGCTTGCTTGCATGACCCCTTTCCAACCCTGTTTACTGATGAAGTACTTGAGGGAGTAGGTGTTCAAGAGATGTATTCTTTCACGAATGGGTTTTCGGGATATCACTAGATCCGTATTTCCAAAGAAGACCGCCACAAGACAACTTTCGTGACTCAATGGGGATGTTTTCAGTATATCGTGATGTCGTTTGGATTGAAGAATGCACCTGTGATATTTTCGTGGGTTGTTGTTGCTGCATTCAAGGATTTCATCCATAAGTTCTTGCAGGTATACATGGATGATTGGACAGTTTATGGTTTGATCCGTGATCATTTGGCCAATTTGCGGTTGATGCTGGAACGCTATCGCCAACACTAGATATCGTTGAATTTGAAGAATTTCATTTTTTGTGCCCCGTTTGGGATATTGCTGGGCCACATCGTATGCAAACAAGGGTTGCTGGTTGATCCAGCAAAGATTGCTCTTATTTTGAGTTTGACACCGCCGACCACTGTGAAGCAGCTGAGGGAGATTTTAGGACATATTGGGTACTACCGCAAGTTCAATAGGGGATATGCAGTGATCACCGCCCCTATGGAGAAGCTATTAAAGAAATATGCAGTATTTCAATGGAGCATTGAATGTCAGGATAGTTTCGAGCAGCTGAAGGTTAAGATGGCTCCAGCACCAATACTAGTATTCCCAAACTGGAGTAAAGAATTCCATGTCCATGTTGATGCATCGTCAGTTGCACTCGGTGTGGTGCTAGCACAACCAGGAGAGGGGGATCTTGATCACCCTATTGATTTTGCCAATCAGAAACTGTCATCTGCAGAAAGGAACTACACCACTATCGAGCGAGAAGGATTGGCGATGGTCTATGCGCTACAGAAGTTTCGACACTACTTATTGGGCAGGCATTTTAAGATGTTCACAGACCATTCGGCATTAAAGTACCTGGTCACCAAGCCTATGTTGGGGGGAAGATATGTCGATGGTTACTTCTTTTTCAAGAGTTCAACTTTGAAGTAATTGTGAAGCTAGGGCGGTTGAACTCTGGTCTTGATCACTTATCGCGGATTGACACAGGAGAGGAGCCGACTAACATTGAAGACAGGTTGCCTGATGCGCAACTATTTAGGGTTGAAGTAGCCGATGGCTATTTTGAAGAAATCATTTAGTTTCTAGCAACATGTACCACACCAGAAGAGCTCACCACTAGTCAGAAGAAGCAGTTGGTGGTTAAAGCTACAGACTTCCATCTCATCGCAAGAGAGTTATACAAGATGGGTGCAGACGAGGTATTACGACGGTGTGTCTTGCCACACGAGCAAGCGAAGATATTGGAAGAAGCACATGGAGGAGTGGTTGGAGGAAATTACGGCGGTCGAGCGACTGCCTGGAAGGTGCTTTGTGCGGGGCTTTGGTGGCCCATGCTCCATAATGATGCAACCGACTATGCGTAGTCCTATGACGTCTGTTAGAGAACTGGGAATCCATCCAGGAGGGACGAGATGTCGCTGATGCCTCAATTAACACTACAGTCGTTTGACAAATGGGTAGTGTATTTTGTGGGACCAATCAATCCACTAGGTAAGCGCACTGGTGCCAGATATATCATCACTGCGATAGACTATTTGACCAGATGGGTGGAAGCTACACCAGTTGTTGATTATTCCATAGCCACGGCTGCACGGTTTTTGTTTGATAACATTATCACTCGTTTCGGCTGCCCCAAGATATTGTTGAGTGATCAAGGCAGCCACTTTCTCAATCACACCATCAGCGCGCTGACAGAGGAGCTGCAGATTCAGCATAAGAAGAGTACGCCATATCATCCACAGGAAAATGGCATGGTGGAAGATTTTAATAATATATTGGAACATGCACTGACAAAGGTGTGCAATGCGAACCACGACGACTGGGATCTCAAAATCCCAACAACATTGTGGCCCTATCGCACCACATGTAAAAGGTTGACGGGTCAGAAACCATTTAAGCTGGTATATGGACAAGAAGCAATCATGCCCATGGAATACATTGTTCTAAGCTTGCGTGTAGCAGCAATGACAGGAATGGATTATGTGGCATCCTTAGAGGAACGTCTAGCGCAGTTAGTCTAGATGGAGTAAGATCGCTTTATCGCCGGTTTCCATCAAGGTGTGGAGAAGGATCGCCAGAAGGCTTGGAATGATCACCACATCAAGAACAAACAGTTTCAACAAGGTGATTTGGTGTTGTTGTATGACAACAAGTTTATGAAACATATAGGAAAATTGTAGATGCATTGGCTTGGTCAGTATCGCATCAGTAGCATCACTTCAGGAGGAGCGGTACAGTTGCAGCAATTGGATGAAGCAATGCTCCCAAAGATGATTAATGGTAGTAGGTTGAAGCCCTATCGGTCGAGCTTGGAACAGCGCGATGCCTGAGTCGCATCTGGTAAAAAAAAAAAAAGTGTAGATTGATCGGTGGTAGGGTGGCGCACCAACATGAATGGAATGCGGAAGCAGGGAGGCTTCTGCCGCAATCTAGGAGTGGTCCGCGACAAGTGGCATCATTGTGACTGGGTCACATCAGAAATCATTATGCAGATGGGACTTTTTCCTTTTGGGAAGATATGATCGTTAGTCGATTCAGATTGTGCTAGAAGAATGCACGTTTGGAATAAGGAATACATGAGGCAGCATGGCCGACGACACCTGGAGTGATGGTTTACATGGTTGGCATGAGGAATCCACCATGGCAGCATGGCCAAAGGGGCCGGGGGATGATGCTTCACACATTTTTACATGTAGGGAAATAGGAAAAATTATGATTGCTCCCGCCACCTCAGAATTCTAGCTAATACTCACACGGAGTAGTGGAATATTATGATTACCCTCACGCGTGAGAAGGTGGTGCAAAGGATTGCTGAGGCAGATGAATGGTTGAATGTGATGTATAAATATAGGAACCCAAGGATAGGAAGAGAACAGAGGTTGTTCCAATTAAGAGGGGTTATGTTATGAGAGGGTCAGGAATCTAGCTAAGTTAGGAATTCCAAGGAGGTTGTAGAAATGATCCATTTCATTTCATGTGGTAGCACACCAGGTGCGCCGAGGGCCTGAACAACAAGAGCACATGAGCGTTTGGAGCAAGCTGCGCCTCAGACACTCAGGGGTCATAAGCATGAAGTCTCGTCTGCGATGTCTAGGAAATTGGTGATGGTTCAAAGTCTCGTGGTCCCTACAACCACACAAAATGGGGGGGTCATAGCCCCCAGGTCCCTGTAACATGTGCTTACTGGTACGAAACAGATGTGCCAGAACCACTGGCCTATTTTACACCCTGGCGTTGCTCGAAAAATTCCTCTCCGTCTACAATCGGTCTCTCGAGACTGGAGGATGAGTTTGCAAGGTCCATGACAGTAAGATGGGAAAAGTCCACTTTTGGGAAAGAAGTACATGACAAAGAGAAAATAATCAGTGTAGCAAAAGGAGCAAGACAACACTGCACGATCCAGATAGCAAGAACAGTTGCAAAACTTTAGTAGCATCAAGGCCACAAAATACACCATGTCCAGTTGATGTGGCTGGAGGGTGAGCCACAAGATTGTGTTGGGGGCCTATTGGCAGGTGGTTTGGTAAGGAAGAATCATAGCATCGCCGATGCTGCAACACGTCAGAAGAGGTCACGGAAGGAAGAAGGCTGCATTATTTTATGTCTTTTTTGAGTCATTTGTACCACAGAATGCAGGTTTTTGGGTCATTGGACCATATGATATGTAATTTTGAGCTAATTGTACTGCAGTAGGCGGGTTTTTGGGTCATTTGGACTTTGTCAGTTAGATTTTGGGTCATTTGTCCAGGAGTCGGTTAGGAATTTGTTAATAAGTGGACAAGCATTGTAAAGGCGGAAGCCTATATATAGACATAAAGTTGTAGGTCGTAGGATATATCTTGGAGAGGCATTTTTGCATATGTTATGAGATCAAGAGATATTTCTAAGATCTAGTTTTGCAGAGATGTTGTATCAAGGTTTTTCTGAAGTAATATGACATGATGGAACTGTTTGGTGAAATTCCCTGTGTACCTTTCGTGTTGATGCCTGTTGTGATGATTTCTTGCTGCAGTGAACCTTTAATGTTATATTTGTTTTTGTTGCGATGAATGACTCTGTTAAATAATGCTATGAATACAAATGATGTTAACCTTGAATGCATATATCTATTTTGGGTGATGCGATAATTAGAGTAATTGTTGCCGCAATCATCCTCCTTCATTCAGCGGAAACATGGTTCCGTCCACTCTCCCTTGATCACCTCGGGTGAGACCTCATCTGCTTTGCAGGTGTTTCTGGGAAGGTTAAACCCTATCTGGGCCAGTGCTTAGGGAGATTGTGGTGGGTTGGTGTCGATAGTGATGGGAACCCCTGTCGACTGGGATTGAGTCAACACTTACCTTCAACCTCAATCATGTTGGACCGATGGTTTATGTAACAGTTTTCCAAGGATGCATAGACCCTTGGGATGTTTTTGGACACATATTCCATTGTACTTGGTTGTGCATAGTACTCATTCTATCTTCCCTTTGAGTAAACTCTTCATACATATAATCTCATTCACGTCTCCAAATTTAATTTGATAACTTTTTTTTTCTCACAAAGACTCCGCCATCTATTATAGATCAAATTGGCACTTCTCCATATGTGACAACAATTCAAAAGATGACACTCAAACATGTCATTGTTCACTCACAAAAATGACACTTATGGATGGAAGAGCCCATGATTTGATCTTTATTGATGGCCATGATCATTGAAAATGAGATCTCGACATCATTCCATTTAATTATGAGAGTTGTAACCAAAAAAAGCCAAATTCGTTCCCTACACATCATCAAGGCACGAGTCATTCACATCCTTCTCTTGACAAAGGAACAGATTCATTAAAAACTACCCATTCACACCTTGCACATTGGCAAGGCGTGAAACATTTTCATGTTACCTTTGGATAGGGTGCGGATTCCCTATAATTTCATGAAAAAAGATAAAAATTCAAAGTATGGTAGTTAAGGAAGTTTTACAATTCCCTAAACCACATGGACACCATTTCCAACTATTTCCTCCAAGTACAAAAGGGAAATGCAATTGACCGAGGGGAAACACCATAACACCCAAGTTACCAAAGGAATGCTGGAGTAATCACTCATACACCCTTCATCCCTATTGGATTCTAATCCTCGGGGAGACCAAGAGTCACCTAGGAGTCCAAGAGTCCACTTGGGAATATGAGACCCAAGGGACATTTATCATTGTATTTATATGTACAGTTGGTTAATGAGAAATACATTGTGCTTTCACACTTATTCTATGTGTGCATCTTGTTAGTGCTAGAATTTGTTCCTAGACTACTAAGGAACAAGCCAACACAATCTTCACAATCTCAAGATAAATCAACGATAGTTGTTTTTGTGGTTTTAGGTTTAATGATTTGAAAACTCCAATATAAAGAAAGAAAGCGAAAATCAACTTCAATTAAACCATGTAGCATAAAGAACTGAAATCAAGATTTAAATAAGGCATAACCCATCACATTCCAAAGTCACACATTCAGGTTTCTATCTACAATACATAAGCATTCATTGAATCAAAAACATCAAAACAAGAATGAAATTATGCACTATATGACCACACTGATCAGGAATAAAAACACCTTCAAGTAATATGAAGATGGCTTATAACATATAGATATATGATCTCAGTCTTCAAACTTACATGATAAAACTTGCAAGCATATTCAACAGCATTGTATAGTAGCTTCAAACCAAAAACATCGAACCCTTGTTGATTCACATTTACTTCCTTTTAAATATCTTTCAAAGAAGTAGTTTGTAACTACTTTTAGGTCATTAGGTCTCAAAACAGTTACCTAATCAAGCTTTTTAAACTAGTGTCTTTAATTAAAACCTTAACTACTAGTTATTACATACTTCATATAAAAATGAAAAAGAAACTAGGCATTAGGTAGCCTTCCTTGTAGCTTCGACCAACATTGCAATTCCTTCCAAACCATGAGTTATTTTGTTGTGCTGTGGCTGCTCGGCTTCCAAGTCTTTGACCTTGTCTGATAAAAGTTTGTTTTTCTCTTTCTGCTTTTGCACCTGTTTATTTAAATCATCAACTTTAGTCTCTGCTTCTCTTTTTCTCTTCAGAGCCTTCTTAGCAACACCAATTAGCTCTTGATAATGATCATTAGCTTCTCCTAAGTCTTCCCTTAAACATTTATTAGACTTTGTAAGCTTATCATTTGTCTCATTAAGGAAAACTATTTCTACTTGCTGTTGCTTTTGGACTTTCCCGAGTCTTTCAATATCTGAACATATGTTTATTTCTCCATGCAAGGTTGAATCCTGGGATGTAGAAGGTGGAATATCCATCATTTTGAAAATCAACTCTTCTTTATCTTTATCTTTTTTTAACCTTTGTGCAATTTCAAATTCATCTCGCTCCATTCTAAGAATCATTTCTTCTTCTTTGACTTCATTTACTTCTTCCCTTGCTTCTTCTAACTTGATGTAGTCTTGTTGTGAGGTAGTTTGATAAGAATCTGACCCAGTCTCTATCTATTTACCTTCATCATCTGAATCTGCAGAGCTTAGAATTATATTTATCTCTTTTGTGTTCTAATTTGAACTTGACCCTCTTTTCAAATTTCCTTTCATTGCTGATCTAGTTATAAATTTCTAGCTTGATTCCTTTAAATGTATAACAAGATTTGCGTCTTCCTCAAAATCTTCATCTTGTGGAGTGTTACCTTTTGAATTTTCTGCAAAAACCTGTGCAACTGGAATTTCAACCCTATCTTGTTCTGATATAACTTTGTCTTGAAATTTTTCAATAATAGGGTTACTGGTCTGTTTGATTTCTTGAATTTCTTGATGCTGTTCTGGTTCTCTTTCAAATACATTAACCTTATCACTTCAGTGATGAAACTAGACCAGTAGATAAAATGTTCCTAGGTCTTCTTCTCTTTCTTTAAGACTGTTTGAATAATAAGTTTTATCAGTCCATGGTGAAATATTGACTGCCTTGAAACCTTTGACTACGTCTTTACCTTGTTTGACATTTTCTAGATACTCTTATACAGGTAGAATGGCACATTCATCTTATAATTCATCTTAAGATGCATTAAAAACCTAATATGATATTTAAAGACCATAGAGAACCTGCCTTCGCAAGTGATATAAGTTTGTATAATGCTTAGCACCTGCCTCCATTTGGGTCGAAAATTTGAAATATGAATTCCATTACCCCAATTCTGAGTTTCTTTAGCTGGTAGTAGGAAAGGATTTGGGTCAAATTCGAAAGGCAATTTCTTGAACCATAACTCTCCTTCCATGGCGATACCTGTAGCCTCAGAAATTAGGGCTTCCGTGAGCTGAAATCTCAGTGTTTTAAATTTAATAACATCTTCATTCAAATTCTTTGCTAGGAAAATTGAAACCTCTTCATTAAACCTTGTGATTTTTTCAAAAAATTTAAACCATCCAGTGGACCTAAACATGTCTGCACATAATGGAAATTTCTCTGCCCACTGCATATCCATCGGTTCCAACCTGTTGGTATTACCACTCCTCTTTCCCATTTTAATAACTGCAGCTCATGACTTATGCCTCTGATTTTAAGGAGAATGACAAATGTTTAAGGTTTAAGAGATAATCACATTCAACGAACAGGTGGCTTCAAATCTCCGATCCCCAATTTAACTTGTTGGCTCCAACTCTGATTTTCCCGATGATGAAACATTACAAAACCCACCACCATCATAAATCCTTGACATGTGTGTTAGCACATCGAATAATCGTAGCAAAACTTTCACCGGTCATCATAAATTTAGCAAACCATTACCTGACAGAATTGATCATGTTTTACCATGATAACGGATTCTTGTAGCGCATCAGGGTCTATTTTTCAATTTTTGCTACCAGAATCTTCAAAATAGTATCTTTGATACCCTTGTCAAAAACTTGAAACTTAGTCATAGAATTTATAATAAGGCTTGAACAAGCATATCATGAAGGTTAGAGATTAATACTATGTTGATAAGCCATTTGAAAATTTCCAATTAAAGTAAAATAAAATCAATAAAAATTAAATAAAAATAAATTGAAAGAAAAATAACAAACTAATGATAACAGGAAAATCGTAAAAACAAAGGGGAACAATTTAAGCATTAACACATCTTTTTGTATTTGGCTTTGTTCTAGCCATTTTTCCTATTTTCCCAAAGGGGCAACCTAACAGTGGTATCAAAGCTATGATGAGCTTGTGGCCTGTGGTCAGACCTAAACATTCATTTGTCAACATTCCCTACCTTATTCTCTGCTAAATTTGTAGACCTGAATCGTGCCATATTCTGCCTTCTCCCTTGTGACCGTTCACCTGAGTTCTTCCATATGATTTATGGTCTCTACATCCTTCCATAATTATTCTGAGAACTGTCTTATGTGTAGACTAATGATCTCTGCACCATAACCCTAATTCCTACTGCAAATCTCACTTTGCATGCATGCGGTGTTGAGGCCTCCTCCACCTGCATTGAGCTTCATCTCTGCAAACCTCCGTGTGATAGAGTGTTGCGACCTCACCTTCTGCGTGAGCAGAACATGCGCCCATTGGAGTTTGAGCTTGGTGGAGAGAGGGATTGTTGAACATGAGCCCGAAATCCGTAGCTGCATAGTAGTGTGCAATCCTAATTTCTTTACCTGTAAGAGGAGCTATGACCCCATAAGGAAGCCGCGACTAGTGAAGACTGCTACAAATACTACATCATTTGGCTCTCCTGGAGCTACTCTTTCGAAGGATATGATGTTCATGCACATTGTTGTGTGATAAGACCATGTTGAAGACTGTCGGTGACTTGATGTTGTGACCTGGGCATAGCTACTACCCAAGTGAATTGCCATCCACGTGAAGTTGCGTTGAAGACTTACCATCTGTGGTGCGTGTAAGCTCGACCTCCATATCTGCGAGTTGTGAATCATGGAGCTTCCATTTGCTATATTGTGGTGGTAAATATTTAGAAAATAAAGAATATCAAATTGCCATAAACACAGGGCTTCAAGTTGTGAAGCGTTGGTGCATTGAAATCATGGAAGACTCCCTTCAGTGAGTTGCGTTCAAAGATTTGAAGAGCTGCATGTTTTTCTTGTGATGCTTCTTTGAAGACCAGTACCAGCGCACCTTCAAGTTGTGATCGGTTCAAATTAGACATTGATGTCACATTTCCTTGTGGAGAACTTTGGAACGTACCCTCTCTCTTGCTGCGACCTATGTTGAGATATCTGGTAGATCCATGTGACTTGAACCAAAATCTAAAGAAACATCCTGATCTGCGAACTAAGGATCGACCTGCTTCTGCATGTGATGACTGCTGGTGATGTGGGAAGTGCGTAGTGCACCCTTTGCTTTGCTGCATGCCCAGTGGAGAACCTTAATTGGTTTTGAATAGAGTGACAGATGGTTAACGCCATCAACATTTCATTCGATGAATGGAGATTAGTTGAGGACTGACTCACAATCTGAAGCTGAACCAAGTATTTCTACTTTAATCTGAGATTATTTGAGAGTTGTGCGTTGAATTGTTTGAACCATTGACTGCTGTGCCATTCCACTTGGAACGTGGAGCTGGGAGAATGATGGTGTCATTATAATCAAGATCTAGAAATTGTAATTGCACTACAAAAACTATTGCAAGCTGAAGATTGGCATAGAATTTGTTGAAGATCCAAGCTCTCTCATGTGAAGACGCCACCGTAGAAAACTATGGTGTGAAGAGATCCTAGTATATTGCAAGCTATAAGCATATTGTTGGAGGTCAGAGACGACCTAGATTTGGAGCTGGTAGAATTGTCATTGTATTATTGAACTAGAGTTACTTATTGGCATCATACCTATTGTTTAAGCGAATTGGTGTACACATCGCTAGATAGTGTGAAAGGGAATCCCCAAGAAGTTGAATCATCCTCTCCATTCTCTACACAAGACAACTATTGTGTCTTTCCTTCAACACATAAAAGAGTTAGTCTTACTCCACGCTAGTGGTAAATTTTAATGGAGTCTTGGTAGTGGAGAATGTGTGGCATTGGATTAGAAGGTCTATTTGGAATCTTTGACAAACCTAGTTTGTATATTGTACATAGCCTGCTGCAAATTGCAGATTATTACATTGAAAAGTTTGTAGGCATGCTAGCTTGAGTACACATGTTGCAGATATTGTTATTTAAGCAGAAGACATGTATTAAGCATTGCTTAAAGTGATCACTGGTGTTGAACAAGCTCAGTTCCAGCATTCAGATGCTCAAATCTTGTGTCAAAGCACATTTCCATCTAGAAGTTTGAAGTCAACATCATCAAATCCAGAGGCCTCTCTTTACACAGGTAAAGCATTCATCTCATAAAGATCAATTCAGGTTCATATTCTACATCAAGTTGAAACCTGCAAATTGTTAGTTTGCTTGTAATTGTTTTCTACAAGTATCAAAATTGAAAGAAATTTATTGTACTTGGGTGCATTTTCGACTGAGACAGACACCTTTCATTTTTTGAGGTTGAGTGCTCGTAAAAGGGTGGAGTTGCAAGAAGCCCTTTATTGTTTGAGTGAGTTTTCAATGGCGAGATCAAATGGCCTTGTAGAGTTACTGAACACTCTACTATTTTCCTCTGTCGACAACACTGTCATGATTGACAAGAGCACTCTCACTCACATTCGAGATTATGTACGAGATTCACAAGACACTCTTGAGTTTATACAGCTTGATTTGCAGCTTCAACAAGAAGAAAGACATTCTGAACCTGTTCATGTTCAGAAGAATCCCCTTCACGATTCTGTTCAGCATCCTACACAGATTGATGCCACTTCAGAAGCACATGAGCAGATCAGTGGCACACCATCGGGAGTGAAAGAAAACGAATATGAAGACATGCATGAAGAGGTTTTGCTTGCTTGTTCCAAGCCCATCATTAGACCATGGCAGGAGATCATCCATAACAAGCACATAACCAGCCTTGGATATGACAAGGAAGTGGAAGTTCACATTCCTGAATTCTCCAAGCCTATTCATTTTCAGAGTGTTGGATTCATCCACGAGAGTCCATCTTCATCCACATAATTTCAGAGTTCGACATGCCAACACTGTGATCGAGTTGTCCATATGAAAGATCATTGTTTTGATCTTCACCCTTGTAAGCATTTTGGAAAACGTACTCACTCATCATACAAATGCTTCAGTTTGAAGAAACCTGCAAGAGAGAAGATTCACTATGGGTGGATTGCTTCTTGGAAATGGTCATCAACAACCAAGAAGATTTATAAGTCACACCGGAGAGTTCATTCAGAAGTATTGACACATCTTGCAGTTGAGACATCTTCTTCTCCTCACCTTGTACCTGATGTTGATGTATTTGTAACTTAAGAAGATATTCACTTGTATATTGTATGTATTACATTTGTACTTTATTGTATCCACAACATAAATGTATTATTCCTCCGATTGGAAGTGTCGTCATTTGTATTTGCAACTGTCGCAAGTTACATTGTAAGTGTCGTAACTTATATTTGATGGGTTATTAGACCACCTTAGTGGGGTTGGCCCTGTATGAGTTATGTGGAAGGGTTATTAGACTCCCTTAGGAAGTTGACCCAGTTAGGGTTAAAGGCAGGTTAAGTTAAAGTATAAATAGAGTGGTTGCACCACTCTATTTGTTCATTCACTCACTCATCCAACTCGCATAGTTGAGAGAGAGGAGTGCGCACAAGTGGAGGAGGAGTAGTTGCTGAATAAATCTATCTTTTGGGGTTTGATCTTTGTGATCCTTGCATTGGTGCTTATTCTATCTCTGAGGAAGTTGCAGGGTTTTTCACCTTCTTGGTTTTCCCCGAGGAAACATTGTGTCTCATGTGTCTATGATTGTTATGCTGTGCATGTTATTCTCTTAGTAGGATCCTAGATAATATTTGAATGAAATTATCGAAATTCTAATATGGTATCAGAGCAGGACTAAGAAGAAGACACTGTGCAGCTGCGGAAGCTAGGGATTCTTAATTTTTGGGTCTCTCTCCATAGATCATCAAAGGCAGGAGGCTAGGATGACTCTCCTAAGGAAGGTGCTTCTTTATGTCGAGACAAAATTTGATTCTGAGCACTTTCAGTTTTGGCCTATCACTGCTGCGGGAAGTTAGGGATTTTGACATAAGTGGAATTTTGGAGTTCTCTCAGCATAGGATTGATCTCCTCAGCAAAACCGAAGTTTAGATACCAAGATTGAACTTTTTGGTTGGGTAGAACCCCTGGCTCTATCAAACCCTAGTTCGTGTTTTTGACCAGAAAACCAGATTTTGACAGAAGCTGCAAATCCGAAATTTGTAGGTCAATTTCGAGGGGTCAATTTTTGGAGTTTTCAAAATCTGAGCACACTAGCTTGCTCACCTCAGTCAATTGCATCTCCCTGTCCAGATAGAATTTTGAAATTCCAAGTTTGTATTTTTAGGGTTTCTCTGGCAAACCCTAGCCAGCTCCAGATCCAGATTCAACAAATCAAGTGGTAAGACCTAAAATATTTTATTTCCATTTGAGTTTCTCATTAAGATTTCTCACCACACCAAGCTTGAAGATAAGCTTGAAGGGGCTTATAACTTCCGAGCATGGAAGTATAGAATTGGGTTAATCCTAGAAGAGAATGAATTGGACACCTACATCAGTGAAGAGGTTCCAGTTCTAGAGGGAGATGAGGCTAAGGCCTTATATAAGAAGAACTTGGTCAAGGCCAAGAGAATCATTGCAGATTCCATCAAAGACCATCTCATACCACACGTGTCTTCTCTAAAGACACCCAAGGAGATGTTTGATTCCTTTACCAAGCTTTTTGAAGGAAATAATATAAATCGGAAGATGACATTACGGAACCAATTGAAGAGTGTGAAGATCCATAATGGAGAGACCATCCAATCCTACTTTACTAGGGTCTCTCAAATCAAAGAACAACTTGAAGCTGTGGGTGAAGTGGTGGAGAATGGAGAAATTGTGATGACCACTTTGAATGGCCTACCTAGGTCATGGGACTCCTTCATCCAAGGAATTTGTGCAAGGAAGAAATTGATTTCTTTTAGTAGACTGTGGGAGGAATGCTCACAAGAAGAAGCTATAATTGTGGCCCGAGAAGAAAGGATGGGAAGTGAATACCAAGCTCTCACAGCTCACACCAGGAGAAGTAAGTTCAAGAGGGAGCAACTTCATCACAAGAAATCTTCTCACCATCATCAAAAGAAGAAATATCTCTCTCACATTAGATGCTACACATGTGATGAGAAGGGACACTATGCCTTAGAATGTCCCAGGAACAGAAAAGGATTCAACAACAACAAGAAGAAGAAAAACAAGAAGATATATCATGCTCATGTTGCCGAGGATGATGAACCTCCCAGGAAGAAGACTAAGGAAGAAAGTGAAGACTCTTCAAGTGACGAAGAATATGTTTTAATCTCTGCTCTCACAGGTACTGTTACAAATGGGTGTAATGATTGGCTTATTGATAGTGGGGCTTTCAAACATATGAGGGGATTTAAAGAATCTCTTATGGACCTATCTGAACATGAGTCACCTCATAAGGTTGAACTTGGGGATGACTATCAATACCCAATAAAAGGAAGTGGTGAAGCCTCCTACAAGTTAGACTCTGGGAAGTATTTAAATATGAAAGATGTTCTATATGTACCTGGACTCAAGAAGAATCTTCTCTCCATATCATCTTTGGATGCAAAAGGGATGAGAGTTGCATTTGTGGATGGCCAAGTACTTATGTGGCCAAAAGGTAAGACCATAGATGATGCAGTAGTGATTGGAGAGTAAGAGGGAGGATTGTAAAAATTGAAGGGACAACTTGAACATGCCATGGTACATGAATCCATGAAGCCAAGTGAACTTTGGCATAGAAGGCTTGCACATGTGCACTATAGAGCACTGCCAATTTCAAGCAAAGCAGTAGAAGTTCTTCCTGAAATCCAGTCAAAGCATGAAGGTGTTTGCAAAGGATGTGCAAAAGGAAAGAACACAAAGAAGGCATTTCCAAGCAGTGAAAGCAAGGAAAAAGGAATCTTGGAAATTATCCACTCCGATGTATGTGGTTCGATGTCATCCAGTTCTCTGAGTGGGTATGTATATTATGTTTCTTTTATTGATAATTTCTCTAGGAAGACTTGGATTTATTTCTTGAAGAAAACAGATGAAGTATTCAACAAATTTAAGGAATTCAAAACCTTGATAGAAAACCACACTGAAAAGAATATCAAGAATTTTAGATCCAACAATGGTGGAGAATTCACTTCAGCAAACTTCAAGAAGTTATGTAGTGATTCAGGGATTAAGAGGTAGTTGACCACTCCTTACAATCCACAACATAATGGAGCTGCAGAAAGGAAGAATAGAACTATCATGGAAGCAACACGGGAAATGCTTCATGAACAAGATTTGCCCATGCATCTATGTGCATAAGCAACAAAGACAACTGTATATGTACAGAACAGAACACCACACAGAATACTTGACAACAAGACACCAGAAGAATATTTCTCCGGTAACAAACCAGAAGTTAGCCATCTCAGGATATTTGGTTGTCCAGTATACACACATGTTCCAAGAGAAAAGAGGACAAAGTTAAATACTTTAGGAAAGAAGGGTATATTCATGGGTTACAGTGAAAATTTGAAAGCATACAAAATCTACTTTCCAAGGTTCAAGAAGATTGACATCAACAGGGATGTGAATTTTGATGAAGACTCAGCATACATCAAATCGAGGAATCCACCTGTTGAAGCTAATGAAGAACCAGGAGTACCCAGAATACAAGAAACCACCATGAACGAAGCAATTCCATAAGAGGATCGTGAAATAAAAGAGCCAAAAGAACCTATAGATCCACCCCGTGAGAAGAACTCTCATAAGAGGAAACCAACATGGGAAAGAGAGCTCATCCAAGATGCAGAGAGGTATGGTGTTCCAGAGGAGGAAAACAGAGAAAGAAAAAGGACAAGGTCACACACTAGCTATGTAGCCTTACTATGTGACATAATGAAAAAAGAACCTTCCAGTTATGAAGAAGCGGTAGAAAAGAAAGAATGGAAGGAGGCCATGGTAGAGGAATACTAGTCGATCATGAAGAATGATGTTTGGGATGTGGTCCCAAGACCAGAAGGGAAGTTTGTTGTGACTTCCAAATGGATCTACAAGATCAAGCATGCTGCAGATGGTAGCATAGAGAAATACAAGGCAAGTTTTGTGGCTTGTGGCTTCTTCTAGAAAGAAGGGATAGATTATGAAGAAAATTTTGCACCTATAGCCAGATACACTTCCATCAGAATAGTACTTTCTTTGGTTGCAGTGATGAAATGGAAGATACACCAGATGGATGTCAAGACAACTTTCTTGAATGGTGTAGTCGAAGAGGAAGTGTATGTGGAGTAGCCACTCGGATTTGAGACACATGATAGGGAGTCACATGTGTGCAAATTGAAGAAATCCTTGTACGGTTTGAAACAAGCACCCAGGACATGGTACGGAAGGATTGACAACTTCCTCACTAGTTTGGGATTTACCAAGAGTAAAGCAGATTCCAACCTTTACTACAAGGTTGAGGAAGGAAATCTAGTGATACTCCTATTGTATGTAGATGACCTGTTTGTGACAGGTGAGGATGGATTGATTGCTGATATGAAGAGGAAGCTTGCTGTTGAGTTCGAGATGAAGGACTTGGGTATGATGCATTACTTTCTAGGCATGGAGGTGTGGCAGAGTGCAGATGGAATCTTACTTGGGAAAGGGAAGTATGCAGTAGAGATCCTAAAGTGGTTTGGGATGATGGACTGCAAGGCCATGGACACACCTATGTCATTGAACCTGAAGCTATTGAGTGATGCTTCATTAGATTCGGTTGATGCCATGATGTATCGTCAAATGATTGGGTCCTTGATGTACCCAATGAACACGAGACCAGATATTTGCTTTGCTGTGAACACTTTGAGCCAGTTCTTGACGGATCCCAGACATGTTCACTTGATTGTTGTAAAGCATATTCTGAGGTACCTGAAGGGTACGATTGATTATGGGCTCAAGTATGATGCGAATCAAAATTTTAACCTAGAGGGTTATGTTGATTCAGATTGGGCATGCAGTGCTGCATATAGGAAGAGCATTTCAAAGTGTTGTTTCAGTATGGGATCTGGGGTGATCTCTTGGTTTAGCAGGAAGCAATCCCGTGTAGCATTGAGTATAGCCGAAGCAGTGTATGTTGTAGATTGTTCGGCTAGTTGTGAGGCAATATGGCTAAGGAAGCTACTTTATGATTTGTTTGATCTCCAATTGGATGCTACTTGTATCTTCTGTCACAACCAGAGTTGTGTAAAGTTTTCTGAGAACCTGGTTTTCCATGACAAGTTGAAGCACATCGAGATCAAGTATCACTATATTAGGGATATGGTGCAGAGAGGAGCAGTGAATCTCCTATATGTTGCGACATATGAGCATATAGAAGATGTGTTGACCAAGCCATTGGCCAGGGTAAAGTTCGAGTACTTCAGAGAGAGGCTTGGTGTTGTTCATATTGAATATACTTCCTGGAGGAAGTGATGGGGCACAGATGCTGGAGCCATTCCAAGCATGGTGGTAGGAGGGTCCTTCCCATGGCTGTGGATGTAAGTGTTGTGTGATGAGCATCCGGACGATGCTCCGCTATGAACATCCATATGATGATGATCAGGATGATCATGAGAATCCGCATGATGCTCAGTGCGAGGATGATCAGTATGATCATGAGTATCCGGATGATACTCTGAGGCTGTGGATATGTTGCAGGTTGTGTAGTGGCATGCAATTCAATCCTGGGAGATCGTATAGGTTGAGCAGGAAGCTCATAATCAGTCCTGGGATGCTCTTTCGAGGTTTTTCCTGATAGCATGTAATTCGGTCCTGGAAGATCCTATAGGTTGAGCAGGAAGCTCGCAATCAATCCTGGGATGCTCTTTCGAGGTTTTTCTTGTTAGCATGTAATTCAGTCCTAGGAGATCCTATAGGTTGAGAATGAAGCTCGTAATCAGTTCTGGGATGTTCTTTCGAGGTTTTTCTTGTTAGCATGTAATTCATTCCTGGGAGATCCTATAGGTTGAGCAGGAAACTCGTAATCAGTCCCGGGATGCACTTTTGAGGTTTTTCTTGTTATCATGTAATTAAGTCCTAGGAGATCCTATAGGTTGAGTAGAAAGCTCGTAATCATTCCTGTGATGCTCTTTCAAGGTTCTGATTGGTTGCATGTAATCAGTCCTGGGAGATCTTATAGGTTGAGCAGTAAGCTCGTAATCAGTCCTGAGATGCTCTTTCGAGGTTTTGCAGATGCACATAATCAGTCCTGAGATTCCACCGAATGGGCCACTCGCAGAGATGATGAATACCTACATGGAGGCTAGGACTACATCCAGCATGAAAAAGGGTTGGCTTTGTAGAAATTCCTATGACGATTAGAATTGAGAGACAACACTAGTGATCGAGACGACGAGTACAATAGTAGTGACGATGATGCTCTGGTGATCTAGTGACGATGATCCAACTTCAGTATTGAAGACTTGTGCCTATTTGTATTGATCACCTATGTCAAGAGAATACCTTCCTAGTTAAGAGGGAGTGTTGATGTATTCGTAACTTGAGAATATATTCACTTGTATATTGTATGTATTACATTTGTACTTTATTGTATCCCCAATGGAGATGTATTATTCCTTCGATTGGAAGTGTTGTCATTTGTATTTGCAAGTGTCGCAAGTTACATAGTAAGTGTAGTAACTTATATTTGATGGGTTATTAGACCACCTTAGTGGGGTTGGCCCTGTATGAGTTATGTGGAAGGGTTATTAGACTCCCTTAGGAGGTCATCCCCATTAGGGTTAAAGGCAGGTTAAGTTAAAGTATAAATAGAGTGGTTGCACCACTCTATTTGTTCATTCACTCACTCATCCAACTCACATAGTTGAGAGAGAGGAGTGCGCACAAGTGGATGAGGAATAGCTTCTGAAGACATATATCTTTTGGGGTTTGATCTTTGTGATTCTTGTATTGATGCTTATTCTATCTCTAAGGAAGTTGCGGGGTTTTTCACCTTCTTGGTTTTCCCTGAGGAAACATTGTGTCTCATGTGTCTATGATTGTTATGTTGTGCATGTTATTCTCTTAGTAGGATCCTAGATAATGTTTGAATGAAATTATCTAAATTCTAACACCTAACAGGGGGGAACATGATGTCAGGCATCAAGTTTTGAAGCCTCCGTTTAACAACAAGGAGCCATGGCCCTCTACAAGTAAGTGAGATCAAACAAGCATGATCCACATCCAGTTTCAGAGGCAATATTCAGCGATATAGACACTCAAATAGAAGAGAACCATGACATAGAGTACTCATGTGTTTTGTGACACCATGATACTGTCCTCTCCTCACATTGTTCCTGACAGGGGGTAAATCAAGACCGTTAGTAACAAGTGAGCGAGTACAAGTGAGCCGAAACAAGTGAGCCTGTGAAGAGCTATGTTCGACTAAGCTCTAGAGTTGGTGGTCATCCTTAAACCACCGGTATCGAGAGCACCTTAATTTAGTAGAAGCATGTGCAAGCTTCTAGCTGACTTGGAAAACAATTGTCAAGATGGAAATGTTCAGTAAATTGCAACTGTTCACTTCCTATTTTTAGCTCTCCAGTTGGTTTGGTGTCAGCCTATCCCAACCATTCCAGACAGAACCTCTGATCCTTTGAGCCAGGTTTCTAGAGAACCTATGAGCGAGTGATGTCGCCAAGTTCAAGAGTTTGTGGTCCGCATTGAACCACAAACATAGTAGAAGATTTCAGCCTTATGCTAGCCCATTTCAGTTGATGATCAACCTAAAAACCATCCCTTCAGAGAGCCATTGTATTTAGCATAAGCATGTACAAGATTCTAGATAACCTTCTTAGTAAATGATGTTCTAGATGGAAATGTTCCGCTGGTAGTAGTTGTCCACTTCCACTTACTCAGCTCTCTTATTTTTCTTGGACTCATATACAACCTTCAGATTAAGGGAAGATTTGTTGGAGTCTAATCCCCAGGGAGACCAAGAGTCACCCGGGACTCCAAGAGTCCACTTGGGAATATGAAACCCAAGGGATATTTCTCATTGTATTTATATGTACAGTTTTTTAATGAGAAATACATTGTGCTTTCACGCTTATTCTGTGTGTGCATCTTTTTGTATTTGGATTTGTTCCAGCCAATTTTCCTATTTTCCCAAAGGGGCAACCTAACAATTCGTATCCACCAACAATCCCTATTGATTGTTATAGTAAATAACCCTCCTATAGCATGTCCTAATGAGTATAATGGGGCAAACCACACTCAAATACACCTCCTAAGTCATCCATGAATCAAAACCCTAGTTTTTGAGGAACCTTCCAAGATTCGAGGGTGCATTCCATGATTTGAGGAATTTTTCCTTGATTTAAGGAGCAGTTCAGTTAGAACTAGATTTGATCCACTAATTTAGTTCTCACTGAACATTGAATGACTCATAACACTCATTATCACCCCAGTTAAGTCAGTAGAGGCCCATTTGAGTGATTTTAGGAACATGCATGGTATTATTCAGTTAACTAAGTGATCAGTGAGTTCCTTAATCAGTTAAATCAGTCTAGGAGTGCATGCACGAATAATTAGTGTTATCTGATCTAAATTAACCCTAACTAACTCTCTCTACATGGCATATTGGACAATTTGAATTTCCATCCAACCTAATTCGAATTATCTCTCTTTATATTGTAATTATCTCCTCTCATTCAGTTAATGAACCTGATCATTATTTTCTCTCCCATTCTAAGTTTCTTATGTAATAATCAATGTTATCCATTTATTACATTATGATTTGATGGATGATTTGTTTCTCATTTCATATCTAGCTTGCTTATGTACCTAGCTCTATACATGCACACATATTATATGGTATCAGAGCATAGGGGAGTACTAAGCTAGTTAGTGTTCAATGATTTCTTGCCAGCTATCTAGCTTATAGGTTGAGAAGGGATTTCCCAACCATCAAGAAGGCTTTTGCAGCCACCCAAGAAGGCTTTTCCAGTGACCCAAGAAGGATTTCACAACCACCAATGAAGGCTTTTGCATCCATCAAAGAGCTTTTGCATCTACTACTCTTGTAGATTGGATAAATATTTTTGCAAGCCACCAAAGAAGGTTTTTTGTAGCCACCATAGAAGGATTTTTGTAGCCACCAAAGAAGGATTTTAAAGCCACCAAAGAGCCTATTTATAGTACTCATTTGCAACCATCAAAAATCAATTGCAGCTATCGAAAGAGTGTTCATTTACAACCATAAAAGAAGTTTACTTGCAACCACTGAAGAGATCATTTGCAACCATCATTGAGTGATTTTGCATCCATCAAAAAGATAATTTTCATCCATTAGAGATTTGTTTTGCAGCCATGGATCTCCTATCTCCCCAGCTCAATTGATACACAGTTGGTATAATAGATCCAATCTTGTTGAAGGAGGCCCCATAAGCTTCACAACTCATTTCCTACGATGAATTATTCCAATGCATTCAGAAGATGAAAGAAGCCATTGGAGAACTTGTCCCACATCAGGTTCTTATTGAAGAAGACATCCAGAATGTCTTATCATTCTCCAAATCTACAACCTTTACTCCTATAGTTCACCATGTTCTGCGCAAAACATTCTAGGTATTTTCTCCATTTGAAGCAAGGAGTGGTCAAGAACCACCATTCAAGCACTTCAAAGTGTTTGGATCTAGTGAATGGGATCACATGCACTTCAAAAGGTGGAGTTCACAAAGGTTTTCATGGATATCTAGAAATCACTTTATTGAGTAGAAGTTCACCCAGTTGAGAGCTTCTTTGGGAGTAAAGGCATTTTTTGAGGAGGCTCCTTAAAGTATTCATTTTACATTATATTTTATGGGTTTTTTTTCCCACTAGTTATTTTTCCCTCTTTCCCAACTTTGAGAGAATTTATTTCTTATTATGTACATGGGTACCTATTATGGTTGAAAATAGTCGGGACCCATTTTCTTACTTAGTTATTTTTACCTAGTTAGGCTTATGGGGGGGTGTTAGAGTAAATAAACCTCCTAGAGAATTCCCTGAAGATTCTAATGGGCCAAACCACACTCAAATACACATCCTATGTCATCCATGATTAAAAAACCTAGTTTTGAGGGTGCCTTCCATGATTTGAGGGTGCATTCCATGATTTGGGGGATTTTTTCCTTGATTTAAGGAGGAGTTCAGTTAGAACTACATTTGCTCCAATAATTTAGTTCTAACTGAACACTAATTGGCCCATAACACTCATTAGCACTGCAGTTAAGTCATTAGAGCACCAATTCAGTGATTTTAGGAGCATGCATCGTATTATTTAGTTAACTGAGTGATTAATGAGTTCCTTAATCAATTAATTCAGTCTAGGAGTGCATGCATGGATCACTAGGGTTATATGCTCTAAATTAAGCCCGACTAGCCCTCTCTACATGGAATGGAAAATTCAAATTTCCCTCCAACCTAATTCAAATTGTCTCTCTCTATGTTGTAATTATTTCCTCAGTTCAGTTAATGATCTTGATCATTTTTTTCTCTTGCATTTCGAGTTTCTTATGTAATAATCAATGTTATCCATTTATTATATTATGATTTGATGGCTGATTTGTTTCTCTTTGCATATCTAGCTAGTTTACGTACCTAGATATATACATGAAAAAATATTATATTGATGATCCTTGTATCCCTAAATATTGAAGTTGTCTCCCTCATGTAGCTTCACTCCTCATATACATCTAGTGGATCAAAGTGGGATCGTCAGGGTGCATGATAGGGGAGACTAGAATCTTAAGGTTCAATAAGGTGCAAAGCATTGAGAAAGTATATCATGTACTTGTTTCATTGATATAATTGAGATTTGACATCTTTTCCTTCTCTAATCAAGTTTATTTTATGATTGATTGTTTGACATAAAGAATGTTTTGTCACTTATATTGAAATTGATTAGATAGCTGATATTATTCTCATATTTCAATTCCTTTACATTCTTTATTAAGTGTCAAATTGGCTTGAGAGAGGTTGGCTTTGTTGGTTTACATTGGACAACACAAGGTGGATATGGAGAAAGACAAAGGAGTAGCTAGGACAACCTTCGAAAAAGGTACATGTCTCTCTTCTCCAAGGATAATTTTAGGGGCAAAATTGATCCCATGGGCTATTTTTCCATGTTTTTTTCCAAAAAAAGATTCGCCAATTTGCATTTTTTGAAGCCCCATTTCCCCCAATTTTTATGGGGTAAACGTTTTTCACTCTAAAAATCGCCAAATTATTATATAAACTATATAAAATCCTTATAAATTGAAATAATTTTAGAAAAATATTGCCAAATATTTTATAGTTTACATTTTCAGAATTGGTAAGATTCGCCAAGGTTTATACACTTTTAAATAAGTATGGGTCCTTAAACTTATCCCCACGAGTCTTGTCCCTAATATCTTCTCTAGTTTAGGTATGCTTATCAAGGTTTGTATGTGGTTTTATGCATGGATAAGAGTCTAAATATTACTGTAAACATAGTCATTTAGGTTAGTCTTATCTTTATTAGTATTTTGGTGATATTTCCATATCCATAGGATTTATTTCCGAACAATAGAATTGGTGACTCCACTGGGGAAAAACCAACCTCTATAGGGCCTTGTTTCTTGATTTTTCTAGTTTGTTTGGGTATTTCCGTCTCTGACTAGCTTAAAATATTAGACACCTTAAAATTCCTAGAATTTTGAATGTTTCTTGCAATTTTTCCTTTTTAGTACATTCTAGGAGCCATTCACACCCTGTAGTGGTTACACTAGCAAATGGTATGGGCCATTCACACCCTGTAGTGGTGAAAGGTGTGAATTCTCACACCTTTCCCTTTGGTTAGACATGATTTTGATGAAATTTGAAATTTTTTCTTAACTCTAATCTCTTTTTCCTAAAAGTATTGGAATGTTTGGATTGTTTGAGTGATATAGAGTCTTCTATGTCTGCTTTGGATCAGTCTAGATGGTATTAGAATGTGTTTTACTTGATATTGATCAAACATTCATGAAACGTTTTAGGAGTGTCTTGTAATTAATTTTATTTTCATTTGTTTGAGTGATTTTGTAATATTCCAGCCAAGGATAGGCCAGAATATCAACTCCAAACTCCCAAATTTAACAGAATCTTAACTAGTAAATTTTAACAATTTTTATAATGTGTAAGGTGATAATGATGATTGTTGGTTCACTGATCAAGGATGGTGGGAGAAAATTTTGATTCTGGTTTTTATATGAGGGAATGTGTAGAAGCAAGGTATAACAGGGCCAAAATCTAAATCCTATGCACCAAGCACTGGATCCATTTACTTTTCAACAACAGACAAGTTTGTTGCCTACTTCGAAGTTTCCTGGGCCTTCCAGCATATGCATACTACACTGGGAGTTTATTATGCATGGAAGTAGGGGTTATATCAGTCATTAAACTTATTAAGATATATTGGAGCAGAGTTCATGTGAGTTTTGTAGGTTACAGGTGGATTTGGAGGCCAAAAGGACAAGTGCGCTATTGGGGATTGCGCAGCTAGGAGATTTATAGATTCCTCCAAACAGTGTTAGATACTTCCAAATACTAAGGGGAAGGGATGGAATGGATTTTATACTGTCTTAAGAGACTCAGATAACTTACATATATTAAAACAGATGCACAAATAGTATTTTATAGAAAATATGGAAAAACTAGTTAATTAAAATTGCTCAATGAGCTAGTCTTTCATTCCTTGTTCCCAAAATTCCTTAAAGTCTTACTAAAATCTGTTTTGAACCATTAAATGGTTCTGATAAATGTTCATAAAAAAAAACAGGTTGAAATTTGAAGTCCATAATACATATTTGATATTTTATTTCATTCAGAATCACAGAGAGCCTGCAAGGCTAGGGAAATCTTACACACTAGGAGAGAATGAGTGTAAGAGGAAGAGTAGAAGATGTAGCTTTGATATGAATCTGATTTATGAATGATAGAAGGTTTGATATCTGAAGATGCAGGGTGCATTGGTATTCCTGAGCTGTCCTGGGCACATTCACTGAACTGGAACTTCACACGTGCGCTCCTTAACACATGAAACCTTGGCTCTAGTGAGAATGGTTGTATCTTGGTCATCCAGACACCTTTTTCGATGAGAATTTTTTTTTTTCCTACTGGAAATGACCCTCCGAACAAAATGGAACATGTATCGCAACCCATAAATTATCATAAGTGCTTAACCCAAAACCTCAATTTCGGCTCTTCAACATTGTTTCCACTGAATGAGAAGAATGCTTCAGAAGATAGAAAGGAGAGAGGATGTAATCATAGAGTTGGATCAGATACACAATTTGATATAAATGGATGCAATGGATCATTTGCATAAGAGTGGAACTGGAACTATGGGGTACATCTCCCACAGGTTGGCTAGGGGACATCACCTTGCCTTGAGAAGCATAGAATGCTCACACATAAAATCAATTTGACAAAAGATGTGAATACGAGTTTCTTAGCTTATTTTATAGAAGCCATGGTGATTGGCTGAGCAAGTTGACCTGTTTGGTTACTTGTGAGAACCCTTCCACATGGGCCACCCATGAATGAGTAGACTTTCCTTACTTTTTCCTTACAAGCTTTATCTCCTTTAGAAACTGTGCCCTCCTTGTCTCAAGTTGTTTCCTGATTTGTAAAAGTTTATTGCTTTGTAAACTGGGTTCCTTTTTGGAAATTGCACCCTCCTTAGCTTTTCCTGGTTGTTCCCAATTTGTAAACTGAGCTCTCTTTTAGAAACTGCACCCTCCTTATATTTTTCTGGTTGTTTCCATTTTTCTTCTTTTGACATCTTCTTACACCTTGTCTGGTTTTCCTCTTTTTCCATTTTCTTGCCTCCACTTCCATTTTGGAAACCTTATCCCCATGAGGACGCCCTCTTGGACCATTTTCTCCATTATTTAGGAATTTAATTAATAAAAAATACTTCTTTCACTTGACTTTGGATAAATTTAATCCTATGCATACATGATGAAATCAAATAATTTACCTAGGGGTTATTTTGTCCCCTTTTATCCATGGTCACTAAATTAGCCAAAATTGGGTACATGATAGTCCTTCCTCCCAAAAAAATTCTTGTCCTCAAGAAAAATATCCAAAGAGTCCATCATGATTTTGCTATACTACTCTGATCATAATCATCTCTCAAAAAAAAAAACAATGCCATGATCCCATTGCTTGTATGACACTCCCATGGATCTGAATACCATCCAACAAAATATATCAGGAAAAATAATGCTTCAATCCCACTACTTCAACAACAAGTTTCCAGGTAGCAGTGTCATGTGTGAAAAAATCTCCTCCCATGGAATACCAAGATCCCATTGATCATACTGCATCTCACCAAACCTTAGTAACAGAAAAAATTCATCATCATAGGAAATTCTAGGAAGGATGAAAACATCATACCACCACATTGGAAAATCATCCTTTCCAACCTTTCCAATGCAACTCTGAAACTTTGAGGGCCCCTCAATCAAGATATGCAACTCCCCATGGTAGGACCCAATCAAGTAAAGAATATGCACCACCAAATATGCCTCCAAAGAGTGAAGCCAAACCTCATCCAATCCAACAAGAAATTTCTCATGTGCCCCATGCACACAAGAATAAAAAATGTCATCATTGTAGCTCAAATGATGAAGGAGGAAGTCCCTTATCCAATCCTGAGAAAAATAGGCATCATACAAACACCATGTCCATCCAAAAATACTTAGAGCATCATATAGCAGCCATAGATTCTCATGTTTCTCACTTTAAGTGTAATGTATGTCATAAAAATCTCCATCCATGTAAGCAGTAAGGTCAAACATGTGCCTTTCCATCCAAAGAAAAAGTGAAAAGACACTCCATCCAGTCAAGTTAAGTGGGAAGCAAAGTGCTTCCCCAAGTGAATTCAACCAATGGCTCAAATCTCTTCCATTGGCCTAAGGGTGCAAGCATCCTCCCAAGTATGTGGATTCCCTCCACATATGCCACCTTCTACAAGATAAATGTTTCATTAACTTCTCTTGGCAACTTGCTTGCTTAGCTGCCTTTCTCTTATCATGAGCATAGATTTTTCTGCAGGGAGATTCCATGCCTGACATGTAATATTCCACCCAATCCATATGTGGATGAATGACATCAAATGGCAGCAATATGTGCTTCTATTGCTGGTCACAAAAACATGTCGGTGTTATGAGCATCAATAAATTTACAAAAAAAACTTTTACCTCCTAGAATCTCAAACTGTGATATGCATCTATCCATGGGTGGATAGAATTTTCTGTTTCTTGATCCCAATGGATTGAGATCATCATGATGTTTGCTGGTCCTGGGTGAAATGCATTCATGTATATTATCCATCCATGAATCTTCCTCATCTATATAAATCTCATGATCTCCCAGGCATGGTACTAGTGCACAATTCCAATGGCTCAACTCTCTGCCTTTGGGTTGACTCAATTGGTGCAAGTGAAAGAAAGAGGCATCAAGGAATGCAAGTGGATTCCTTGTATTTTCTTGGGAATCAAATCTTGCATTTACCTATTAAATTTTGAGCATTAATTCACAATACTCTAGGATCTTTACTGAGAGAATAACATATACAGTATATCAATGCATGACAAGCATCACAAGAATCAAAAACATAAGAGACAAGAGACACAGAGTTTCTGTGGGGAAAACCCTAAGGTGAAAAACCCCACAACTTCCTCAGAGATAGAGAGAGCAATGGCTCAACCAAAGTACAAACAAAATACACTTAGATAGTCTCTTAGTAGCAGATGATCCTCCTCCTCACTAGTGCGCCACTTTCTGAGTGAGAGAGATGTACTTTTCCTAATGATCTAAATAGAGATCACCTGATCTCTATTTATACGAACCTGTTTGCCAAGAGACCTTATGGGGACGACTTGTCTAGCTAGGTACATCCACATTATAATATATATTTCAGGGCTGACCCCACACATGGTGGTCTAATAACCCATCGGCAAGTACACACACTTGTGACACTTGTCAATCCACATGACGACACTTCCTTATAGAGGAATGACACATCTCTTATAAGGGTACAATAAATATATATAAAACACATAGATGAAATACATTCCGAAGTTACATATACATCAATGCTCCCTCTTAACTAGGAAGGTATTTCTCGACACAGATCTGCTAGACAAGTCTTCTTCTCGGGCTCATCGTCATCGATGCATTTTCATCATCATCGTCACTGCTGCTGTTGTCTCAACCAATCTATGAATCTACTCGTCATAGGAATTTCTACAGAGCCAGTCCTTTTTCATACTGGATGTAGGCCCACCACCTACAGGTCTTCATCATCACTGGCCATACTGTGGAATTCTCAGGACATATTACGTGCATCACAAAACCTGGCTGCAGCATCCCAGGCTATTACGAGCACACAGCTCTACCTGTAGGATCTCCCAAGAGCACATTACATGTGACCCATCACAAAACCTGGATAAAGCATCCCAGGCTGTTACGAGCACATGGCTCTACCTGTCGGATCTCCCAGGAGCACATTACATGTGGTCTCACCACAAAACCTGGCTGAAGCATCGCAGGCTATTACGAGCACACAGCTCTACCTGTTGGGTCTCCCAGGAGCACATTACATGTGGTCCACCACAAAACCTGGCTGAAGCATTTGAGGCCTTTTTCATCCTGTCCAGATCTCCCAGGAGAAAATTAGATGTGGTCATGGCAAAACTTGACTGAAGCATCTGAGGCCTTTTTCATCCTGTCCAGATCTCCCAGGAGCAAATTACATGCCATAGGACAAAACCTCGCAAGAGCATCTCAGGATGTTACGGGTACACAACTCCAACCTGAAGATCTCCCAGGGCACAAATTACATGTCCTCCCAGAGCAATGTCTCGAAAGAGAATCCCAGGCTGTTATGGGTATGCAACTCTGACCTATAGGATCTCCCAGACATGCTCATCTGCACAACCTGATCCACGGCCACAAACTATCATCTGATACTCATCATACATCATCCTGATGTACACATGATCATCCTGATCATCATCACTGCAACATCCTGCTGCATGTCATCTGGAGAAGCTCCTCATCCACGATCACCCTGATCATACAATGCATCCATCTGATGCACACCAAGTATCTACTTGATACATATCATCATACATAGTGTATCCACTTGATACATAGATACATGATCCACGCAATGTATCCATCAACATACATGATCTACCTGATCATACCTGATACATATCAATATACATGATCTACCTGATCATACAATGTATCCACCTGATACATATACAGATACATGGTCCAAGCATCCAACATGATGCATATACAAAATACATAAAAATGATCCAACCGATCATATCCAGCATCCAACATGATGCGTACATACATATAAATGATCCAACTGATCATATCCAGCATCCAACATGATGCGTACATACATATACATATAAATGATCCAATTGATCATACAAAGCAGAAACTACAACATCATCCTGATGCTCATCATCCAACGCTTACATACACAGCCATGTGAAGGATCCTCCTTCCAACATGCTTGGAATGGCTTCAGCAAATGTGTCCATCACTTCTTCCTCGAAGTGTCCTCAATCTGAAGAACACCAAGCCTCTCCCTGAAGTATTCGAACTTCACCCTGGCTAGTGGATTCATCAGCACATTTGCAATCTGCTTGTCCGTCGCAACATACAGGAGCTTCACAGCTCCTCTCTACACCATGTCCCTGATATAGTGATATTTGATCTCTATGTGTTTTGACCTGTCATGAAACACTGGATTCTCGGATAGCTTCACACAACTCTGGTTATCACAGAAGATACTAGTAGCATCCAACGGGAGATCAAATAACTTAGACAGTAGCTTCCATAGCCATACTGCCTCACAACTAGCTGAACAGGCTGCAACATACTCTGCCTTAGCTGTACTCAGTTCTACGCAGGACTACTTCCTGCTAAACCAAGAGATCACACCTAATCCCATACTGAAGCAGCACCCAGATGGGCTCTTCCTATCCGCAGCACTACCATCCCAATCTGAATGAACATAACCCTGTAGGTTAAATTTTTGATTTTCTTCATACTTGAGCCCATAATCCATTGTACCCTTCAGGTACCTCAGAACATGCTTTACAGCAACCAGGTGAACACTCCTCGGATCCGTCAGGAACTGGCTCAATGTGTTCACAGCAAAGCAAATGTCTGGTCTCGTGTTCGTTAGGTACATCAAGGACCCAATCATCTGACGATACATAGAGACATCAACCAGCTTAGATGAAGCATCGCATAGAAGCTTCAGATTCGATGCCATAGGTGTGGCCATGGCCTTGCAATCCATCATCCCGAATCTCTTCAGGATATCTACTGTGTACTGCCCTTGACCAAGGAAGATCCCACCTGCACTCTGCCACACCTCCATACCTAGGAAATAATGCATCATTCCCAAATCTTTCATATCGAACTCAGCAGCAAGCTTCCTCTTAGTTTCTGCAATCAATCTGTCATCTCCTGTTACAAATAAGTCATCCACATACAGGAGTAGAACCACAAGATTCCCTTCTTCAACCTTGTAGTAAAGGTTGGAATCTGCTTTACTCTTGGTAAAGCCCAAACTAGATAGGAAACTGTCCATCCTACCATACCAGGTTCTAGGAGCTTGTTTCAAGCCATACAAGGCTTTCTTTAATCTGCACACATATGACTCCCTGTCATGTATTTCGAAACTGAGTGGCTGCTCCACATATACTTCTTCTTCAACTACACCATTCAAGAAAGCAGTCTTGACATCCATCTAGTGTATTTTCCATTTCATCGCTGTAGCCAGGGCAAGTACTATTTTGATGGAAGTATACCTGGCTACAGGTGTAAAAGTTTCTTCATAATCTATTCCCTCTTTCTGAGAGAAGCCACGAGCTATGAATCTTGCCTTGTATTTCTCCAGACTGCCATCTGCAGCATGCTTGATTTTGTAAATCCATTTGGAAGTCACAATAGACTTCTCTTTAGGTCTTGGGACAACATCCCAAACATCATTCTTCATTATTAATTGGTATTCCTCAACCATGGCATCCTTCCATTCTTTCTTTTTTGTTGCTTCTTCATAAATGGAAGGCTCTTTGTTCATAATGTCATAGAGTAAAGCAACATAGCTGGTATGTGATCTGGTTCTCTTCTTTGCTCTGTGTTCTTCTTCTGGAATGCCAAATCTTTCTACATCTTGAATGAGCTCTCTATCCCATGCATGTTTCCTCTTGTGAGAGTTATCCTCACGAAGTGGATATACAGGTTCTTGCGGATCTTCAAACTCATGAACAACTTCTAGAACTGCTTCAGTCATGGTAGTGTCTTGAAATCTAGTTTCCTTAGGTTCTTCATAAACTTCAATCGGTGCCTTCCTTGATTTGATGAATGATGAGTTTGCATCAAATGTCACATCCCTGCTGACATCAATCTTCTTGAACCCTGGAAAGTATATTCTGTAAGCCTTCGAGCTTTCATTGTAACCCACAAAGATACCCTTCTTTCCTAAAGGATCTAGTTTGGTCCTCTTTTCCTCTGGGATATGAGTGAATACTGGACAACCAAATATTCCGAGATGGCTGACTTCAGGTTTCTTACCAGGAAATACCTCTTCTGGTGTCTTGTTGTCCAATATCTTGTGGGGTGTTCTGTTCTGCACATATACAGTTGTTCTAGCTGCTTCTGCCCATAGATGCATAGGTAGATCTTGGTCATGGAGCATTGCTCTTGCTACTTCCATGATAGTTCTGTTCTTCCTTTCTGCAACTCCATTCTGTTGAGGATTATAAGGAGCAGTCAACTCCCTCTTAATCCCTGAATCACTGCAAAGCTTCTTGAAGTCACCTGAGGTGAATTCTCCACCATTGTCGGATCTAAATGTTTTGACCTTCTTGTCAGTTTGATTCTCCATCAAGGTTTTGAATTCCTTAAACTTACCAAACACCTCATCTTTGTTCTTCAAGAAGTATACCCAAGTCTTCCTGGAGAATTCATCAATAAATGAGACATAGTAAACATACCCACTTAGAGAACTGGATGACATAGGACCACATACATTTGAGTGGATGATTTCCAGGATGTCTTTTGCCTTGCTTTCACTGCTTGGGAAAGCCTTCTTAATGTTCTTACCTTTTGCACATCCTTTGCAAACACCTTCATGTTTTGTATTGATTTCAGGAAGACCCTCTATAGCCTTGCTTGCAATTGGAAGTTCTCTATAGTGCATATGAGCAAGTCTTCTATGCCAAAGTTCACTTGGCTCCATGGATTCATGCACCATGGCATGTTCAGGTTGTCCCTTCAATTTATAAAAACCTCCCTCTTGCTCTCCAATCACTACTGCATCATCTATGTTCTTTCCCTTTGTCCACATTAGGACTTGGCCATCCACAAATGCAACCCTCATACCTTTTGCATCCAATGCAGAGATGGAGAGTAAGTTCTTCTTGAGCCCAGGTACGTAAAGAACTTCTTTCATCTTCAAAGATTTTCCAGAATCTAGGTTGTAGGAGGCTTCACCACTTCCTTTGATTGGGTATTGATAATCATCCCCAAGTTTCACCTTATGGGGTGATTCATGTTCAGATAGATTCACAAAAGATTCCTTAAACCCAGTCATGTGTTTGGAGGCCCCACTATCAATCAACCAATCTTTACAACCATGGGATATGGTACTTGTGTGCTATGAATAAAATAATAATAAAATAAACATCAACATATATATATATATATATAAATAATAATAATAATAACAACAAACAAGAATAATATAATAATATAATTAATTAGTGAAATGGTGTAATCTTTATGAAGAGTTGCATTAGACACCCTTTAAACAATTATAAATACGGGAAAGTCCATCTTGTAAAAGACATCATCTTTATATCATCAAATATATTATTCTTATCTATTATTCAATATGAGAGTCGGATTCGACTATTAACTTAGTGAACGGATACGTTCGCCGCATTTGGTATCAAGCGAGGCTTGTAGCCACCAATTTAGGATCTTGTCCAAAACTAGGCCCGTGGCCCAAAGAAGTAAAAAAAAAAGAAAAAAAAGAAAGAAAAAAAAAAGGAAAAAGTAAAAGAAAATAAAAAGAAGAAAAGAAAGACAAGTAAAAAAGAAGAAAATAGAATATAGAAATAAATAAAAAACAAGTGAGAAGAAGTGAAAAGGAAAAAAAAAGTAAAAGTAAAGTTTAGAAGTGAGTAAAAGTAAAAAGTAAAAGTAAGAAGTGAAACCGCACATGGTTTTAAGGTGCACGTGGGTTTGTGAGAAGTGGGTTTTGTTTTATTCCCTAAGAACAAACCAAAAGTGAGATTTGAACTTGGGTGGGGAAGGTAACAATCATTCTTCCCAACCACCTAATCTACACACAATCCACAAAGAAATTAATCTAAAGCAAAAGGTTAACCAACGTGGAGATTAATTAATATTGGTCCATAATTGTAAAATATTACAATTGTTTGGGAAATATATAATATTAAAATAATATTATTATTACATTTAAATAATAATAATTATTATAAGGGCAAAGCAATTATTGTTAAAAAAATAAAATAAAATTAGAAGATCGGTTATCATCAAAGAAATCAAAGGAAATCATCCCACCATCGAAGAAGTCAGAAACCATGGAAACCGATTTGCGAGAAAAATTAGAAGCCGCGTTAAAACATTATCTAAAAGACAATGAAGAATTGCTTGACATAAATAACAGTTCAAAAATAAGAATTGAATTACAAGAAAGGGACAATGAAATAAAAATCTCTGACGAGGAAAGGCATATAGAAAAATTGAATGCGCAAATTGATGAATTAAAATCCGAAAATAAATTCAATCATAGGTTAGGAAATCAAGATATAAAGAAGGAAATAAATAATTACGAAGCAGAAATAATACGCTTGAACAAAATCGTTAGCGACAAAGATGAAGAACTAATGCAGTTACGACATAAATTAGAAAGTCAAGAATCAGAGGTCAGCGAGTGTCGACAATAGATAAAAGTTCTTCAACAACAAAATGACGACTCTAAAAAGACACATAAGTCAGAGATCGCGGAGAATAATAAAGCATTATCCAACAATGCTGAAGAAATTTTTAGACTAAGAAGTCATAACAAGATACTAGTCACAAAAATTAAGAAGTTGAAAAATAGCTGAAAGATAGAACAATCTATGGACGACATTGAAGGGAAACTTCTAGACAAGCAGGAAGAAAATAGTTGTATCAGAAGTCATAATGAATATCTTAAGGAACAACTTAAGACATCTGAAGATGACAGAAAATTGCAAGTCGAATTGATTAAGAAGTTTCAAAATGATAACAGGCAGTTAGGAAACAAGTTGGAAAAGATACAGAATGAAACCTTAAAACCTCAAGAGACGAAAATAAAAGTCCCAGCTTAGATCAATGCTCAAAAGATGACACTCGTAAAAGAAAATGACATTGTGATCAAAGCTCTTAACGACAGATCAATGGGGAATCCCAATAGTCGGCAACAAATCAATTTGGGATGGATTGACCCATCCACATATCGAAAGTTATGCTCTACACTTAGAAGTTCGTACCGAAATGTTTCGTCAGCTACGACGTCATAAGGAACGGTGTGACAACGTTATAAGGCTTTGAGGACAAAGCCTTTCTAATAGAGAGGCAATGCTATGAATAAAATAATAATAAAATAAACATCAACATATATATATATATATATAAATAATAATAATAATAACAACAAACAAGAATAATATAATAATATAATTAATTAGTGAAATGGTGTAATCTTTATGAAGAGTTGCATTAGACACCCTTTAAACAATTATAAATACGGGAAAGTCCATCTTGTAAAAGACATCATCTTTATATCATCAAATATATTATTCTTATCTATTATTCAATATGAGAGTCGGATTCGACTATTAACTTAGTGAACGGATTCGTTCACCGCACTGTGAGAGCAGAGATCAGAACATACTCTTCTTCACTTGATGAGTTATCATCACTTTCTGCCCTAGCCTTCTTCTTGGGTGGTTCATCATCCTCGGCAGCATGAGCATGAAACCTTCTTTTGCTGCCCTTCTTCTTCTTATTGGAGTTGTTGTTGTCCTTCTTGTTCTTGGGACAATTTATGGCAATATGTCCTTTCTCATTACAGGTGAAGCATATTCTTCTTTCTTTGAAGTGATGTGAAGATTTCTTGGAGTGAGATGACTCTCTCTTGGACTTCCCTTTCTTGGTGTGAGCTGTGAGAGCTTGATCTTCATTCCCCATCTTTTCTTCTCGTGCCACAAGCCTTGCTTCTTCTTGTGAGCATTCTTCCCATAGTCTACTGAAGGAAATCAACTTCTTCCTTGCACAGATTCCTTGAATGAAGGAGTCCCATGACCTAGGTAAACCATTCAGAGTGGTCATGACAACTTCACCATTCTCTACCATTTCATCCACTGCTTCTAGTTGTTCCTTGATCTGGAAGACTCTTGAAAAATAAGATTGAATGGTTTCTCCATTTTGAAACTTTACCCCTTTCAATTGGTTCCGCAGGGTCATCTTCTGATTTATGTTCTTCCCTTCAAATAGCTTTGTCAAAGATCAAACATCTCTTTGGGTGTCTTTAGAGAAGACACATGGGGTATGAGATGGTATTTGATAGAATCAGCAATGATTCTCTTTGCCTTGACCAAGTTCTTCTTATGCAATACTTTAGCCTCTTCATCCTCTGGGATAGGGATGTCTTCTTTTATATATGATTCCAACTCATTCTCTTCCAGGATTAACCCAATCCTATACTTCCAAGCTCGGAAGTTATCATCCCCTTAAAGCTTATCCTCAAGCTTGGTGTGGTGAGACATCTTAAAGAGTACTTCAAATGGAAATATAAAAGATTTAGGTCTTACCACTTGAAATGCTGAAAACTGGATCTGGTCCTGGATTAGGGTTTGTTGGAAAAACCCTAAAAATTCAAAATGTGAATTTCAAATTTATGAAAGGATAGAAAGATGCGCCTTGATGAGCTGATCATCCTGGTGCATTCAGAATTTGAGATCAGCAAAGCTTTACCCTTCAGATTTGACCTTTTGTCCTCTCGGGTTCACTAGGGAGAGCCCTGAATTAGGGTTTGAGTTTCCCGGAGATCTACCCAGCCAAAAATCTCGATCCAAAGCTCTAAACTTCGATTTTTGCAAGGAGCTTCTAGCTATGTCTTCAGATTTCAGAAATTCCTATTTTTGTGAAAACCCTAATTTTTAGGGCCAAATTTGAAAATGCTCGGAATTGAATTCTGATTGGACAGATAGATGCGCCTTGATGAGTAGAGTCAATATACTATACTTCTTTCCCAAAATCTATGGAGAGAAACCCAATAAACAAGAAACTCAAGTTTCCGTCGCTACAAAATGTCTTCTTCTCAGGTTAGCTCTGATACCATTTTAAATTTTGAGCATTAATTCACAATACTCTAGGATATTTACTGAGAGAATAACATATGCAGTATATCAATGCATGACAGTCACAATAAGTATGACAAGCATCACAAGAATCAAAAGCATAAGAGATAAGAGACACAGAGTTTCCGTGGGGAAAACCCTAAGGTGAAAAACCCCACAACTTCCTCAGAGATAGAGAGAGCAATGGCTCAACCAAAGTACAACCAAAATACACTAAGATAGTCTCCTAGTAGCATATGATCCTCCTCCTCACTAGTGCGCCACTTTCTGAGTGAGAGAGATGTACTTTTCCGAATGATCTAAATAGAGATCACTTGATCTCTATTTATAGTAACCTGTTTGCCCAGAGACCTTATGGGGCCGACTTGTCTAGCTAGGTACATCCACATTATAATATATATTTCAGGGCTAACCCCACACATGGTGGTCTAATAACCCATCGGCAAGTACACACACTTGTGACACTTGTCAATCCACATGACGACACTTCCTTATAGAGGAATGACACATCTCTTATAAGGGTACAATAAATATATATAAAACACATAGATGAAATACATTCCGAAGTTACATATACATCAACATTACCCAGTCATTATGGCTGCATATTCTTCAACCTCATATCTCTGCAACTCTCATTCCTCAAAATTATCGCTGCAATTCTTCATTACTAGTTGGTCCAAAAGAGGTGATCTCATCCATCTCCTCCATGGAAGAGTGACTTTCTCCAAGGAACAACTCAGGTTCACTCTGGGAAAGATCAAGTGCTTGGTTCTCATTAGATTGCTCTGCACACTCCTTAAGCATATGCAAAATAAAATGATCCTCATGATACAACATCTAATGAGGTTTCTTCATATGATAAAAAATGCAATCAAACAAGTGAAGATGGCTAAATTGTGTGTAGGAGGGAAGGTGTGATCTTTGCAACTTTTCATGAAGCTGCACTATCTCCATCTTAGATTCTTGGAGTGCACATTGAGTGCTCTGCAAGGAATATTGGGTGGTCATCACTTATTTTGTGAGATTGAAAATATCCTCTTCATCCTTCAAGGATGCTCCATGTAACAAATGCACAAGCTCAAGCAGATAATTTTTGTTAGAAAACATATCTAAGAAATTACCTTGGATTGTAGACATTGCTCTCTGTATCTCCTCCATGGCTTCAAGGAAAGTTGAATATTCCAATGAAGCAACTCTCCAACAAGATTGTGACATTGAAACATGTGTATCATGGAGAATGTGTAAGGCCTCCTTTATACATATTTCATTCATCTTTAGTGGCATTTCAAAAGGGAAAGGTTGAGAATAACCCTCCTCATCATTTACCGATGGATCAACCTCTTGAAGTTCAGGTGGTGATTTTTATATTGATACTGTGACTTCTTCCTCGACTGCAAGGACTTCATCTTCTTCAGTATTATGTGAACTTGTACTTGCATAAATCTCATCAAATGGTATCTCTATGTCACCCACATAGAGAGATGGAAATCCGTCAGAAGATGTCTCCTCATGAGACAGTCTTATGTCAACAGGCTTCTTCTCCAAATTTTCCGATTCACACGCTGCTGATGTGTGCTTGTTTTTTGCTTCCTGATGAAGCTCAAGGGGTGACTGTAAATATGATTCTTGTTCATCGTTTGGATCAGATCTAAAATATGTCTCATAAGTACTGACAACATCATCATACCTTGTAATGATTTTTAGATCACCCATAAAGAAACTAGGAGTGATTTCACCTTCCACATTGCCAGCAACCAGATGTTGGACTGCTGGATCTTCAGCTGTGCATGGACCTTCTTCATCTTCTTCTAATGAAAAATTTGGTAATTCATAAAACTTATGGCTGCTGAAAATAGGCTGATATATTTGCAGGCTCTTCCTCATGGTATGATGGTTGCGATGAAAAATCAGATTTCTTATCATACCTATGACTAGTATTTTCTCCTTTATGGACCGATGTCTTAGGGCATAGATTGGAAGAGTTATTTGATTCTTCTCTCTGCTGCAACACATGATTCATTTCTTGGCACATATTACCAATAGTAAGGGAATCCATCATATTTTATTTGATCATCCTACCTACCTCAAGTTCATAGTAATCTCGAAAAGATAAGAGATCCCAAATCTCTTCCTTTAAGGCATAGTATTCCATGAGACACTGGAATGATCCCTTTACCTTATTTCCACATGAAAATTTCCCATTTTCCCATTTAGACATAGGTATATCAGATCATATGTCCTATTCAATCATATGATCAACAAGGTAAACATATTCAAAACTCGGAAAACAATAATCTCCCATAGAGGACATCCCCTCTTCTTCATCTGGCTCAAAATCAAATTCTTCAATTATTGGTAGGAGCCTCATACTGCAACTTTTGAAGAATTAGATATGAAATATTATTCAATCAAGAAGATTCATTCTTTACAAAGGGGTGGATTTAAGTGCTCTAATACCACTGTAATATTCCAGCCAAGGATAGGCTAGAATATCAACTCCATACTCCCAAATTTACATTAATCTTAACTAGTAAATTTTAACAATTTTTATAATGTGCAAGGTGATAATGTTGATTGTTGGTTCACTGGTCAAGGATGGTGGGAGTGAATTTTGATTCTTGTTTTTCTATGAGGTAATGTGAATCAACAAGGTATAACAAGTCCAAACACTAAGTACTATGCACCAAGCACTAGAGCCATTTAATTTTCAACAACAAACAAGTCTATTGCCTACTTAGAAGCTTCCTGGGCCTTCCAGCATATGCATACTAGAATGGGAGTTTATTATGAATGGAAGCAAGGTTTATATTAGTCATTAAACTGATTAATATATATTGGAGAAGAGTTCATGTGAGTTTGGGAGGTTACAAGTGTATTTGGAGGCCAAAAGGACAAGTACGCTATTGGGGATTGCTCAACTAGGAGATTTACAGATTCCTCCAAACAATGTTAGATACTTCCAAAAACTCAGGGGAAGGGATGGAATGGCTTGTATACTGTCTTGAGATACTCACATAACTTAGATATATTAAAACTGATGCACAAATAGTGATTTATAGCAAATATGGAAAAACTAGTTAATTAAAATTGCTCAATGAGCTAGTCTTGCATTCCTTGTTCCCAAACTGCCTTAAAGGATTACTAAACTCTATTCCAAGGAATTAAATGGTTCTGATAAATGTTCATAAATAGAAAAAGGTCAAAATTTGAATTCCATAATACATATTTGATATTTTATTTCATTCAGAATTACAGAGAGCCTCCAAGGCTAGGAAAATCTTACACACTAAGAGAGAATGAGTGTAATAGGAAGAGAAGAAGATGTAGCTCTGATATGAATCTGATTTCTAACTATTAGCAGGTCTGATTTCTGAAGATGCAGGGTGCACTAGTCTTCCTGAGCTGTCCTGGGCGCATTCAATGAACTGGAACTTCACACGTGCACTCCTTAACACATGAAACCTTAGCTCTGGTGAGAATGGCTGTATCTTGGTCACCCGGACACATTTTTTGATGAGAAAAAAATTGTTTCCTATTGGAAACGACCCTTTGGATGCAATGGAATAGGTCTCACAATATAGAAATGATCAGAAGTTTTGATCCCTAAACCTCCATTTCGGCCCTTCAACATTGTTTCCACCGAATGAGAAAAATGCTTAATAATATAGAAATGAGAGAGGATGTAATCATAGAGCTGGATCAGATCTACAATTTGATATCAATGAATGCATTGGATCATGTGTAGAAGAGTGGAACTGGAACTATGGGGCACATCTCCCACAGGTTGGCTAGGGCAGATCACCTTGCCTTGAGAAGCATAGAATGCTCAGACATAAAATCAATTCGACAAAATATGTGAATAGGAGTTGCTTGGATTATTTTATAGAAGTCATGGTGACCTACTGAGAAATTTGAACTTCTTGGTGACCTGTGAGAACCCTTCCACTTGGGCCACCCATGAATGAGTATACTTGCCTTGATTTTTCCTTACAAGCTTTCTCTCCTTTAGAAACTACACCCTCCTTATCTTTTTCTGGTTGTTTCCATTTTTCTGCTTTTGGCATCTTCTTACACCTTATCTGCTTTTCCTCTTTTTCCATTTTAGAAACCTTATCCTCATGAGGGTGCCCTCTTGGCCCACTTGGTCCATTATTTAGGAATTTAATTAATTAAAATTAATAAAAAATACTTCCTTTACTTGACTTTGGCTAAATTTAATCCTATGCATACATGATGAAATCAAAATATTTACCTAGGGGTTATTTTGTCCCCTTTTATCCATGGTCACTGAATTAGCCAAAATTGGGGACATGACAGATTGATAAGCCTTGCATGTGAAAACCCATAGCATAATCGAGTTGTTTGTGCTCCTTATTATCCTTGCTTGAAAGAAAAAACTGGCTTCCAAAATATTGTCATCCAATAGACCTAATAACTTGTTTCTTCTCGAACTTGGCTTTGGTGTGTGTTCGAAGAGGCTAGTGTTAGAAGTTGTTTTCATCAAAGTGATAGGAATACCATCCTTTTTTTTTACATTAGCTTAGTTGTTGTTAGAAAAAATGCATTTACATATAAAAGTAAAAGTTTGGATCTTAAAAATTTGCATTTGGTTTGTGAAATGAAAAATTGGTAGATTGCACTTGCATTGAAAAACTTGATTGTGTCATGTTGAAACGTGATTCAACTTTCATTTTAAAGAGTGTGAACGAGTGCATTTGCATCAAAATGTCTTTAGTTGCACGCAATTTGTTTTTTTGACAAAGTAATTTAAGTTGCTATTTTTGAAAAGCAGAAAGCATTGTAAAGAAGCTAGGATATTTTATTTTCTATAAACTCATATAATAGTATAGAATATAGGATATTTTATTTTCTATAAACTAATATAATAGTATAGAATATAGGATATTTTATTTTCTATAAACTCATATAATAGTATAGAATATAGGACCTTGGAGATAGGTGTTGTGAGTTAACTCCTCCAAGGCCACCCATTATTGAGACTAGGAACAATTAAAGAGTGTTAAACCCATTAGTAGCATGAATTAATTATCGGGAAAGCGCCTTTGACACAGGTTTCAAGCGATAGGTAAACTAGTCCAGGTCGACATATTGTTCCCTATTGCTTGAATAAGTGGGGTTATGGGATTTTGGGATTTTCTTAAACGTGGAAATTCCTTGGGGTGACAACACTTCTCACTGATAGCTTCGGGTCTAGGAATTGTGTCCTACATTCCCTACTCATTCTTAGAAGCTCTTTCAAATGACCATTCCTCTTGACTACTAAGCCTAAAGTGGTGACCTTAGTTTCATTTCCTAGTATCCTCATAGGTGACTGTAAGGTGAAATTCTTGTGGTACCTGAGGCATACATACAAACTCTGTTTCAGCTCCTTGGGAGAGTATTTTCTTAAGGAAAGTATGCGAATCCTTGGAGATTGTTGCACACCATATTTGTTGGTTGGAATTGGGCCCTGATCATCCTAGATTAGCCTACATAATATGCTACTTTTTGGCTCTTCATTGATCAGTATTTGGTTCTAAACAACCAATAATTATCATTGGGAGAATATTTTTTCTTATCAAAATAATTTTAAGAACTTTTTTAGCATGTGTTGATTGTTTTATTTACCAATTTTAAAGCTTCTTTCTTTGTGACTTCAATAGGACACCGTAGTTGATCAACCTTTGCATAGCTCTAGAAGGATTCAACAAATTTCTGCTAAAAGGAGAGAGTTACCTACACCAAGTTGAAGACTTGATTATAACGATCTACTCCCACATGGGGCAGAGGAAGAGAACCAAGAACCATAAATAGAACACAGAGAATAAGAAAACCATTCAAGTTTTAGTGAGTCTAAGAATGGCACTAATGAGCATTTGAATAACACCTCCAAAGCCCCACCTCCTAATCCAAGGGAAAATCTAGTTTCTATTGCTATATAGCATCTCTTAGACCCTGAAGGGATGTTAAACCAACCACCAAGTCCTAATTTTGTTCGTAACTGAATGTCTAAGTTACACATCCCTAGAATTAACAATCCACTATCTTAGTGGGCTAGCATGGAGAACAAAGAGGAAGTACCTATTACTAAGGAGGATACACCCCCATTAATCTTTTCTCCTTTAGGAGGCATGAACATAGGTTTTTAATCCACAGTATCATCTAGATGGTTCCTACCACCTCCCTAATGGATACTAGAGGGGCTACATCTGTGCCACAAGGTACTAACCCCTTTTCTTTCATGATGTTCCCAGTTTTCCAATCGATACCTACTAAAATACGTCCTATATCAGTAAGAACTACCTCCCCTGGTAGTATTGTACCTACTCATTTCCATAATTTCCCATCGAATGGCCGAGATATGTCCATTCCCAACCCTTTCATAGTGACTGGAGTCATTCTTGGCTACATGGAAAATTTTAGGAACCCCACCTAAATTTATATGTATAATAAACAGGTGAATACATACGAACACTTGAAGGCTATTTTATCAATAATATAATATGCATATATAATTTTTTAGTGAATCTCTCACTAAATTATATAATCTTGTAAAATCTTGGTGATTTTTTTATGAAATTATATAATCTTGTAAAATCTTGGCAGATCTTTCACTGAATTATAAAACCTTGTAAAGTTGGCGAATCTTTTACTAAATTAAAAAACATTGTGATTGTTAATATTTGAGCATCAATTCAATATGATCTAGGATCTTTACTAAGAGAATAACATGTAGAGCATATCAATCACAAGAAGCAATCACAAGAGACAATAGACACATAGAATTTCCTTGGGGAAAACCAATAAGGTGAAAAACCCCAATAACTTCCTCAGAGATAGATAGAGCAATGATACAAAACCCAAGCATAAGAGATAGTCTCCTAGCAACAGCTTCTACTCCTCCACTAGTGCGCCACTCTCCAATGAGTGTATAAGTGAGAAAATGAATGATCAAATAGAGTGCCTCCCACACTCTATTTATACATGACTTGACTTGTCTAATAACCTTACTAGGTTGGCCTCAACTTAATCACATAATATAATGCTGACAGGGCCAACCCCACTAGGGTGGTCTAATAACCCTTTAACCCACATGACGTATACAGGGCCGACCCCATCAAGGTGATCTAATAACCCATCAAGTATAAGTTACGACACTTACAATATAAATGACGACACTTCCGTATAGAGGAATAATAACATCTCTATAGGAATACAATATACATATATGAAATACATTCCGAAGTTACAAATACATCAACACTCCCTCTTAACTAGGAAGGTATTTCTCAACACAGATCTACTAGCACAAGTCTTCTTCTCTGGATCATCGTCACTGGATCATCGCCATCGAATCATCGTCATCGTTGCTGCTACTTCTATCTCAATGAATCTCCAATCTACTCGTCATAGGAAGTTCCACAAAGGCATCGCTTTTTCATGCTGGATGTAGGCCCACCACCTGTAGGTCTTCATCATCACTGGACATACTGTGGAATCCTCGGGACTTATTACGTGTGTCAACAAAACCTCGCAAGAGCATCCTAGGACTGATTACGAGCACATAGCTCAACCTATCGAATCTCCCAGGACCTTTTACATGCCACTTCACAACCTATCCACGGCCACAGAGTGTCATCCTGATACTCATGATCATACTAATCATAACATTGTTCACGAACCACAATCCAGATGCACATCACACATCACTTACATTCATCGGCATGGGAAGACACACTTCAACCATCCGTGAAAGGCTCAACACTTATATCTACACCATGGGAAGATACACTTCAACCATGCGAGAATGGCATCGCACTTACATCCATAGCCATGGGAAGACACACTTCAACCATGCTAGGAATGGCACAACACTTATATAGCAGCCATGGGAAGACACACTTCAACCATGCTCGAATGGCTCTAGCCCTTACATCTGCACCATGGGAGAACACATCTACTACCATGCTCGAATGGATCCAGCCCTTACATCTGCACCATGGGAGAACACATCTGCCACCATATCAGAAAAGCCCGGCAATTACATCACGACCATGGGAGAACACATATACAACCATGTTCGAAAATCCCATGTGCATCTGTGTCTTCGGAACTCATCACATATAATCCAAATAATTATGTAATGTATCCACCTGATACATATCATCACATATGATCATCCTGATCATCATCATAGCATCATCTTGATGTATATCATCCAGAGTATCATCCTGATACTCATCTCACATGATCCAACTGATGATACCAAGCATCCAACTGATGCATTTACATATACATGATCCAACTAATCATACCAAGAAGTAACTGGAGCATCGTCCTGATGCTCACCACAAAACGCTTACATCCACAGCCATGGGAAGGATCCTCCTCTCACCATGCTTAGAATGGCTCTTGCAAATGTGTCCCATCACTTCTTCCTCAAAGTATATTCTATCTAAAGAACACCAAGCCTCTCTCTGAAGTACTCAAACTTCAGTTTGTCTAGCGGTTTCATCAACACATCTACAACCTGCTTAGCCGTCGCAACATACAGGAGCTTCATTGCTCCTCTCTGCACCATATCCTTGATATAGTGATATTTTATCTCAATGTGCTTCGACCTGTCATGGAACACCAGGTTCTCAGACAGCTTCACACAAATCTGGTTGTCACAAAAGATACCAGTAGCACCCAATGGGATATCAAATAACTCAGACAGTAGCTTCCTCAGCCATACTTCCTCACAATTAGCCGAACAAGCTGGAACATACTCTGCTTCGGCTATACTTAGTGCTACGCAGGACTGCTTCCTTCTAAACCAAGAGATCACACCTGATCCCATACTGAAGCAGAACCCAGAAGTGCTCTTCCTATCTGCAGCACTTCCTGCACAATCTGAATCAACATAACCCTCTAGGTTAAACTTTTGATTCGCATCATACTTGATCCCATAATCAACTGTACCCTTCAGGTACCTTAGAATATGCTTTACAGCAACCAGGTGAACACTTCTCGGATCCGTCAGGAACTGGCTCAATGTGTTCAGTGCAAAGCAAATATCTGATCTCGTATTTGTTAGGTACATCAAGGACCCAATCATCTGACGATACACAGTGACATCAACCGGATCAGATGAAGCATCACACAGAAGCTTCAAGTTCGATGCCATAGGTGTGGCCATGGCCTTTCAGTCCATCATCCCGAACCTCTTCAGGATCTCTACTACATACTTACCTTGTCCAAGGAATATTCCATCTACACTCTACCACACCTCCATGCCTAGAAAATAGTGCATCATCCCTCAATTCCTTCATCTCGAACTCGGCAACAAGCTTCCTCTTGGTGTCGGCAATCAACCCATCCTCACCTGTAACAAACAAGTCATCCACATACGAAAGTAGTATCACAGGATTACCTTCCTCAACCTTGTAGTAAAGGCTGGAATCTTCTTTACTCTTAGTAAGGCCCAAACTGGATAGGAAACTGTCCATCCTACCATACCAAGTCCTAGGTGCTTGCTTCAAGCCATACAAGGCTTTCTTCAATCTCCACACATATGACTCCCTATCACGTGTCTCAAAATTGAGTGGCTACACCACATACACTTCCTCCTCGACTACACCATTCAAGAAAGCTGTCTTGACATCCATCTGGTGTATCTTCCATTTCATCACTGTAGCCAGAGCAAGTAGTGTTCTGATGGAAGTTTATCTGGCTACAAGAGAAAAAGTCTCTTCATAGTCTATTCTCTCTTTTTGGGAGAAGCCACGAGCTACAAATCTCACTTTGTATTTCTCTAAGATACCAACTGCAGCATGCTTGATCTTATAGATTCACTTGGAAGTCACAACAGACTTCCCTTCAGGTCTTGGGACCACATCCCAAACATCATTCTTCATGATCGAGTAGTACTCTTCGATCATTACTTCATCCCGGATCCTGGGAACTTCAGATTCTTCAATAGATAGCTTTGTTGCTGGAGTAAATTTTGTAGTCCTTCTTTTGTAGGTGATGGTATACGATCTTTCCTACAAGACAAGTTAAATTGCATGATTAGAAACATCTCATAGTTTTCAGAACAAATTCTTACACATAAATAAATATGTCATACAGTCATGCACTTAATTTAGCCAATGCTTCAATACAGCATTTATCCATATCCTGTAACTTTCTAGATGCCTTCCAATCTCTACCAGAACATTGTTAAGAGTGTGCACAACTCCCAACATGTCAGCAAAGAGGTTTCATTCTAGATAAGTAGCAATGGAATGTTGTAGAGTGCCATAGGTCACTTACCCATTACATGCATATTAGTGGTATACTATTCATTAATGCAATTATTCTAATATGCATGATAAACAACCTAAGTCTAGGAACATAAGTATATACATCATTGATCAATATTATTTAAACAATCAAATATACAAGAAATGACAATTCAAATACTTATCTTTGTTTGTTTGTTGGGTGGATTCCCTCTCAATCTTTGCTTCCTTGCAGGAACTAGTGGAGTGTGCTCCCTCTTGATCTTTGCTTCTTGGATTAACTGTCCTTGAACTTATATCCATCCTCGATCACTATGCATGCTTACTAGTATCATCATTGTGTTATCCTCGAGATCGCATACATAATCATACATTCATTAGTATAATCTTAATACTATCAAAACACAATAATCTTAAACATGTATAGTCATGATGATTTCAAACACAGATAATAAGCATTAGCATTCAAAGTTTTAGGGAAAACTTCTCGCACTCATGCATATTCATATTTGACCATAGAACTCTTATGGTTTAGTCATATCATCAATCAAGGTAAGAGACATAATATGCATAAACCCTATATTACTTAAACTTGTAACTTCATGAGTAATCATTATCAATCATACAAAAGTATAAGATCCTTACATAGGGTAGGATTCTAACTTGATATAAGAAAAACATATATATGGTCATCATATTTTCTAGTTATGTCCAACAATGTTTTTCTTGTTCTCTTCAATGACCTACATAACTCATAAGTTAACCATTGTAGAACCAAATTATACATACCTCTATGTGATCCATGACTATGGATGAGTCTTTGTCTTCATGTCACTATGGTATTGATCTAGGACTTGATTTGTACCTTCATGTTAGCGAATAACATTCTCCTCATACAACACCACAATGCATTAGTACAATCATAATACAATCATAAGTGTCATAACCCTAATCCATGAATGTCTTCTATCATGCATTCTTACTTTTACTAGGGTGATAAGACAAGTCTATAATTAAACAAGATTGTTACTAAACTCAATAACATGAAGACAATCATATTATAAACTTAATCATGAACATATTTCAAAACATACATGTAAGTCATACCTGTCAGATTGCTTGTAGTACTTGTTGTTGTTCTTTTTGTTCTTAGGAAAATCTGAGGAAAAGTGTCCTCTCCTTGGTATGTGCTGTGAGAGCTTGATCTTCATTCCCTAGCTTTTCTTCTCGAGCTATAATCCGAGCTTCTTCCTATGAGCATTCTTCTCACAGCCTGCTGAAAGAGATAAGTTTCTTCCTAGCACAAATTCCTTGGATGAAGGAATCCCATGACCTAGGAAGGCCATTAAGAGTGGTCATTACCACTTCTCCATTCTCTACAGCTTCAAGTTGTTCTTTTATCTGGGAGACCCTTGAAGAGTAAGACTGCATGGTCTCCACATTTTGGATTTGGATGTTCTTTAGTTGATTCCTCAATGTCATCTTCCGATTTATGTTCTTCCCTTCAAATAGCTTGGTCAAGGAATCAAACATCTCCTTAGGTGTCCTTAGGGAAGACACATGGGGTATGAGATAGTCCTTAATAGAATCAACAATGATTCTCTTGGCTTTGACGAAGTTCTTCTTATCTGAAGCCTTAGTCTCATCTCCCTCTGGAACTGGAACCTCTTCACTTGTGTAAGTGTCCAACTCATTCTCTTCTAGGATTAACTCAATCATATACTTCCATGCTCGAAAGTTATCAGCCCCTTCAATCTTACCCTCAAGCTTGGTGAGGTGAGACATCTTAAGAAGTACTTCAAATGGAAATAGAAAAGTTATTGGTTCTTACCACTTGATTTGCTGAAAACTGGATCTGGAGCTAAATTAACGTTTGTCAGAGAAACCCTATAAATTCAAACTTTGAATTTCAAACTTCTGAAAGGATAGAAAGATGCGCCTTGATGAGATAATCAAGCTGGTATACTCATAATTTGAAAACTGCAAAGTTTCACCCCTCAAATTTGCTTTTCACGCTTCTGGATTCATTAAGGAAGACCCTAAATTAGGGTTTGATTTTCCCGAAGCTTCACCCATCCAAAAAGTTCGATCTTGGTCTCTAAACTTAGATTTTTCAGAGGAGCTTCCAGCCATGGTATCAGATTTTAGAAATTCCAACTTTTACAGAAACCCTAATTCTCGGCTTCACTAGACAGGACCCCAAACTAGGGTTTGATTTTCCCAGAGCTTCACCCATCCAAAAAGTTCGATCCAAAGCTCTAAACTTCAATTTTTCCAAGGAGCGTCTAGCCATGGTCTCAGATTTCAGAAATGCCACTTTTTGTGGAAACCCTAATTTTTAGGGCCAAAACTGAAAGTGCTCAGAATTGAATTCTTATTGGACAGAAAGATGCGCCTTGCTGAGGAGAGTCACTGTAGCCTTCTGACTTTCAAGATATGTGGAGAGAAACCCCCCCAAAAAAAGAAACCCTAGCTTCCACAACTGTACAGAGTCTTCTTCTCAGGTTATCTCTGATACCATGTTAATTTTTGAGCATCAATTCAATATGATCCAGGATCTTTAATGAGAGAATAACATGTAGAACATATCAATCACAAGAAGCAATCACAAGAGACAATAGACACACATAATTTCCTTGGGGAAAAAAAATAAGGTGAAAAACCTGAATAACTTCCTCAAAGATAGATAGAGCAATGATACAAAACTGAAGCATAAGAGATAGTCTCCTAGCAGTAGCTTCTCCTCCTCCACTAGTGCGCCACTCTCCAATGAGTGTATAAGTGAGAAAATGAATGATCAAATAGAGTGCCTCCCACACACTATTTATACATGACTTGACTTGCCTAATAACCTTACTAGGTCGGCCTCAACTTAATCACATAATATAACGCTGACAGGTCCGACCCCACTAGGGTGGTCTAATAACCCTTTAACCCACATGACTTATACAGGGCCGACCCCATCAAGATGGTCTAATAACCCATCAAGTATAAGTTACGACACTTACAATATAAATGACGACACTTCCGTCTAGAGGAATAATAACATCTCTATAGGAATACAATATACATATATGAAATACATTTCGAAGTTACAAATACATCAACAGTGATGTCTTGGAAAATATTGTGATATAATATAAAACCATATATAATAATAGGAAAACATATTCATTAAATTGTAATATATTAACTTACATGTTTGTAAAAAGAAACATAATTTTTTCCTCCTCTAAACATCATTACAAGATTCAAGAGGTTTTTTTTTAATGTTTTTACTGTACACTCTTGCAATCCCTCTATCAGTTTTGATGAGAAACTTGTACAAGAGAAACTTGTCGGGTTTTCAGCCCAAACTAATGAATCCTCTATCTCTTGTAGAGATATGTTACTATAAGTTAATACTTGTTCAAAACCATTCCATCTAATGACTTCCATGTTCATCAGACTAAGAGATTCTATGTTTAACCAATCTCCACCCCATATACATGGGGCCTCAAAACTCTTAACATCAACTAATATAAACTTGTTCAGTCCTCTTAAGGACTCTTGGAATTCCACATAAATTTGCAAGAATCCCCCTGTTGTAGGCACAACAGATCCCATTTTTATTAATGAAAATGGGAGCCCCACTATTAATTTTCAAGGTAACTCACAATTGCTTATCTATTTTGGGGCGTTTTGATTGTTTCCCTTATCGTTTTTCTGTTTTCATGCTTTGGATTTGATAAAATTTTGCTGAAAACATCTTTGTTTTATGCGTTTTTAAGGTTGCGAAAAACTTGTTTTTTCTTCAAATTTTGTTGTTTACGCAACCCCTGTTCTGTAACCCGCAATCCGCAATGCGGATTGTGGGTGTTTAAAATTTTTGAGTTTTAAATCTTCCCTTTCCACAACCCGCAACCCGCAATTGCGGATTGCGGATGTCAGGAAATGTTTTTTAATAAAAACAAATTTTAGGTTCCGCATTTTGCAACCCGCAAATTACAGATTGCGGAAAGTGGAAAGCACTTGGAAAATAAAATTGCAAACTTTCATTTCCGCAACCCGCAACTTGTAAATTGCGGATTGTGGAATGCAGAAAGAACTTAATCACCAATAATAAAATTTGCGATTCCGAAATACGCAACCCGCAAATTGCGGATTGTGGAAATCAAAAACCATAATAAACCAATTGAAGTTGTGCACCCGCAAGCCGCAACCTTCATTGTGGATTGCAGAAAGATTTTCTTTTATCATTACTTTTTACCGCTTCATTATCCAATTGTGGATTGCAGAAATGTTAAAATTACTTTTTCCCAAACTTGCACATCCGAAACCCGCAACCCGCATTGCGGATTGCAGATTGCGGAAGTCACAATCAAAATTTGCAAAAAGTTGATCTTGCAATTTCTTTTCCGCTCTTCGCGATTTAATCTCAGCTGTTGATTTCTTTTGATCTTGCGATCCGTATTTCATCCCACAATTGGTTAAATATTTCAAATTTTCATTTTCTTTTTACCATTTTCAAATTTTCCAATTTCTCTTGCGCCAAGGATTTTACTGCGGATTTTTACCAAGGATTACCAATTTCACTCCTTTGACACAGGTCAATTTTTCTTTCATTTTTACTTTTCATGTGCATAAATTGTTGAGTTTTAAAACTGTTCGATTGATTAATTTTTACATTCATCAGAGTTTACTAGTTTCCCAAGCATGTCGATAATCACATAATTAAAGAAGGCCTTAAAGGAATTTAAGAAAAAATACCCCAATGCTGGTATCCTGGCTGACACCAATGACAGAGTGTCTGAAACTTGTCACTTAGACTGGTCCCAGATTTAATCCATATTTGATAATGATGACTTTTTGAAATCCAATGCAACCGACCCTTTTACATGAACATCAATAGATCCCAACTGCATGCCATTGCGGCCAAACTGGCGCTCATGCCTTATACCGACGGCATCAAATGGATAATCAACCATGCAAGCCCCAAATACTGCTCATTTAATGATAATGTTGGGTCTCAGTTAACCTCTTTCCGATATGAAGTCTTCGCTAGGGAGTATGCCCTTAGGTCACCCAACCAACTCCTTAATAAGAGTTTCGTTGATTCTGCTAAGACCCAATATAACTTCGAAAAAATGCTCAAATCCTGGATGGATAACCCGGCTAGCTTGACGCCTAAGGCTGACAATTCCTATCCTGTTTCCTCGTTCAAGGAACCATTTTCCCTATTAGCAGCTATGCTTTGTAGATTGTACAGGTTACCAAATTGTTCTTTGTTAAAGGCCGAATGGGAACCTCTGGTGCACCATGTTATCACAATAGTGGAGTCCTTTAATTGGGCTTAGATACTATGAGTGGAACTTAGAACAACGATTGAAAAATACCAGAAGACTCCGACTTCCAGAAAACCCACCTTTTATTATTTAGCATATGTCATGTCCATGTAGTCTGCTTAGATTTTCAATTCCCTTCTATGGGGTGGAACTGGACCCCGTCTGCACCTCCTGTTCACATTTATTGTTCTGCATTGTGGGAGGAGAATTTTGTGCCTCTTCTATATGATATTTGTAACCATTTCATTGGGGAAATTCACCAGAAAATATTCAAAGCAGATGCACCTACTTTCTCTGATCATGCCAAGACACTTATCTCCATCATGGGTGACTAGTAAGTGGGGGAGTACTTTCATTATGTAAGAATTTAGGGTAGTGAAAATGTTCCTTTGTTACCCAAAATAACACCATATAGATTGCTGCTGGAAGAAGTTTCTTATCAAATGGTCATAGATGGAGTATTCCCCATATTAACTGGATCCAAGAGAATAGGATGGCCTAAGTTCCCACTTAAACTTGGACCTCTGGTGATTCAAAACTCCACACATGTTGCAGTACTTGGGAAGAAAATTAGCACCCTCAAGTTGGGAAAATCCCCCAATAGAATGCATGACCCTAAGTCATTCCTGGCCAACCACTTTGCATAGGAACATATGAAAAGCACTTATTCTCATGAGACTGTTCTGGATTACTCAATTTACCAAGGAGTCAACTTTTTTTATGAAGTTGTGAGAAGGACCTCTTCTAAAGAAGAGCATAGATTCATCTTCCAGTACCAGCAGGAACTCAAGACCAAGGTATTGCAATATAGAAATTTGGATCTATCAGTTGAGAAAAAAGCTCAAAAGGATTTGGCAGACATGGAAGCACAGAAAGCAAGTGCCCCTCTGATGTTGACCTATTAAACTAATGATAAAGGTAAGGAACTTGTCGAGGACACACCATATCCTAAACCATTGGCCACTCTCAATTCCCTAATTCACTCAGTTGCTGAGATGAAAAGAGAAATTGCAGTGATGAGCTTAGTATTGGAAACTCGGGTTGTTGCTGCAACCACTCCAACAAAAAAGAAAATTATTAAAAGCTCTGTACCACAGGTGACCATGATTGAAGACAGTGATCTAGAGGATGAAATACTCCCATCTTCTTTGAAAACTGCTATGCCTGTTTTACAAGAGGTTACTACTACACCAACTTTTCCTGATCTTTTAAAAGGTATAGTGATGGATGATCCTCTTCCAGATCTCCAATTTCAAGAAGTCACGATAGTGACTACTGCATTTATCTCTACACCTATGCTTACTTCCACTACACTCCCTTCCATATCATTAGTTGATATCACACTTCCTTCATCCACCACAGTTGAACCACCTACTATTCCTTTTGTCACTTCACAAGAATCATTGACATAACTCCACTTTATACCTTACTACCACAGGTTACTGAATCCCAAGTCCCAATTGTATACTTACAACCATCAGTAACCACAGTCTCTATTTCACTCCCTGAAATTGTTACCTTGAATTCTCTTCCCATTTTTGTATCTGTAGTTTCCAATATTGCCACTCCCTCCATCTCCACCACTCAAATCACTATACCAATCCCAACCCCTGTTGAGTCCCAAACAACTCCTCTGGTCGCAACATCTGATGTGTCCACATCTGCAGTTGAAGTAGTGGCATATTTTGGAGAGGATGTTGTAGTTTCACTAGGGGAATATTTCTATAGAAGGACATAGAAAGCAGTGGTAAAAAGGGGTTTAAAGAGGAATAAGGAAGGAACTGTTGCTAAAGGTCCTGTTCCCAACTAGGTGATTTGGAGAAAAGCATCCACTAATTTCCAACAATAAGCACTTGATACTACTACAACAATGGGTGCCTTTGTAGGGGCCAATTATGACTCAGTTACTTAATTAAACAAAGAATTTGAGATGAACCAACAAGAGTTGCAAAAGCTCAGGAAGGAGCTAACTCAAACCGAGGAACAACATAACTATCAAATACAAGAGTTGAAGACTGAGCATGAGAACTAGCTTAAAGACTTGCAGGCATAGGATGCAGCTATTTCACAGCAGCTACAGGAGGCACAATTGTTCAATGTGGATCATGCTGAAAATATCACAATGTTAGATTCACAACTGAAGGATGCAATAGCTATGGTAGTTGTTTCTCATTTCCCAATATTTTCTCTAGAGGAATTTAAAGAATTTTCCTTGAAGGTGAATGAATATTATAATAACCTCTTGGTTCATTTATTTGAATGCATGGATGAGATCAGGGAGACCTATAATTCTTTTGAACGTCATCCTGATGATCTCTTCACACATAATCAGAAAAGAGAGGATGCACTTCGGGCTATTGAAGATGTGATAGATTGCCAAATGTACATCCAAGATAATCCTGAAGATATACCTGTTATTGAAAGAATCAAGTTTAGGAGAATTAAAATATCCTTAGATTCAAGGGAAAATGCATGTGAAGAGGTAGAGTCTACAATACAGGAAGCACAGAGAGTTTGTAGCAGAAGGTGGTTTGCTTCATATGACTTGTTGACCATGTTAGAGTTCCCGACTCTAAAACTCATTGAAAAGTCTGATCCACCTTAAGGTAATGATCTAGCAGGTTGAAGAAAGACATGAGGAATCCAAAGTGCAAATTGATCAGTTGGAACACATTGGAATTGCCGAGCTTAAAGAATTGATTGAGTCACCCATCAATTCAGGAGTGGAAGTCAAAATTTTCGTACGTGAGTGGAATAAGTTAAAGAAAATAGAGATTGAATCATTCAATTGCAAGACTCATCTAACACTTGAACATGCCAGATATCAAGATATTGAAGACTTGTTATAGGTTTCTGCGAAGTGGCGGATTGCCCTTGGAAAGTCTTTGTTAATATTTTGCAATCCCTATCTTGATGGGAGAATTGCCTTGTAATATTTTTGTAATTATTATTTAAAGGGATTAGATCTCATAGAAGGGGGGAGAGGAAATAACCAAAGGATAACTCAAGATGCTTTGTTTCCTTGAGGATTGGTAATTTTTTGCAGACTTTATGAAATACAATCAGTTTCTCTTGGCCATCTCTTTTGCACATTTGTCAAATTTTTTTGGTAGGTTCTGATTTCTCACTTCAATCGTTGGATAAATTCTATTTTGTATTGCAAATTTTTATGAATACATCGATCTGTAGGTTGGATTTCTATGAACTTACAATTTAGGTGTTATTAGAGGTTAAATGAATTTCTTTATTTAACTCATGTTATCTTATTTTGCAATTGATAAACAGTCATAATTATATTGATGCTAATTTTTCAATTAGCATATCACAACAAAACAATCTTATTTATGTTTTAATTATTTGGGTAAAATTATTCAATTGTTATTGTCTGGTTTTTTATGAAGCTAATAAGCACATAACCAATTCATATGTTTATTAATTGGTGACATACTTATTAAATAATTAAGATCTTATTGTTCTGCAAACTTAAATCACATCTTCTAATTTGACTTAATTAGATATTTTGTAAGCTAACACTACTTACCCCTTAGACATAAAACTCTTTCCAATATTCCCTAACAGGAAGACAGATCCATTCGGGTCCACTCACATAAGTGCCAGCGGAGGCCTAATATCCGTAGGAGTCAGTCACACCAAACAATTTGGGGATAGAACCACTCTTACGTAGGGTTGTTTGAATCCTTTCAAATTGAGTTGTCACCTTCTGTTGATTTCCTTGGAAAACATTCCAGCATCACATTCGGGGCTTCAACAAATGGCGCTAGAAGGAGGGTCATGACCAGTCATGCCTAAAAAAAACACTATTAAACCTCCTCCAGCAAGGATACCGGTTGTTACCAGGAGCCATACTCAAGCATCCACATCTCCGGAGAAACTAGTTCAAGATCCAACTGTAATACCTGCTAATCCTGTAATAGGACAATAAACAACAAGGCCTGGAATTATTTTTGTATCACCTACTAGAGGGCCTCTTGCCCTTGAACAATTAAGGAAAAGTATTGATGATATAAATGCTTGGGTTGAACATAGAATTGAAGTCAATCAGAGCCTAAGACAAATATTATCCCAACAATGTCAACCCAACAAGTCTTGGATTGACACTGTGTTGACACTGAGCTCATCACTACAAGTTCTCTTTTCATCTCAGCAACTGAGTGAATTAGGGCATTGAGAGTGGCCAATGGTTTAGGCTGTAGTGAGTCCTTGATAAGCGCCTTTCCTTTACCATTAGTTTCATAGGTCATCATTAGAGGGGCACTTTCTTTCTATGCTTCCTTGTCTGCCAAATCCTTCTTAGCCTTTTCTTCAAGTGAGAGCTCCAATTTTCTATATTGCAAGACATTGGTCTTGAGTTCCTGCTGGTACTGGAAGATGAAGCTCTACTCTTCCTTAGAAGAGGTCCTTCTCATAAATTCAGAGAAGAAGTTGACCCCTTGGTAAATTGAGTCATCCGGAACAGTCTCATGCACATAAGTGCTTTTTATATGTTCCTGTGCAAAGTGGTTGGCCAAGAATGACTTAGGGTCATGCATTCTCATGGGGGATTTCCCAAACTTGAGGGTGTTGATTTTCTTTCGAAGCACTATAGCATGTGTGGAGTTTTGAATCACTAGAGGCCTAAGGTTAAGTGGGAACTTAGGCCATCCTCTTCTCTTGGCTCCAGTTAATATGGGGAATACTCCATCTATGACCGTTTGATAATAAACTTCTTCGAGTAGAAATCTATCTGGTACTATTCTGGGAAACAAATGAACATTTTCACTGCCCCAAATTCTGACATAAGAAAAGTACTCCCCCACATACCAATCACCCATGATTGAGATAAGTGTCTTGGCATGACTAGAGAAAGTAGGTGCATCTGCTTTGAATATTTTCTGGTAAATTGCCCCTATGAAATGGTCACAAATATCATATAGAATAGGTTCAAAATTGTCCTCCCACAGTGCAAAACAGTAAATGTGAACAGGAGGTGCGGACAGGGTCCAGTTCCACCCCATATAAGGGAACTGAAAAGCTGAGCAGAATACATCCATGACATATGTTGAATAATAAAATGTGGGTTTTCTGGAAGCCAGAGTCTTTTGGTATTTGTCAATCGCTATTATGAGCTACACTGATAGTATCTGGGCCCAATTAAAAGAATCCCCTGTTGTGAGAACATGGTGCGCCAGAGGTGCCCATTCGACCTTGAACAAAGAGTAGTTTGGTAACCCATACAATCTACAAAGCATAGATGCTAACAGGGAAAAAGGTTCCTTGAACCAGGAAACATGATAGGAATTGTCATCCTCGGGCATGAAGCTAGCCAGGTTATCCATCCAGGATTTGAGCATTTCTTTGAAGTTATATTGGGTCTTGGAAAAGTCAAGGAAACCCTTATTAAGGAGTTGGTCGGGTGACCTAAGGGCATACGCCCTGGAGAAGACTTCAGACCAGAAATAGGTTAATTGAGCCCCAACATTATCATTAAATTAGCAGTCTTTAGGGATTCACTACTACATATGGGCGGATTGTTCCATGAAAATTTTCCACGTTTTCAACATTCGTGGGTTAAAAAAATGATTTTTTAATTTTTTTTTGTCAGAGCAGAAAAATCGTGGCAATATCCACGTTTTTGAAAGTTCCACGAACATTGGTCGATATAGGGACAAAAAATCCAGGTTTCAGTTTTCGTGAGAACAGGGACGAATGTCGAGCTATGTAAACTACACACTCTCAGCATGATTTTCACATTTTATTTTCTTGCGGCACATTGAGCATAGATTTTGGACTTGCGGGGTGATTGTATGAGCTTGGATATTTTGCATAGCTCTGATTTTGAACTTGCAAGGTTAGTAATGTGTAATTTTTTGTCTATATTTTTATAAGGGTTAGATTTTAATATTGTTTAGTAATGAGATGGCTTAGGTCATGTTAACTTGCTTTTTTGCCTTTCTAATATTTTTTTCAAGAACTTGCTATCATTTTCATTTAACTTGCTATATTTTTTTCAAGAACTTGTTTTTTTGGCTTAGGTCATGTTAACTTTCTTTTTGAAAATGGCATCTTTGAAAATGTTTTCTCTTGCAATTGGTACTATCTCTAGTGTGTTTGCGGTCCTATATAACATTTGACATACATAATGCTTGGGATCTATTACAATCCTTTCTTCTTTTTTCTTTGCATTTTCAATGTCTATATGGATCCAATTTTTTTATGGCTTGACCTCATCAAGATTTGCTACTTACCTAATTACTAGTCTTCAACTATTGCAATGGATCGAGTACTAAATAGAGTATTTTCAATCGTTGACCTTTAACCAACTCATTTATTAGCTCTTGTGTGCACTTCTCAACATCATTGATTTTCTCTATCGTAACTCGAACCAATATTATTACCTCGAACCTATAAAGTATGATTATGGACTCACACCCTTCACTACCTAATGGATACTTCACAATATTTGTCAATAAACTAGTTAATGTTTCCAACCAAATTTGAGCTTCCCAAGGTGACATCCCATGTCATGTGGGTGAAATACATCTACAATATTGGTTAAGAGCCTACCCTCTTTGGTGGTCAAACTATATGATCAGGTCTTCAAACTATACAAGTAGTTATCAATTTTCCAATATTTTTGGTTCCTTAACATTTGACATTTACCATTTTTTTTAGTAACCAACCAGAACCACTTCTAATTTTAGTGCTCTTGATACAATGCATTCCTAAAAATATGGAAAGAATATTTATTTAAAATTCCAACCACTGCATGGGTACAACCTCCCTCCAAGTGTTCTCATTAAACGTTAGATTATATTAACTTACTATCTTTCCATTCTCAGTTCACTTTCTCACAACCAACTTATAACCATCTTTCCATTCATATTAACTTTAGTCTTCATGTTTTTATTTATAAATATAGAAAATATTGGATTATAATATACTATATTCAGAAATGTACTTATAATATCTAATGTAATTGACAAGTTATTGTTTTGTATGGTGTAGGTAAGACAATTACTTGTACCACTACAAAGATTTGTCAATATGAATGAAAATGCAAGGAAGCTTTCTCAGCTTAGAGCTGCATTAGAGGCGAGAGGAGATGGAAAATGTTATTGTCCTTGCCTTGATTGCAGGGGCTTGCAAAAAAGAAGACTTTTAATAGAAACAACTGAAAGACATTGTAGGGAGAAGGGGCACGACGAAGGGGGTTATGAATATCATCCTCTGGTAAGACTATTTTTGGGGTTCAATTTTTAATATATTCATTGTAATATTCATCATGTCTGCATGAATTTTAGTAAAATGTCTTATTTGTTTACTAGATGTTCTATACAAACTAATTTTTCTATGTTGTTTGTAAATTTATAGACAATGCCCCCAAAATGTCGCATTCCAAAGAGTTATTTGCCAAGTACTAGCAGAAATACTCATTCATGGCTCGACAAACTTCTACATCAGAATATTGAAGATGATCAAGTAGTTATTTCTGATGATATAATTGATGTAGATAACATTAGTGACACAAATCAGGAAGATGAGATACATAGATTGATCCAAGACACATTTGCTCCAATGGATGAGGACAACCAGGATGATAGTGATGATGTTGATTTTCTACTTGAGAAGTCACATCAACCTCTTTATGAAAGCTCAAAAACAAATCTTTTATCTGCTATATTGTTCTTATTGAACCTGAAGGTTTTGAATGGATTATCAAACACCTGTATGACACATATACTAAGGTATGTAATTTTTTTAATTTTTTTTTGTCTGCATGTTCACAATATCTATATATAGAAAGGGCTGAATTTTTTCCTATATCGTTGCTATTGTTATCTAATGTGTAAAGTTTGGATGTGATATTGATGATTAATATTGTTTTCATTGATTTATTCTTTTGAATTTTGTAGATTGTTAGGTGAATTTCTATTACCAACTTCAAATATTTTACCATGCACATATCGAGGGATATATGTCATTATGAAAGCATTTGGTATGGAGTATCAAGCTATTGATGCATGTCCGAATGATCATATCATATACTATGGACAATATGCATTATAAAATGAATGCCCACAATGTCAAACAAGTAGGTATCGAACCGATAAAGTGACAAAAAAGGTGCCTCAAAAACTTCTTCGTTATATTCCGATAATCCCACGTTTCGAGCGGTTGTTTAGGTGTCAAAGTATAGCACAATTTATGTATTTCCATGCAAAGAACAGAAGTTGCGACGATGTTCTTCGAATGCCTACAGATGGTTCTGCATTGAGGTACATTGAAGAAAAGTGGCCAATTTTTAAAGAAGATCCTTGTAATGTTAAGATTTATTTGGCAGCTGATGGTGTCAATCCATTTGGAGAGCTTCGTTCTACCTACTTAGTGTGGCATGTTTTTTTTATAAACAATAACCTTCCTCCTTGGATGTCAATCAAGAGAGAGCACACAATATTGGCAATGATTGTTCCAGGTATTTAATTAATATGTAATTTTCTACTTGAAATTTTGATCACTAAATATTTCATTGATTTGTTTCGTGCATGATAATTATGTATTTTATATATAACGACATATAGGCGCTAAATATAATTAATCTTGTATGTTGGACCAATTAGGCAAGTACTAGGTTAAATATATGAACGTATATCTTGAGCCTCTTATCGATGAGTTGTTGAGGTTATGGGTTGGCGTCACTATGTATGATATTTCTAGACCAATAGGGCAAAGACGATTTCAATTCCATGGAATACTTGCATTTACAATTCATGATGCTCCCGGGTTAACATATTTGTGTGGTATGTTGTTACTTTCTCTTGTTTTTTAATATTTTATATATCTGTTGATAATATCATGCATTATTTTAAATTGTATTTCTAATTTACTACACCAATTCATATATCTTGTAGGTCTTCAAACAAAGGGTAAATTTGCATGTCCAGTTTGAGGTCCCAGGATAAAATCTCGTCGTTCAAGGAGTTTAGCAAAGGAAGTGTTTGATGACTATAGGCACTTTTTGCCTAAGAACCATAGTTATCGAACTACAAACAAAGAAAAATTTAATGGTAAAGAAGAGAATGGAAAAAGACCACAAAGAATGACACCCCACCTATGGAAGGTGGAATTTAATAGAAACCATCAAGGTATGCCATTTTTTTTTGTATTGAATTATGTTCAGCGCGATATGTTATACCTATATTGATTAAATATTTTTAATTTGATTTTGTTGATGTTTCATGAATGTCGTTAAGGCACGAATGGGCTTCTACGAGGAATCAAAATTTACCCGATTCAATTCAGCAGGTTGCCATACTACGAGCACCTACAAATAGTTCATTTGTTTGACACAATGCATATCAGGAAGAAAATAACAGAAATGTTATGGCGAATATTAGATGGAAGGACTGACAAAGAAAAAATTGGAAAGATTTGTAGTGACATCCAAGAACCTAATCACGCATTCAAAACTGTGATCGTTAATTCTAATGGCAATGGCCGTCAACAGAATATTAGTCTTCCTTGGTGCTTGACAGAGCAACAGAGCAATATTGTAAAAGAGGTCATAAAAAAAAAGGTTTCCGATGGGTTTTTCATCAAACATAAAGAATATATTGATGAAAAAAGGTGATTTTGCTGTGGTTAAAACACATGATTGGTATACATTCATTAAGGTAATAATGAGTACTCTATAATATATTTCATTATCATCATGCACTATTTTAATAATTTTATTCTCTTATAATTTTGAAATAAATATTAATAATTATGTGTTTTTTGAGACAGTATGTTCTATTTTTATCTCTCCCAGACGACTTTGACAACAACATAAAACATATTATTTTTGTTCTTGGGAAATACATGAGGTAAGTAATGTTTTACTTGGAAAATGTATGTGGTCTGTTGTTTGTAGCGAAACTTATTGACATATTATGTTTTTCCCACAAATATTATATATGCCTTGATATATTGTTTTTTTGCATCATTTGTAGGTGGCTTTCATCAAAAGAAATCTATAAAGAAGATATAAGGCATTGGAAGAGAGAAATTCCCCGACTAATGTGTGAAATGCAACAATATCTACCTCCAACATTTTTCAATGCACAAGAACACTACCTCATACACCAAGTTGAGGAGATTGAATTATGTGGACCAATACACACAAGGTTGATGTGGATGGTGGAGAGGCAGTTGAAGTCATTGAAGTATTTTGTTAGACAAAGAGCGCGTCCTGAGGGTTCTATGGTTGAAGGATATATGGTATATCAATGCATGGTGTACATTAGTGAGTATCTACCTAAATTAGCAGAAAATATGAATGTCCCTCGCATTTGGAATCTCGACTCCATCAACAAATTTGAAGGGGAGGTCCTATTGGAAAGAGGTATATTGAGGACTGTGAAAGGTAATTATTACTATACGTTGTTGAATTAATATGTTACACATTTTTTTTTTAATTTTATATTATCATACTGTTTTTTAACTCTTTTTAATAATTGTGCATTTTAAGGTCACCAATGTTTCCTCTAGAAGTGATAGACATCTAGAAGAAACCGAGAATAGGTACTATGGCTATTTGGAGGACATTCTTGAGTGTGATTTTAATTCCTTTAAAATAGTTTTGTTTGAGGTGAAGTGGTACAGGCTACGGATGCATGAACGTGATCCTGAAAGAACTGTTATTGAGCATGCTAATGGATTTACCATGGTTAATACAAGGACATTTGAACCGGGTACAGAGACTTATGTTCTTCCAAGTCAATGTGAGCAAGTCTACTACTTTGAGGTACTAGGTAAAGCAGGTTGGTCATACGTTGTTCGTTACGATCCAAGAGGAAGACCAGCAAAGTATAATCATGTACTAGATGATGAAGATAATCAAGGAGATGAAGAAGATGATGATGATTCAGATTAGGCTGCAGTCGATGTGTTAGATGAAGAAGTTGAAGAGGTTGATCGTGCAAATGTAGCAGATGATGATCTCATTGACGATATGGATGACTATATTAGCGAAGATGAATTTGATGATGATGACGATGTGAATGATCCTTTCATCAATATCTATTCAGAACCAGATCCTGATACAGATGTTGAGTTGGATGAAGAAGAAGATGAATGATATTTAATTGTTGAAAAGTTGAGGTACGCAATGTTTATAGGTTAAAGTAAATGCACTCACGTACCATATGTTCATTGTGTTGATTAATTTGGTTATATTTGAAAATTAGTTTTATAATCTTATGTTCTACATGTGCAGAAGCGTGGGTGTTCCTCGAGGTTGTAGTGGTAATGGTTTGAATCGAACATGTGTCGATTAACCAAGACACAAAATCAAGTTATAAGATTTATGTGTTATTTTTTGGGATATTTCAATTACTAATTAGTGGATTTGTATAATGTAAAGAAAAGTATATATTTTTCTTAATTTTGAATAATGTATAGAATAATTAATGTACCGAATGGGGCCAACATTGAATTTTTTTCAATGGGTGGTTGTACAGACTGGAGTTTTGCATGGTTATATTAGACACATCTAATGACGGTATGGAAGGGTTTCTAGACTCAATCATGTCTCACACTAACAATTCAACAATAAAGCAATCAACCTATAGAATAATTAATGTACCGAATGGGGCCAACGTTGAATTTTTTGCAATGGGTGGTTGTAGGGACTGGAGTTTTGCATGGTTATACTAGACACATGTAGTGACGATATGGGAGGGTTTCTAGACTCAAACATGTCTCACACAAACAATTCGACAATAAAGCAATCAACCTATAGAATAATTAATGTACCGAATGGGGCCAACATTGAATTTTTGGATTTTTGAATAATTAATGTACTAAAATTTGTTTTGGATTTTTTTTCTTCTAATTTTCAAGTTTAGAATAACAATTTTTTTAATTTCTAAAATTTTATTTAAGAAAATAAGGGTAAATATTTTAGGAATTTGAATTGTCCATTTTTTCATTACCAAAATTAGGCCATGTGGCGGGGAGGAGGATCCATCTCACGACGATGAAGGGTAGAAACTAGGAAAACCCTAGCGACAGACACACTGTGCGGAGAACTACTTCCCTTTCCATTTCTTAAGACATCCCACATGAACACTATACTTATCTATGATGGACCTCAGATATTGAAATATTTGCATGCCAAATGGATACCTGTAGATCCATCTCAAATGAAACAAAAAATTACACCTCAAAATATTTGATTCCTCCTGATGCTTGATAGATTTGGAATTAAGATGGATATACAATGACAATAACTAAAACTCACCATTTTAACATTGGTAAGGTTGATGTGTTCTTTTAACTTTTAAGTTTTCATAACTAACCACTATTGAAATATATGAGTATTTTCATTTCTTAGTCGAAGCATATTTTTTGTTTTGATGTTGTACTTTATTAGTAGAGTTCCAAATGCTAATTTAAATAGAAACAATGTAATTACAACCTAGAAATCCTATAATTTCTTCTTTTTGTTTGATAAAATGGCTCGAAACTAATATAATCCTTAGTTTTTATATTACATAAATGATTGAATGAAGGCATTATGAACTCAACCTGACACCTACAAGAATAGAATGGAACCTCGATGTGGAAGGCATTATGAACTCAACATGTCACCTACAAGAATAGAATGGAACCTTGATGGGCGGGATAATATTCTATCTTACAACCAATCTAATTAGACTGAATTGAAAATCCTATAATTACTTATGAAAAATATTTAATCTTTAATCTTAAACAATTTAAAAAATTAAATCTTAATTTATTAAATTAAAAAGTATAATATGATTTTAAATTATACTTAAAAATTAATTAAATAATTATAAATTAAATGTGAGATTTAAATTAAAATCTAAACCATATCATTTTACACTTACCACATACCTGCATGTCCTGTCCGTGAGCTTGGTAAAAATGCCCTAGTGCTTCTGTTCGATAGCACCCCTACATCCAAACGCCTTCACTTTTGCACTTTCAATGCTCTCTTGGTGGCACCGGTCCGACAGTGTACTCATTGAACTCGGGATATCACTTCCACCTAGTTTTTGGTTGCACCCACTCCCTCATTCTGCTCATTTCGATTTGCTGGGAGGGATATTGAAGTTCGCTCCGACCATGCCCCGTAGACCCTCAATGGCATTGGTAAGTTGAAACCCTCCAGATTCTGAATTCGTTGATGTCGGTGGTACTTCTGTCAGATGTTTAGTTTAATTATATGTGACCTGGTCATTGAGCTGCTCCCGGGGTTTGATATCCCGACCTGTGGCTATTTAAAATAATATGTGTGGGGGTTTGTATGAAATTGTAGACCTTATACACAAATTGAATTTTCGTTGTGGTAGATACTGGTTGACGGCATGGTTAAAAACAAAGGGTAGCAGTCCTGTTTGAAATGGCTTGTTGAGGAAAGTCCTATTATCCCTAATTGTGAATTCCTAATACCTAATCCCTAATATCATTCCTTAGCTGGTAATATTAAGGGTGTAAGCCTTATTAATTGCATTGGCGGCCTCTATCTAATTACCAAAAATTTGACATCAAACTGCCCAAGTGAGTGTTGGTGAAAGTTTTTAAGTGTTGTTTGCCTTTAGGAAGAGAATACATAGAGGAATTGTGCCATGCTGTAAATCAGAATTATATTTGTCAAAGTATTTAGTAGAGTAAGGCATAATATATGGTTTCTTCTTTGCTATCATTGGGATACACAAAATTGTAATTACATTGATATTTCATCAACTCAAAGGAACACAACCAGCCAAACACCTACCATCCCAGCGTGTAAATGTCGATAACCTAGGAAAGCAGTGACAAAGGTTGTGCATGAGGTTAATAACAGGTTGCAAATAAGGGCTGATAATAGCCTCAAAATCAACCATTTTGAGAGTACCTTGTCTCAAATCAAGGGCTGATAATAGCCTCTCTTGCTAACCAATGGAAATTTCCTTTTTCAGGAAGAGAGACTTTCGTAAATTTATGTTATCATCTTTGATCTGGGCATAGACACCAAAGATTTTGACTATGATGGTGTTGAGGTGGCATCCTTTGGTCGTTTGCTTGCTTGGGAGACTAGTTTGCTCCCCTTATTTCGCATATTTTGTAGTTATTTGGAGGCATATAAACCTTTTTAGCAATCTATTAAAAAATTCATTGATACCATTAGGATAAATAGTTAAATAAAACCATTCGGCGGGAAATCAGCCTTGGTAAACTCACTCATTCAGTCACTCATGTCATGCACTCACTGCTTAGGTTCGTGTTGTAATGTGTCAATGAATATGGATTTGACATTAGAGAACCACTAATAGGCCCAAAACAAGGCCAACTAGAACCACAAACCAATAAGAGGTTGATTTATGCATTGGCATAGACAGGTGTCACTAGGCACACAATATGGAGAAACAATGAGTTAGGAAAAACAATTGCACCAAAGTAGCACAATGGTTACTAATGAAAGAATATTTGACATAGGAGAATGTTGTTAATGGATAACAAGCGAGCCTGAATGTAGCTAAAATACTAAGAAAAAATTGAAAATGCAGCTAAAAGTTAACCTACCTCCAATTCACTTTTAAAGCTTAAATATGCCTTTCCCTCAATAATCCAATTTTAGCCACATCTATTTAATTATAAAGCACACTAATGTATATATTGGGTGGGACTAATTCAACTTAATGATAAGATTGAAATTTATTGTAATAATTCTCAAATTCGCAAACTGAATTAGGTTTTGAAAAATTAATTATTTGTATACTTTAGAGCTAGAACCACTCTCATTAGGAAATATTTGAGAGGTAATGAGCTCGAGACTTGTTAATCCCCAGTTGTACTTGCACTACTGGACACTGGATGGTTAATATCCCTGATTATTTTTCTCTTCCATATATATGTTGTTCTACATATCTTCTTTAAAAATGAATGTGGCCTTTCATCCTCCCTAAAGTCTCTTTATTGTGCAATGCTGTCAATTCAACCTTTTGTTAAACTATAGGCCTATGTATTTGTATTTTTATATGATTTATAATGGTTTATTTTTTAACCTGATTTGAGCCTGGGATGATTTAATCTCAAGTGAGAATATGACCACCTTTTTTTTATCAATGTATACTTCCATGCTCACTTCTATTTAGAATGCTTCTAATGACAATAGGCGTTCTTGTAGACTATATAAGGTTCTCAAAACTAGAATTATGTCATCTGCATACAGGAGGATTTTTATCATTATGCCTTCTATATGCACCCCCCTCCCTCCTCAAAAATCCACTTATTTATTTTTTCAATATAAAAGCAAAACAATTTGGGAGAGAGTGAAAAGCCCTGTTTTACCCCAATGTCACTGTTGAAACGTTTTGACATGCCTCTCTAAGTTTTACTTTGGCACTAAATTCCTCATTTAATTGTTGAGAATATGGGTAATGTTTACTTAACTCCATGTGTTGAACCACTAATTGGTGTATTGAGAGATTTAATGAGCCTACACATGGATAAGCTACCAACTCTATCATTTATGACTAGGTCATCCTAGTCAAATTCTAGGTCATCCTAGTCATTGTAGTCATGGTTTGGTTGTTTCCAAGACTTATATATCTTGTTGATTTCACTTGCGTTAAGCCTTAAATTGTCAAGGATTTGAATGTTTGCATCAAGCACATGTGGTGTATAACGGTTGTTTGCGGGTCTTACATAACATTCCCCACACATTTAACTGCAACTAACACATTGGTCCTGAATGTTGTTATTTAATTATTTAGCCTAGTGGTGTCAATGACCTCTATGATTTTGACTATCAGGTGCTGAGGTGGCATCCTTCGGTTGTTTGCTTGCCAGGGGGACTAGAGTGGTCCCTTTATTTGGCATATTTTGTAGTTATTTGGAGGCATAAAAATCTTAATAACAGTCAATTAAAAAGCTCATTGATACCACTAGGATAAATAATTAAATAACAACATTCGGGAGGAAATCATCCTTGGTACACTCAATTCAAAGTCCTCAATCGCTAATGTTATCCAGTTCTATAGCATGAAACAGTTCCAAACCCCCAAATTCATCCCACTAGCCAGCTAGCAATAGATGATGCCCACTTAGCTGACTTGTGATTATGAGGGTCACTTGTGCTAAAAGTTTGTATTGCAAGGCATGATGCCCAATTACTGCATATTGCAGGAGTTTCTTGTAGCTAGAGCAAATCCGATGAAAAGGTTCATACTTATTCATATCTGTAAATTTTTTGTTATCCATTTTATATAAATGGTGTCAGATCAGGTGTAACCACAAGCACATTGCAACATTCACTGAATTTGGGGTTCAAATTTTATATTGCTAGTAGGTTTTAACTTTGTTAGAGACTTCTCTAACACCCACTCTAAATCACAAATGGTCCTGTGATGAACATGTTAGTTTTATAAACCAAAGCAACCAGAGGCCTCAAAGTATTCGAGACTAGCGAAGGCTTTTCTTATTGATCCAAGAGGCCTCCCATGGTGCAAAAATCCCCCCCAAAGATGGCAAAAAGGTGTTGTTGCTGCACATATCATTGTAGGTTTATTGTTGCTATGAGGTCCAAACGCCACTCAACACACCCATGATTTCTTCACTTAGCCTTTCCTTACCTCAAATTTTGAAAACGTCTGTTTTAAGAAGACATGGATAGTCTTAATTTGCGCCCAAAACTACCTCACATCCACAAAACTGGCCCAGAATTAAATGATGAGGCTGGTAGAAGGTGCACTATTGTAGCTTGTCATTATAGGGCCTAGAACTGCCCAGATGTGAGGTATAGGGCATGTTCATTGCCTTCCATTGTCCACAGGTGGCATGGGATGCCAAAGAAATCATTTTAGAACTAATAAAAAGGAAAAATCACATTTTAGACTCGTGAATTAGTGATAGCTTACATAAGATTATTGCTAATTGTTGGTTTTTTAATATTTTAGCAAACCCTACTTCTTTCCATTGTAGGATTGGTGAAAAAGCATTTTAGGAGTTGAATAGGTAAGGGACAATAGAGAGAAGTGTGGTTGAATCTGAAAGTACATTCTACTAGCTATTACAGGAGCCTATTTTTCATTAGAAAACCCATCCACATCTTGTTTTATAGCTTTAGGAGCAAGTGAATTTACCATAAATAGTTAAGAGAGAAATTTGTGGAGATGAAACCATGGGAGCATATATGAATAGGTATCTTCACCTCAACTTTCATCTATCTTGCTTCACAGCTTGTGCTTTTCCAGCTATCGTGAGTTATGCCTAAGTCACTAAGTGTTGTGTCTGATATGCAAATTAGGCTCAGATGTGTATGAAAAATCAAATCAAGATAATGTGTTTTGATTCTAATTTCTATTGAATATTCGTAAATGTTCTAGTTTCTAAATTTTATTGGATCTATATGTCTATATTTTTAAATTTAAATATATTTTAAAAATATATATATATGTATATAAAACGTGTACTTAGATATACACATAATGTCTTAAAATAGTCTTTGAAAATCAAATTTCTCATGGCCATTTGAGTGCCAATTTGCATGAATTTTAAATTTGCAACATGCCTAAGGTGTAATATTTCACCTAAATTAGCTGATGTATTTTGCGTTCTCTGTTGTAGTATTTTACTGGTTATTTGGTTAAGATGTATTGACATGAAACAGTTAGGAACACTGCTACAATGTACTCCAGAGTGGACCCCCTCATTGTAGTTATGGTTTGTTGGGATGATATAGTCAATTAATGTTTCTTAGTTGAGTGATTTTGCCAATGAGTTCACTAACAAATAGTTTTCATATGCGTTAGCATAAAATACAAGCATGTAAATTTTAAAAATGAAGGGTAGGATGCCAAAAATATGCAAATACCAAAAAAATCGTCCTCCCAATACGTAACAATTCAGCTGAGATTTGTAACACTACATCCACTAGCGTTCGGCATGTCCCTCCTAAGCCTAAGATTTGAGGGAAGTAAATGTGTTTAACCAAATAAATGTGTACTTTCAAAGAAGAGAGAAGGCAATGTCTTGTTTATTCTTGTTTTATCGAGTGTAGGTACCGCCAAATAGGTATCTGTCAGATCTATCTTCCTCAAGTGATGATGAAGATATACTCGGAGAGGTTGAAAGTGAGATGAGTTGTACTAGATCTACCGGTTTTATACCAACTAGATCAGAAAATATAAGGAAAAGATTTCATAGACGCATGATGGGTCCTGTAATTATGATGCTGAGAGCATAGGAGACATTGATTTGCCATTGAGGTATAAACATCTAGTGCAACGATGGGTACCTAATATGCTACCTCAAGTGGACATAGATTTCTTCATCAATGGGAGGATGTATCGCATCGCTCCTTCGTCCTTACATGGATTGGGGCTATTTTCCATGGATGGAATAAAGGTCCGCAATGGCACTGTAACTGAATTGATGGAGTATGTAGGACCACTATACATATACAATAATTGGTTGATCTTGGTCCAATATACTCAAAGTATGTAGAGATACGGAGTTGCCGCGAATTATATTCAAATAGCAGAAAACAATAAAAAAAAGGGGGGACTATGTATATTGATGGGAGACCAAAAGCGTCCGGAAATGTTGTTGGCATTATAAATAATACACGACTAGTGACAACAAATAAGCTACCAAATTGCAAATTTGAGGCATGCGAACATCATCATATATTTGTATGTGCAATAAAAACAATACTTGCCGGTGAAGAGTTGTTGATCGATTACAACTTAAATAGAATAGATGTGGCTTCTGCGGTCCAGGGGAACTGTGGACCATCAGAAACTATGCCCCATAAGGTAAATGCGAAATGTAGTATCTAAACATGACTACAATAACTGAATTTTTTTTTTTTTTTTCCTGTTAACATTCGATTTCCACTGTTGTCATTCGCTTTATTCATGCTTATTATGAATATTTTCGTGTGATTACATGGTGATTACACTGCTATGAATATCTCATTTTTGTTTATGATGCATTTATTGACTATTGACGTTTGCTTAGGGTGACGGCAGTGGAAAGGCACATGCTTCTTCCATGGTCCAGGGTGACCATGGAAGGTCAGAAACTATGCCTCGTCAGGAAAATGTTAAATATAGTAAATAAATATGACTACAACAACAAGATGTTCCGATTTTCGCTATTAGCATTCATTTTTCCAGTGCTTATTGTTAATATTTCCATATATGAAATCATGCTTATTAAACTGTGGTAGGAGTTTGCTCATGGCCATGGAGCAGAACATGTATCTTCCACTTTTGAGGTAAAAATTAATATTAATGCAATATCTCATTTTTCTTTATGTCACAATTATTTAGTATGAGGTAAAATTTTATTTATTGATTGATTGTGTCAGTGTGGTGCCATTGGAAAGGAACCGGCTGCTTCCATGGTCGAGGGTGAGCGTGGAAGGTCACACTTTGTGGCCCGTCGGGTAATTGTTTAGTAAAATAACTAATTTTTTCGATTTAGTATGTTAACATTCAATGTCCACTATTGACAATCACATTTTTCTAAGCTTATGATGGACTACTGGTTCATTTTTATGACATTATGATGGATTACTGGTTCATTCAGGACCGTGGAAAGGCACCTGTTGCTTCCACGACGACGGTTCATCGTGGACACTCACCGGCCATAACACCGCACCAGGTAAGTGTTAGTGCATAATAGTGACTTAATCTTCATTACAATATCAATATTTGAATGATGTTAAAATTATATTGCTTAATTTAATTTATTGTTTGATGAATTTAGTCACGTGCACACGATCTGGGTGATGAGGGGTTTGAGGAAGAAATTTTCTATTCCACTGACCCTCTACACACTTTTAGAATAGCCTTGAAAAAGGAAAACATAGAAATGCTTGCCTTGGCTCGCAAAAGGCCCTTGACACAGGAGGACAGGAAAAGGATTCTAGAGCTGCAAGATCAAATACAATCTTATGGGGTAAGTGGCATCTTCACAAATTTTTTAAACTATGTTGTGATTTCATATCTGATATTATGTTTTTTATTTTTCCAAGTGATCTGATAAAGTAAAGTTTATTGTTTTTAGGAGTTTTTAAAACCCATGACTACAGAACCTGCCCCGATAGGTATAGGTAGCAGTGATGGTCCAGTGAAGCAAAAAAGAAGCAATGTACCAATGAGGCTTTTTGGCACTCCTGCGATTGGCCTCGAATCCATTGATGATGACATTGATGAGAGAGAGCATGATGCCATGCCAGAGCCTGATGCTATGCCTCAACATGATGAGACGGAGCCTATCACTCCACATGACTCTGGAAATGAACGTACTGTAGACAACTTGGATACTTTTCCTGGAGCAGCACGAGTTAAAAGCACTGGATCACTCGATTTCACCTTTCTGGTGGATGACTCTTGTGTTCCTATCAAGATCCAAAAGATTGCTGGTATTTATTAATTAAATTAATGGATTACATATTTAATTTGCAGGAAACAATGTATTCTACAGGCATTTGAATGACAAAGCCTTGGAGCTGTTTGGCCCCACCATTCACACACGGTGGAATAACCAAGATAGCAATAAGAGAGATGAATTGATGGTCCACATGGTCAACTTGTTCGGCAATACTTTCAACAAGAAGGTTGTTGCAAGGTTAGCCGGTGAGAATTTGAAATATACCAGTGCCCAATATAGGGAAAGATTGCAAGCTAACCTCAAGCATGAGCACCCTCCCATGGTTCCGGAGAAAGAGTGGAAGGCACTCATAGATGATGCAAAGGAGAACTTGCTTAAAATACAAGAAAACAACCACAGCCCGGTAAAGCAAGGTACAACATATCTCATCTTTTTACTTAAATAAGCTCAATCATTTTTTTCTTTTTTGTTTTAAGTGAGATTTTTGATATCTAAGGTTTTCAAAATTTTCATATATAGGCTACCTGACACCTCTAAATCAACCAAGGCTAGAATGGAAAAGCAAGGGAAACATAGACTGGGCTAGGGTGGCTATAGAAAACTAAGAGCAAGAATCGTAAGTATTAAATGATTAATTGTTGGGAATATTTATTTAACAATATCGAACAAATATTGGATTTTGATACTGGAAATTTTGAAATGTGTTATCATGCATTGCAGAGAAATACGTTCCAAGCTGCTGCCACTGAGGAAGACCTAAATCTTGGTTTTAAAAGTGTGGTTGAATATCGAAAAAGCTTGGGGCAGACTCCAATCTCCCCAATGACGCAAATGCAGGTATATCACCAATGGTAGTATACTATTATAGTCTATTCAGTACTTCTGATTATATCACCCATAACTAAAAATTTATGTTTGTTTTTAAGCAACAATGCAACTGCAACAGTGAATCTAGTGGTACACAGCAAGTACCAGTTGATGTTAGGGTGCACATGTCCCATGATAGTGTGGAGCCTAGTGTCCATTCTGGTATGTATGCTTTGGAAATAGAAATATCTACTGTGATTAGATATATATATTTCCTGATGTATACTTATAATTTTTCTTCTTTCAATGAAAGGCCATGCAGCTCAAAAGCATGAATTGCAAGAGGAAGCAACTATACCTCCAATTAACACCCCAGTTGTCACATCTACAGCGACTGGTAAAGAGAAATATTGTAATTTAAATAAAAAAATGAAATATTTATTTCAATAATAGTTCTACGTCATATATATATGCTCATTTCCGTTGTTGCAATTCACACCCCTACAAAACTGCCTCCATGCCTTGCTCAGCGACGTACAAGAAGTGGTATAAATGAGGGAATGGAAACACAAACAATAATAGGAGATATCGCAGTAAATATTGCGCCATTAGATGATTGTGATACCCCACTCACAAGTTTTTTACATGCAAAGAAACATAAAACAACGAAAAACTAGATGCAACATAAATTCATGATTTGTATTTTGATGGATGTTGATGTTGTTAGTATTCTACATAGATAACTTTTATTTGGTATAGTTAAGAGGTACTTATCTTTAATTTGATGCTCTAAGGAATTTTCCCATTTATATCTTTTATTTTCTTAGAATTTGAGTTTTAAATTTAAATGTCATCACAAGTCTGAAACATTGATTCTATTTATATTAGATATATTAGATATGTTCATCATGACTTCGATCATCATCACTCTTTATAATTTGATTACTGCCCATTACATCTCGAGGACCAATTTCAGCACAGGGACCAGAGAGGAGTGCTGAAGTTGATAGAGATCAAATTTATGTTGTAAAATCTTGTACTGTTGCTTTAGAACTATTCAGAAATAGTACCACACTTCAAATCTGATTTTTGGTTAAATGTTGACGTGGAGATCTTCAACTATACTCTGTTATTGTTATATGATTGATATGTTTAATTTATTACACGTTACTGAAAGAGATGAAAATTATGTTATAAAATATTTTACTGTTGTTTTAGCACTATTCAGAAATAGTACCGTTTTATCATGCAGCTGTAGAATTGTTATGTGACTATACCTTTCTTTCATCTATGTGCTGAATTGTTGTAGTATGAGGACTGTGTAAACCTGTTTGAGGTCTGTACTTAACTTTATATTTAGAGGACCAACTTCAGCACAGGGACCACAGAGGAGTGCTGAAGTTCACAGAGATCAAAATTTATGTTGTAAAATCTTGTACTGTTGCTTTAGCACTATTCATAAATAGTACCACACTTCAGATCTGATTTTTGGTTAAATGAGATCTTCAACTATACCTCTCTTATTGTTATATAATAAATATGTTTATTTTATGACATGCTACTGAAAGATATGAAAATTATGTTATAAATTGTTTTATTGTTGCTTTAGCACTATTCAGAAATAGTATCGTTTTATCATTCAGCTGTAGAATTGTTATGTTACTGTACCTTTCTTTCATCATCTGTGTGCTTAATTGTTGTAGTATGTGGACTGTGTAAACCTGTTTGAGGTCTATACTTAACTTTACATCTCGAGGACCAACTTTAGCACAGGGACCAAAGAGGAGTGCTGAAGTTGATAGAGATCAAAATTATGTTATTAAATATTTTACTGTTGCTTTGGCACTAGTCAGAAATTTGGATGGTAATTGTGATGAAATTTTGCTTTTGTAGACCATATTCCTAAATTTAAAGGTTAAACAGGTGGCTTTTATTTTTTATAGCACAAGGTACTTAACTGTTATGTGATGTTATCAGGATTGCATAGAGAGAAATGATGGATATTTTTATTTGGCATCCCACCACCCTTCCTTATACTGTGATGATGAAATTTCAGGTTATATGGAACGTATGTACATTTGAGAGAGATATGACTGGTTGTACCTTCCCCACCTTGATTGAGCTATGACTGGTCTTGTAACTTTTTAAAAAACACCTTGTTGAATTTTTGCTCTTATAGAGTCCTATGGTTGTTTGGAGACATTTGGAGTAACTTTTTAAAAACCACCTTGTTGAGTCCTTGAGTAACTTTTTAAAAACCACCTTGTTGAAGTTTTTCTCTTATAGAGTCCTATGGTTGTTTGGCGACATTTGGATCATACCCTTGGTTCTAAGGGTCATGGGTATTCTACTACCCACACCTATGTTATGACCATTGTTTATATTTTTCTTATTTTATGACCATTGTTTATATTTGTACCCACACTTCAAATCTGATTTTTGGTTTAATGTTGACGTGGAGATCTTCAACTATAACTCTCTTATTGTTATATGATCGATATGTTTATTTTATTACCTGTTACTGATTGAGTTATTAAATACTTGTTGTACCTTCCCCACCTTGATTGATTTATTGTTGGACGTGTGGTACCTTCCCTAAGACTTGTGGTTAATGCGGTCATTTACCCTCCTTCATTTTTTTTATACCACCTTGTTGAAGTTTTGGTCTTATACAGTACTTGACTTTGTCGAAGGTTAGAATTTTTGTGACTTAATTTATGTTGAATTATGTATTATGCTTGACTTTCATTGACCTAATCAACTCCAGTCATTTCTCTCTCTCTCTGGTTTGTACACACCCTCTTGTAGGGTCAGCTGGTTCCTAAATAAGACTGGCCTCTCCGAGGCACAATCAGTCTTTGTTGAAAGTAACACTTTTGAGTATATTTTCAATAATGGTTTCACACCTAGCTGGTTGGTATATTCAACTATATCTCTACTTCTGTTATATGATATACATGTTTATTTTATTACATGTTACTGAATCTTAGTTTATCGTTTTAGTTTGCTTGTCATTGTAAGCAATTATAATCTATTGATATCGCAGTTATGAGTATACCAAAGAGCCTGTGTTACGAACTTACTGGTTGTACATTTGGAGTGCTTGGTTACAGGAGGTAAGTATGCATGTGAAACTTAGTGATTATGCCACATATCCAATTCTAGGAGTGGGATCTATCTCACTCCAAATAACATAAGGTGATATCCTTGAGCATATTGGTGTTTTGTATGTCATGTTGTGGTAGTGTTTCTGATGTTTTCTTTTTCTTGTTCAGTGCTTTCCTTATAGACACTAAAGAAATACTGGATAGACAGGTTTGGAATCCAAATATTGAGGTAACCGTAAAAGTGGATGTTGAACTTGTTCGGTTGTTAGGTAAAATTTTTGCTACACAGGAGAGAAAGGTTGCATCGAGGGGATGTGGAAGCACCCCTCAAATTCTAGGGAACGTCATAGGGGACATTGGGGTCTTCAACATAGGGGACCCTACGAGTACTAAGAAATTAAAATATATGAAAACTGAAACATAATTAATTGAAATATTAAACATAACAATGCACCAATAACATTTATCATTGCATGTAACCAAAGTTATTAGGATTGGAAATGGTTAAGGTCTGACCACTATGGAAGCAGAATTGGCTGGTAAACCTGTCTAATAAAGAACATATAAAATATACAAAATTTAACTATATATATATATATATTCATGTACATCAATGTAAATTCAAACCATTAGACACTGAATATGCAAATTTTCCTCATGCATTTAGCATCTAAGTACTATGTGTGAATACATCAAAATGGCATAGAGTGTGAATCATGATACATATACGAAATGAAATACATAGACATCGAGGCTCTAAATAGCCTCTATAGGCCAGAAAACATCATGCTACAACAAATAACTACATATCATCAAAAGCATTGCTTACACAAGGATCATTATCGTTATCATCACTCTCAACCTCCTTGTCTAGACTTTGATTCTACCTTGATCCTCCATGGATAGTCAACACCGTCCAATTTTGATGACACTGCCTAATCCAAGCATTAAAATATGGTAGACAAAGCTTAACATGCCTAATCAATGATTTTGGCTTGTGGGAAGGACAATTTTGCTAAAATCGTGACAAAGGAGTTCAACAATCAACACCATGAAAATCAAGGTACATAGAGGGCTTGGTGCTCTTGATTAAATGCCAATTCCATACTCCCATATAGGACAGAATCCAATAGAAACACTACAATCCTGTCCATCCTGAAATCTTGAAAACTATTGAGTCTGCTGAATTCTGAAAGGGAAATGAAATTCTACTTTCTCCATATGAAGTTCGATGAGGTTGGAACCACTCTCAAACATCTTGTAACAATTAATGGTAATGTCCTTAAAAAATGAGACACTCCCATGCTCCCTTTTTACCAAAGTCCACCGTTTTGAAATCCCTCTCCCTAGTAATTATTCATAATATTTAATATCTCATTTTTACTTGAATGTAAAAATGAGACATTTAATATTATGATTAATTACTAGGGAGAGGGGGAATTTATTATTACCATAAATTACTAGGGAGAGGGGGGATTTTATATTACCATTAATTACTAGGGAGAGGGGGTTCGAAACAATAGATTTTGGTAAACTAGGAGCGTGGGAGTGTCTCATGTTTTGAGGGAGAAGTTCCCTATTGTGTTTCCTTGTGTCCCTTCTAAAAGGGCACATGGGGAAACATCCCCCTTGGAACACCCATGTACTGGGAGCATGGGGAGCATGGGGATCATGTACCCTAACCTTGGTAAATAATTTGAGACGTTGAGGCCACTTTATGTTTAGATCCACTTTAACAAAAAATATTGGGTTTGAACACGGTTGTCATCACTAATTAGTACCTTGCAAACATATCAACAAAGGGCCTCATGTCAGCTGAAGCTAACATACTCAATCTAGAGGGAATATTGTGCTTGATTAATGTTCTTTGAAGTTTGGATTGAAGTCATGTCTCCAAGACTGGATATAGGGAAATGGCCTAGCTGTTGTTCATGTACCAAACTACAAATCATACCTGACAACCATCTCAGAATTAAAAGGAAAGCAGATTTATCAAGAACCAATCCCCTTGGATGAGTTCAATGAGATCCCTTTAATCTATCAGTTCATAATGCATAATTGACTAAAGGATTCTTCATCCAACATTCTTCAAAGGAAATATAATATGACTCTTTCTTGCTCCAAGTACTTCCATTGTTCTGTATGTTCAACAATATGATCAAAAAGGAAATTGGTGCTCTCATCCTCTCCATGAACTGCTTCCTCAGGGTTCACAGGATCCATCATTAGGCTAATATTCTCTTCATTATCAGCTACTATCTCTGCTACTGTGTTTCTTTAGGAAATCACTGTGACACTTTTATTTTGAATTCCCTAATAGCATTGACTTGATCTTCAACAGAACCTACTTCATTGTTGCTCAGTTGAGTCCCATTGGATCCAACAGACCAATGATTTACAAGGTCCGCATTGTTCTACATAGGTGTATTCCCTACACTTGAGAGTAACCCAGATCTAGCAGAGGACTCACTCTACACTGCTTCAAACACAACCACTAAACTTGTGTTGTTGGGCATGATAACTTCTTCATGATTTATAGATTCACATATCTTCTACAACACACATACACAGCCCAAGTGTGAGATATTATGCCATGATATGATACAAAAGTGATGATGACATATTTCATATACACAGTCCCGAAGTTAACTCTTCCCAAGCAAGCAAACAATCCCAGAATGTTGAAGATTATTGAGGCAACCTTAGGGTCATAGATGGAAGATGACTCCTTGGACATCAATGCACAGGCGTAGCTCTTGAGTTGATCCAAAAGATCTTTTACACCAGCTGGAAGTAAAATTGGAACATGTGCAAACATCCACAAAGTTTTGAAGATGGTGAGAAGATGAAGCAGTCTAATGACAAACGCTGATTGACCAAGTGAGTAGATCAGATTGACATAACATAATTATACTTGACATATCAGTTTTGGTAAGGTTGAATTGGACAAGTTTAGATTTGTTACTTTTAGCAAAAGAATTGTTGATAAAAATTCCTTTCCGCCTGATTTGACAAGAAGTTTGAAGTATCATATTTGATAGGGGGAGTGCGTTTATTAAAAACTTGAAGACGAGCAGACTTAAATGAACATTACGATGAAAAGTTAAATGTTTGAAGAATGATGATGATGCATGCTTACCTTTTATGAATTTACTGAACTTCAGCATATCAGTTAGGGGGAACATTTATGTGATGATCATCAAAACGTTGAGGCATATATATTTATGCTTTGAAATGGTGCTCTGCTATGATTCAACGATTGCCATTTAGGATTTTTTTTTTTAACACTTCCAGGTATCGTCGCAATATTGATGGATTCCTGCAATGAAAGTTAATGATATTTAGACGAACTGCCGTGGAACCAACGAAAATTTTTAACCTCACATGATGAACTTGCCACGAACTTTTGTGGATACAGAGACGAAGTTTCGTGGATACAGAGATGAAGTTTCGAGGAACTATAGAAATGTTTCCATGCAGATGCTGAACCTGCCACGAAAGTTAGTGAATCTAATCATCTCTATTGCGACGAACATTCATGGAGTTGTATAAGATGTTACCACGCAAATTCCGAACCTACCACGAACATTCATTGCTATAGAAACGAACCTCCAATTTAAGTTCGTCTCCATAGACATGAAATTTCATGGTAGGTAAAGCATTTGCGTGGAAACATATACATGAGGGGCGTTGATATATCAACAAAACTTCGTGGAAGAATTAATTTTCCGAAGATCTGAGGACTGTTTCAATGGTGACACGTGGCCACTGAGAAATGTTGCTATTTCCACGACAGGGATTCTTTGTCCCCATATCCACGAAGTTGGTTCCATGAAAAAATGAACCCCAGATCGTTGCAATAGGGATGAAAAATCGTGGCTATTACAACAAAAAAACATGGCAATTTTGGCCATATGTAGTAGTGATTGCATGGTCGATTATCAATTTGATGGCTTCGGTATAAGGCATGAGCGTTGTTCTGGCCGCAATGTCATGCAGCTGGGATCTATTGATGTTCATGTAAAATGGCCGGTTGCATTGGATTTCAGAAAAGCCATCATTACCAAATATGGAGTAAATCCGGAACCAGTCCAAGTGACAGGTTTCAGACACTCTGCCATTGGTGTTAGCCAAGATACCAACATTGGGGTCTTTGTTCTTAAATTCCTTTAAGGTCGTCTTTGAATGGGTGATTCTCGACATGCTTGGGAAACTGGTAAATTCTGATGAATGCAGAAATTAATTAAACGAACAGTTTTAAAAACTCAACAATTTCTCCACAAGAAAGAAAAAATGAAAGAAAAACCAACCTGCATTGAAGGAGGAGTGAAATTGGAAATCCTTGGTAAAAATCCAGAGTAAAATCCTTGGCACAAGTGAAATTGGAAAATTCGAAAAAGGTAAAAAAGAAAATGAAAATTCGAAATATTTAACCAATTGTGGGATGAAATCCGAATCGCAAGATCAAAAGAAATCAACGACTGAGATTAAAAAACGAAGAGTGGAAAAGAAATTGCAGGATCAACTTTTTGCAAATTTTGATTGTGACTTCCGCAATCCGCAGTGTGGGATGCCAGTTTCGGAAGTGCAAGTTTGGGCACAAGTAATTTTAACATTTATGTAATCTGCAATCCGCAATGGGATAATGAAGCGGTGAAAAGTAATGAGAAAAGTCAATCTTTCTGCAATCCACAATGCGGGTTGCAGAAGTGCAATTTCATTTGGTTTATTATGATTTCTGATTTTCGCAATCCACAATTTGCGGGTTGCGGGTTGCGGAATCATGAATTTTATTATTAACAACTATGTTCTTTCCGCATTCCGCAATATGCAATTTGCGGGTTGCAGATTGAGGATGTGCAAGATGCAATTTTATTTTCCAAGTGCTTTCCACTTTCCACAATCCACAATTTGCGATTGCGGATTGTGGAACCAAAAATTTGTTTTAATTGAAAACGGTTTCCCAACACCAGCAATCCGCAATTGCATGTTTTAGATTACGGAAAGGGACTCAAAAATTTTAAACATCTGCAATCCGAACGGGGGTTGCGGAACATGGGTTCCAGAACGGGGGTTACAGAAACACCAAAATTTCCAAAAAAGTATGTTTTCCGCAATCTTAAAAATGCATAAAACAAAGATGTTTTCAGCAAACTTTTATCAAATCCAAGCATGAAAACAGAAAAATGATAAGGGAAACAATCAAAACGCACCAAAATTGATAAAGGAATTGTGAGTTACCTTGAAAAATAATAGTGGGGCTCCCATTTTCATTAATAAAAATGGGATCTGTTGTGCCTACAACAAATGATGACTAGTTGGGCGAAGCAGTTATCTCTGTGAACGTAATCTTCAGTTTTGAGGAGGAGACATGTCAGAATGTAAGATGTTTCAGCTTGCAACTTAAAAAATGTTTTCAGAAAAATACAGTCAAACAGTAGGAGTTCATTTCATATGATTGATATGTCCCCACCCAAAATAAATTGAGATGATGTTCATTTGAAAAAGGAATCCTAGCAGTAAATAGGTAATCCTTGAACCATTATGCAAACATGAGAGGGAAAGTTGTGATAAACCTTAGAAACAACCTTACGGTTGTTACAAATCATGAGTCACCTTGAATTATTAACCATTTATTTATTGTATTTATTGTCTGCATTACTCAAAATCCTTTATTTTCTTCATTTTTTTTTTAGAGAAATATGCAAATAAGACTTTGTTGAAACAAGGCCATTGCCCTGACTTGGTGGTCAAGTTTTGGAAATGTCATTCACAAACCTCACCTGGAAACTGAACAAGCTAGCTCTGTAAGGAGACTCATCTTTTATATTTTGACACTAAAAGCAATTACCATGGCTTGGTAACCATATAACAATAATTCCAGTCCAAAATAAAGTTCATGATCATGGTCAAGATGGCTTGTAATAAGACCCCTTGTCCTTGAATGCAATAAGTTGTCTTATCAAAGAAAAACAATATTAATTGAAACGTAAATCACAAGACACTACCATGGCTTGGTGACCACATTTAGTAGTGTTATTAACTGATACCTATGGATCATGAATGGACCGACCTGTGATAGGATATTCCACCTTCTAGTGGTAGTTGAAAGTCACCTCCCTAGCTTGATGACTAGATGTAGAGATGTCATTCCACTGAGCTTCCATCAACATAATGGGATGGCTTGTGATAAGACCCCCCATCTTGCAATTCACAGTTATTTAAGTGCATTTTATTTCAAGATGATCATGGTGGGACCCATAACATATAAAAAGTTGACCAGGCTATAAACATTTACTGCCACTCAGAAATGGAGCATAAGGCAGGAAGACCTAGTCACCCCTATAACTTCAATTATCAAAATGAGACATCTATAAAGATAGTGATTCAGATGGGAAATTATCAATTAAATATTTGCAAAAATTGGTTGTTATATTTCATGAAAAGACACCTTCACATATATAGGTTGAGTAAAGTAGATCTGACATGGCTACCCCAAATATTTAGACTGAATTGATCTGAGATGCACTGATTAGCAGCCTATGCCAAACGTTTTGTCATTATTGTGATTTCAAAGAAAATAAAATTTCTAAAAGAGAAACAAACAAACCAAATAATGAAATAAAACAAACCACACCTATGTACCGATAAGCCAAATGCGTATCTAAATGAAATACTTCTTGAGCAGTTGAACATTGACTGGATAGGTTTCAGAGACACCTTACAGTGTTTGTAGCCGGACAGTACCAGGGCCAAGCTTTTATGTAATAATGAATGGCTCTAGCCACAAGCATTGAAATTTTTTATTGTCAGTCTTATCTTTATGTTGTTTATCCCATTTTAAAAGCAAATCTCCCATTGTGAAATCCCTATCAGTTGAGGACTTTTCATCAAACCATTTCTTAACTAATTGTTGATGTTGATATATCTTATTCTTGGACTTCTCCCTTTCCTTTTCCAATTGAAGTAATGAGTCAATTCTTTGGTGAAGGGGAGAAGAGTCATCCTATTGTATGGAATGAGATAATTGTAATGAAGGGATCAAAATATTAGATGGTAAGATGGCCTCCTTACCGTAAACCAAACATTAAGGGGAGTTCCCAATGGCGGCTTTTGGGGTTACAGGGTCTACCCAAAGATAATTATATAGTTGAGTGTGCCAATTATTATGATGGGTGGCTACAGTCTTCTTTAGTATGTTGATCATATTTTTATTGGAAGACTCAGCCAGTCCATTTCCTTGTGGATAATAGTTGGCATAATATTTAAGCTTAATCCCTTTTTCAAGGGAATATCGGGTAAGGTCGATAGAGGAGAAGTAGGAAGCATTATTAAAAACCAGAAACTCGAGTGCTCCAAACCTAGTGACTATATTACTCTCCAGAAAGGATATCACCAAGTATGTGTTGGCCAGCCTAAGAGGAACTACCTATACCCACCTGGTGAAGTAGTCTGTGGCTGTCAGGATGTATCTATGTTGCAAGGAGGAGGAAGGGGTAATAGGACCAATGAAATCTAGGCCCCATTGTTGAAATTGAAACTGGACAGTGACTGGCTGAAGGGGAAACACATGCTTCTTGACTCTTCCAACACATTTTTGGCATGCTTCACATTTCCTGGTAAAATCATGTGCATATTTAAATAGGGTTGGCCAGTAATAGCATGCTCTCAGGATATTGTAGGCAGTATTTTCCATTGAAAAGTGTCCTCCTGTAGGTCTTGCATGAAATTCCAACAACATATTGTCCGTTTAAGTTTTTTCCAAACATCTAAGAAAAAATCCGTCATAGTTTTTTCTAAAAATCACACCATCAATAAAATGATATGGTTCAACCTTTAGTCTTAAATCCCTACGCTTTTTGAAATCCATAGTTTCGGGAGCAAACCCATGTGTTAGAAAAAACTTGATGTCGTCATACCATTCAGATGTTGGTGTTGTAATAACATTTACAGAACTTTCAGATGTACTTTTTTCCTGATTCCACTCGATTTTTTCCTATACAGGGTCGTTAGACTAAGCAGTAAGTAAGCACAAACCTTGGCCTTTTACAATTTTAGCAGGTCTTATCTCAAGGTCGTATTCCTGAAGAGCTGTCATCCAGTGAGCGCATTTTTCACCTAACTCCTTTTGGATCAAAACATTCCTGATGATTCTATAAGGGACAGTAACCTTAGTCCGAGATTTCAAAAGATAGGGTCTATAGTGCTTTACAACATTATAGACCACATAGGCTTGTTTATCAATTTAGGAATAATTTAGTTCAACCCCTTTAAACGCAGAGCTCATGAAGGAGATAGGAATCTCAACATCCTCAAGGTGTTTCTACGTGAGAACAACAACATACGAGAAATTAGTAGCGAATGTATATAAAATAAAATCTTTAGTGAATTCGGGAGACATCAGCGTAGGAGATTCTGCAATGGATTTCTGAATTTCAGCAAAGGCATTTCTTTGATCATCAGACCATTTGAATTGTGCATCTTTTTTAATCAGCTGTTGTAAAGGATTGACAATCTGTGCAAAATTAGGAACAAATATTCTAACAAAATTAATCTTACCTAGGAATGACTGCATGGATTTTTTAGAACTAGGAAGTCCGATCTTGGAAATGGCGTCTGTCCTTTCTGGGTCAATAACCATGCCGTGTTTTGAAATAGTGAATCCCAAAATATTACCTTTAGTAACCACGAAGATGGATTTCTTTGGATTCAGTGAGATCCCATATTTTTTGCACTGTTCAAATACTTGTTTAAGAGAAAACAGATGTTCATGTCTCCCTTTAGAATAAATTGTAATGTCATCAAGATAAACAACAACATAATTATGCATTAACCCCTTGAAATCTATATCCATATCTCTCTGGAAAGTGGCACCTGCATTTATCAATCCAAAAGGCATTCGTCTGTAAGCAAATGTTCCCCAAGGGGTTCTGAAAGATATTTTTAATTGGTCAGCAGGGGAAACTAAAACCTGATTGTATCTAGAGAAACCATCTAACAGGGAGAACATCTCATCACCTACAACTTTCTGTAAGATCTGCTCCATGGGAGGAACATGATAATTATCTTTCTCAGAAGCTTTGTTAAGGTTTCTGAAATCTACACACAATCTAATTTCCCCATTCTTTTTCCGAACAGGGACTAAATTTTCAATCCACTGTGTGTGTCTTACTGGGAAAACAATCTTAGCTGCTAACAGTTTCTCGAGCCCTTTTTTAACAAATGGTTCGAAGCTAGGATGCATCTTTCTTAATTTCTACTGGTAAGGTTTGATGTCAAGTTTCATGGGGATATTGTGATGCATGATATGGGTATCAAAGGTATTGAGTTCATCATATGTCAAGCGACCACATCTTTGAAATCTCTACATAATTTAATGAAAGCATTTCTCTCCTTAGGAGAGAAATCAATCTCTAAATTGATTAACCGAAGGTTTTGATCGATTCCCAAGTTGAAAGGTTCATAGTTAAGAGATGAACTGTGTGTTTTGTAGTTTGATTTATGTTTAAATTTGTCCTACAGATCATAGTACTTTTCCAAACTAATGAATGACTTGGGAATGATATTGGAAGGGGAGTTAGGGTTAGATAAATATTTCTCATGATCAACCTCATCTATGGCTACATCTTGGAAGGTACCTTGGGCTGTGAGGAAATCTAAAATATGTTGATCATCATCAAAAACTTTCCAACTTGTGTCATTGCCAGGGATAGAAGGTATGTACACTAACTTGATAGAGAAAGTATCAGGAGACAAACCTTCTAGAGGAATCAATCTGGAGGGAGTGCTGGCAAATAAGTCTGCATCAAAGTTTTACGACCTAGGGACTGATTTAATATTGAATGCACTAAAAGAATTGGCCAGATCCCTAACAAGATTCTGATAATTAATTAAACGGGGGGATATACAATGGATTTTATTCCTTACCTATTTCACAATTATTTCAGAATCCCCGTAGCATTCTATTACTTGAGCTCTCAGATCAATTGCCTTCATGATTCCCTGAACCAGATCCTCATATTCAACAATATTGTTAGTGCACCCAAATTCTAGTATGCAGGACATCATTATTTTGGTCCCCTTTGGGTCTATTAGCACACATCCTGCACCAACTCCATATTTAGATCTCGAACCATCAAAGAACAAAGTCCATGCATTTGAATCTATTCTAAAATTAGTATTCACATTATAGACATTATGTACAATGGAACCAGAGAACATGACATAAGTAAAATTAACAATTTGAGATTGATTCTGAACATTCTCAGCGGGTAAATCCCTGAAAAATGTGTCGAAAGTGTATTGTTCAATGTGTGAACTATAATAAGCGGTGGGTTCATTGGAATCATTCAAATTAGTGACAATTTGCTTCATGCATGGCTCTCTACTGATTTTTATTTTATTAGGTCTTCCATTGTAAGCGATCTATAAATGGGACCAGTCAGTAGAAAAATAGCCTTTAATAATTTTTGACCAATCCCTACTTATCCACATTCCATATGCCTTGGGGATATCAGCAACAGCTATGTCAATGGTTTGGTGGATTCTTGGATCAGTTGATAACGTCAAAAGAACATTTTTCAACTCTCTTACTACCCTAACTCTTGATTGGTCAAGTTGAACTATTTGGGTAGGGAAAGGTTCCCAAGATGCATTAAACTTCTTGTAGATAGATAATGGCATCACATTATATGCAGCACCAAAGTCTATCATGTAGTTATGCACATTTTTATTAAAAATTTCGAAGGTGAGTAAGAAAGGAGGCATTTTCTTTCCACCAGGGTTTTGGCTACTGGGTTTAGAATATGTCTCTAAGTTGTTGCTTTGGAATTCTCTAGGTTTGTTCATAATCATGCTTTTAGGAAGACTGTCTCTCATGGAAGGGATTTTCAAAAGTTCAAAAAGAGATATGTTAGCCTTTACCCTTTTCAAGTCATCAATTAAACTATATTCAATCTCAGGAATGATAGTTTGTTTCTGTGTTATTGATTTTCCTTTGTTTGGGATAGATGTTGAAGGGGATGTTTCTTGTGAAGATAGTCCTTTACTTCTTGCGTTATAAGGATGTTGGACATTAAAAAAAGTCTCAGGCTCATCTTCCTCTTCATCCATAGGGATTTATGAAAAGTAACTAATGGTGTTGACCTGCTGGTCCTCTTCTTCATCAGGTGGTTGAGGATCCAGGTTTTCTTTGGGATTTTCATGAGGGTGATCAAGAGGATTATGGGATTTGGAAGCCAGAGCCTTGGAAATGGAATAGATTTCTTCTGAATTCAACCACTCATCAGGAGTAGGAGGAGTTTGGTTATGAGGATCTTGGTAAGGCCTCTTAAAAGGTGGTCTAACGAATCCTCTGTTATTGGTTTGATTCTCAGTGTTGGTATTTTTTAAATACACCATTTCATTAAAGATATTCTGAAGAAATTTTTTTATATCATTCATTTCAAAAGGATCTTTGTTTTGCACAGTGGGTTTAGGGGGATTCTCTTATTTCTTGTGGGAGGTAGAAGGTTGATCAGATTGAATGTCAAGATTATCTTTTAAAAAAAACAAGTCCTTTCTACCTGGATGGATTTAGCAAAAGCCTCTTGCATGTTATCCTTGTGTGCTCTTTTGATCCACATGGAAATGGGGATAGGAATACCTTTAATGTAATATGCAACCAATAATTTTTCTGCGGGAAGAACGGTGGTAGGGATTCTATTTTTTAGATAGGAGAATCTCTACTTGAAATATTTAACCATTTCTTTTCCCTTTATTTTCATTGAGGATAGATCAATGACTAGATCCTCAGGAGTTTTATCGTCTCCAAATTTTTGAATAAATAGGGCTTCAAAATCATTCCACGAAGAGATCGATCAAGCTTCCAAGGTGAAATACCAGATAGATGCTTTCCCTTAAAAGGTATAAGGGAACAACCTACAGACTACGTCTTCATGTATCATACTTCTTAGACTAATAGCTTGCATGAGGGTTTTAATATGGTCTTCTGCACGAGATTTATCATCTGGATTAAATTTAGGAAGCCATTTTTCTAGGTTTTTGGGAAGTCTATGTTTTTCTCCAGGAACGAATACAACATCCTGGTCTAACCAAGGTTTGTTTTGTCCTTCTTCCATTGGTATATCTTTTGAAGAATAGGAACTTGTGGATGACTCACTGTTTGATGATTCCTTAGATGAGGATGATGATAAAGAAGGAGGTGTTGGTGGTGGTCCACCTGATGCAACGTTGGGTTGAGGGATATTGTTAGTTTTTCAGAAATTTCAATTTGATCTTGGATCTTAACTGAGAGAATAACATGTATAGCATATCTACGGCATATCAATCATGGACACAATAATGCAAGCACACAAGAGACACAGAGTTTCACCGGGGAAAACCAAGAAGGTGAAAAACCCTACAACTTCCTTAGAGATAGATAGAGCAATGATACAACCAAAGTACAAGAGATAGTCTTCTCCTAGAAGATAATCCTCCTCCTCACAAGTGCGCCACTTTCTGAGAGAGATAGAAGTGAGTAATTAGTGATCAAATAGAGATCTCCCGATCTCTATTTATACTTGTCCTGTCCTGCCCAATGGACTAGTGGGGCTGACTTCTCTAGCTTAGCCTAATAACCCATGGTTACATTAATCCAGGTCAACCCCACACTTGGTGGTCTAATAACCCATTTACCCACATGACTCATACAGGGCCAACCCCATCAAGGTTGTCTAATAACCCATCAAGTATAAGTTACGACACTTACAATATAAATGATGACACTTCCGTATAGAGGAATAATAACATCTCTATAGGAATACAAACACTTCCGTATAGAGGAATAATAACATCTCTATAGGAATACAATATACATGGGTAAAATACATTCCGAATTTACATATACATCAACACTCCCTCTTAACTAGGAAGGTATTTCTTGACACAGATCTGCTAGCACAAGTCTTCTTCTCTGGATCATCATCAGCGAATCATCGTCGTTGTCACTGCTGCTACTATCTCAATCAATCTATGAATCTACTCATCATAGGAAGTTCTACAGATCTAGTCCTTTTTCATACTGGATGTAGGTCCAGCACCTACAGGTCTTCATCATCATTGGCCATGCTGTGGAATTCTCAAGACTTATTACGTGCATCACAAAACCTCTCAAGATCATCCCAAGCTGTTATGGGCACACATCTCTAAACTATAGGATCTCCTAGGGACAGATTACATGTGACCCCACCACAAAACCTCGCAAGATCATCCCATGCTGTTATGGGCACATAGCTCTGACCTATAGGATCTCCCAGGGTGCTATTATATGTGGTCACCGAAAAACATCGCAAGAGAATCCCAGGTTGTTACGGGCACACAGCTCTGACCTATAAGATCTCCCAGGGCACTATTATATGTGGTCACCACAAAGCCTCGCAAGAGCATCCCAGGCTATTACGGGTACATAGCTCTGACCTATAGGATCTCCCAGGGCGCTATTATATGTGGTCATGGAAAAACCTCGCAAGAGCATCCCAAGCTGTTACGGGCACACAACTCCAACCTATAGGATCTCCCAAGGCACTATTAGATGCCATAGGACAAAACCTCGAAAGAGCATCCCAAGTTGTTACGGGCACACAGCTCCGACCTATAGGATCTCCCAGGGTGTTATTGTATGTCCTCTCAAATAAATGCCTCGAAAGAGCATCCCAGGCTATTACGGGCACACAACTACGACCTATAGGATCTCCCAAGTCAACTTACATGCTCATCTGTACAACCTGTTCCACGGCCACAGAGTATCATCCTGATACTCACCATACAATATCCTGATGTACACATGATCATCCTGGTCATCACCACTGCATCGTCCTGATGCATGTCATCTAGAGCAACATCCTGAAGCTCATCATCTATGATCATCCTGATCATACAATGCATCCATCTCATGCATACATAGTATCTACCTGATACATATCATCATATATGATCTACCTGATCATACAATGTATCCACCTGATACATATACAAACACATGATCCACCTGATCATACCTGATACATATCAACATACATGATCTACCTGATCAGACAATGTATCCTCCTGATACATCTACAGATACATACACATGATCCAACTGATCATATCCAACATCCAACATGATGCATACATACATACATATAAATGATCCAACTGATCATATCCAGCATCCAACATGATGCATACATACATACATATAAATGATCCAACTGATCATATCCAATCATCCAACATGATGCATACATACATACATATAAATGATCCAGCTGATCATATCCAACATCCAACATGATGCATACATACATATATAAATGATCCAACTGATCATACATAGCAGAAACTAGAACATCGTCTTAATGCTCATCATCCAGTGCTTATATCCACATCCATGGGAAGGATCCTCCTCTCACCATGCTTGGAATGGCTCCAATAAATGTGTCCATCACTTCTTCCTCAAAGTGTCGTTAATCTGAAGAACACCAAGCCTCTCTCTAAAGTACTCTAACTTCACTCTGGCTAGTGGTTTCATCAGCACATCCCCAACCTGCTCATTCATCACAACATATAGGAGCTTCACTGCTCCTCTCTGCACCATATCCCTGATATAGTGATATTTGATCTCAATGTGCTTCGACTTGTCATGGAACACCGGGTTCTTAGATAGCTTCACACAACTCTGGTTGTCAGAAAAGATACCAGTAGCATCCAACGGGAGATCAAATAACTTAGACAGTAGCTTCCGGAGCCATACTGCCTCACAACTAGCCGAACAAGCTGCAACATACTCTGCTTTGGCTGTACTCAGTGCTACGCAGGACTGCTTCATGCTAAACCAAGAGATCACACCTGATCCCATATTGAAGCAACACCCAGATGTGCTCTTCCTATCTGCAGCACTGCCCGCCCAGTTCGAATCAACATAACCTTCCAGGTTAAAATTTTGATTCGCATCATACTTGAGCCCATAATCAACTGTACCCTTTAGGTACCTCGGAATATGATTTACAGCAACCAGGTGAACACCTATGGGATTCGTCAGGAACTAGTTCAATGTGTTCACTGCAAAGCAAATATTTGGTCTCATGTTCGTTAGTTACATCAAGGACCCAATCATCTGACGATACACTATGACATCAACTGGATCAGATGAAGCATCACACAGAAGCTTCAGGTTCAATGCCATAGGTGTGGCCATGGCCTTGCAGTCCATCATCCCGAACCTTTTTAGGATCTCTATTGCATACTTCCCTTGTCCAAGGAAGATCCCATATGCACTCTTCCACACCTCCATGCCTAGAAAATAGTGCATCATCCCCAAGTCCTTCATCTTGAACTTGGAAACAAGCTTCCTCTTGGTATCGACAATCAATCCATCCTCACCTATTACAAACAGGTCATCCACATACAAAAGTAGTATCATAGGATTTCCTTCCTCAACCTTGCAGTAAAGGTTGGAATCTGCTTTACTCTTAGTAAATCCCAAAATGGATAGAAATTTGTCTATCCTACCATACCAAGTCCTAGGAGTTTGCTTCAAGCCATACAAGGCTTTCTTCAACTTACACACATATGACTTCCTGTCATGTGTCTCAAAACCAAGTGGTTGCTCCACATACACTTCCTCCTCGACTACACCATTTAAGAAAACTGTCTTGACATCCATCTGGTGTATCTTCTATTTGATCACTGCAACCAGAGCAAGTACTGATCTAATGGAAGTGTATCTGGACACAGGAGAAAAATTCTCTCCATAATCAATCCCTTCTTTCTGGGAGAAGCCACGAGCTACAAATCTTGCTTTATATTTCTCTATGCTGCCATCTGCAGCATGCTTGATCTTGTATATCCATTTGGAAGTCACAACAGAATTCCCTTCAGGTCTTGGGACTACATCCCAAACATCATTCTTCATGATCGACGGATCATGGCATTCTTCCATTACTTCATCCCAGATCCTGGGAACTTCAATATCTTCAATAGATATCTTTGTTGCTGGAACAAATGTTGTAGTACTTCTTTTGTAGGTGATGGTATACGATCTTTCCTACAAAACAAGTTAAATTGCATGATTAGAAACTGTCATGTCCCAAATTTGGTATTGGGTCACAATGGCCTAATCACATTGGCTCTATTCATTAGAGTTTGTCAAATTGATGCTAAAGGTCAAATAATTGCCAAGGAGGAAAATTACTAGTTTCCTAGGTTTGGGGTGGAAGCTTTGGGATTTGGAATAATGGGGATAATAAATGATGTTTGAACATTAGAATGGCATAAATATTTAATAAAGTATCTAAATAAATATATACAAGTGAAAATCAAAGTGGCATTTCATCATGAAGACACATGGAGGAAGTGGGACCCACATATGGCTAGATTTCCCCACTACATTTGGCATCATTCTCTCACCAATTCGAATTCAAGGTGAATGGTAACATACTTGGGGGAGTCCAAAAGGTATTATTCATTGCATGACTCATCCAAGGTCGAAATATAGAGGAAGAGTAACTCCCATGGAAGAGGAAGAGGCAATTTGGAGCTAGTGAGACACTTGGGCTAGATTCCCTAGCTCTATGACAACAATAATGAAGATGCTATGACACCTATGACACAAATCAGACCTGAAGGATGAAATATGACATATATGACATGTCAGGGCTAAAAATAGACTCCAAGAGGGCGCTAAAGGGTGTTAGGGAAGCTAAGATGCTTCCACATGTGATTTGGTGGAAGTGGGAGGCTAGGAATTGTTGTACAAGTGGCCTTCTTTGGAATCTCTTCCCAACATGAGTTGGCATGAGTCTCTTGGAAGGAATTCGACCCATGGAGGACATTAGAAGTTTATAAATGTCAATAAAAAAGAATGAAACCAGCTTTTGATCATTTGTAGAATTTGCAATTGCATTTGTGAAGAGGGAGAGCTAGTGGATGACTAGTTTCTTGCCTTAGCCAATTTCGAGGGTGAAAGATTCCCATCCAAGTTGGTAATTGGAAAGGCCATTCAGACCTTTCATTTGGAGCTTTAATGGAGTCTTTATTTGCAGGTGTAAGCTACAGGGCAGCTCATGGGTTCTTCTATTGCAGCTCACTCCTTCAACCATTTCCAGTTTTGATGGCATATTCTTGATCCTTGAGGGAGGGCGTTTTTGGTGAGCTATTGTACTCTTTGGGGAAGCTTTTAATGCCCCATTTCTCTCGTAATATGAATTAAATACTCTGTTCTTCATCTCCAAAAAGTTTCAGGTCGAAATTCCAAGTAGAAATGTATAAATCTCATTTTTAATGGAAGAACAATGCCATTTCCCCACTACCTTGTTGTGAACCAATGTATTGATGATGATTTCGAATGAATGGATGATTCTCTGATATATTTGTGATCAATATACTGCCATGGATGTCTTCTACAAGTTTCATGTACTGTACTTGAGCATTTGAAGCATTTTTACTCAGTTTAGTTCTATTGGGAGGTGAAATAGTGCCATTTCCCCAAGGGTCGAATTGGGGATTTTTGCAGTTGAATGGGAGAGGGTGAGAACAGTTGTAATAATCCATTAATGGTGCATATGAGACTTTAATAAAATAATTAACACATTACATACCTCTGTTCATAAATTTGAGTGGGTTTGGAGGCATTTGGGAAGCCATTTTCAGTACTTACCCCAGGGGGATTTGAACCCCAAATCACTAGTAAAATTGCATAATTGGTCCAGAATATTAAGAGAGTTTGCAGAGGTATTTTGGTGGACATATGTCATCCATAAAAATCATATTCAAGTTCTAATATCATTCATACACCTTCCTTGAATATTTGAAGGCATTTGGAGTTAATTTGAGACCTAGAGGCCAATACTAGTCAAAGGAAAATCACTAGTAAAGTTACCTACATTGATCAGAATTGAAAGAGGATTTGCAGAAGTATTTTAAAGGTCCAAAGGCATCCCTGAAACACATATTTATGTTCTAATATCATTAATATACCTTCTCAGAAGATTTGGGATCATTTGGGGCAAATTTGGGACCTAGAGATCCAAACTAGTCAAAGGTCGAACTAGGGAAAAAAAGTGGAAAATTGCAATTTTAATAAAATTCTTAATAAGGGACATTACAGTGGTATCAGAGCATGGTCTTGGCACCTGATGTGGTAGAACATTAATGAAGACCAGGATTCAAAGAAATAAGCCACCACCCTTAGAAACTGAAACTGGATGTACTTTGGTGAAAGGGAAGAAGTAGGAGAAGAAGTGCATTCATTGGTCACCATGAGTAAGGATGAGAAAGGAACCTTAAAGGAGAATGAGGAGTTTAGGAAATTACTTGAACCATCCTTTGAAGACAAGTGGAGACAATACTTTCAAGAGTTCAGATTGTTGCTTAGTGAAATTGGAAGCAACTCGGAAAAAGTAATGAGCAATGGTTCTCTTTTCAAGGAAAAGGATGAAACAATTTATGCCACAAAAGAGGAACCTAATGTAATTGTGGAACATGAGGTACATGTTGATATGCAGGTTCTTGAAGATACTACACTAAAACAAGAAGAAGGACAAGCACTTGTCCTTGTTCAAAGGGATTATGAGTTGCCTCATGGAGAGAGTTGCAAAGCCTTGGAAGAGGTACATGATCTCACAATAGTTGGACCAGCCAATTATGGAGAAGGTGAATTAAATATTTCAATGGGTAAGAGTTGTAAAGAATTAAAGTTGGTTCATAATTCCTCACCCCACACTTCTTTTCCAGCCACATCACTTTGGGATGAAAATTGGGTGAAAGGTTTTTTCCTAGTGGTGCCACATGAGGGGTATGAAACTCCTACCGCTCCTTTTGATGATGACATGAATAGAGCACCTCATTATTTAGAATTGCAGCAGCATATTTCTTTACCTTATGATGATACATATCCTCATGGATGTATGGATGAGACTTCTTTGAGTCCTTTGAATTCTCCTTGTTTTTCCTGCTCATTATTTGGTTCAGATTTTAGTGGAGATTCTTCATTCACTTCTTGGATGAAAGAATGCATGGATGAATATTTGGATGCATATCACATTCTCTTGGAGCAACACTATTGGACATGGGATCCTCACCTATGTCATTGGACCAGATTTGATGGGTCACTTGAAGATTGTATGCACTTGGAAAATGGTGGTCTACATGCTTGGAGGTATAAGCACTTTCATGACTCTTTGATGAAACATCTCCTTTATGTACATTTTCATTATGTTGTTATGTACTTTGATGATATATATTTTGTACTCATGATGTTTGGAAGAATGCATACAAGAAAATGGGATCCAGGAATCCTCTTATTTGATGGTATGGGTTGGAGAGCACTTTTAATTGTTGGGGTGCAATACAAGCAATGGGACCCTGGAATAATTTTTATCTCATTGGTTTCATATTTTTTGGGGAAGCAAGAAGTATGGGAGATGGATTCCCCACTTAATAAAGTGATTTTAATCAGAGTAGTGCAGCAGCAAGCATGGTGGTTCCTCTCTAAAATCTTCATGGAAACTCAAAGACTCAAGGTTGGGCAATTCAATGGCAACTTCAAAGAATTATACAGAAAGCAGGTTCTTCAACACCCACATTTAAAATTGCTTGAGGACAAGCAATATTGGGAAGGGAGGATTTGTCATGTCCCAAATTTGGTATTGGGTCACAATGGCCTAATCACATTGGCTCTATTCATTAGAGTTTGTCAAATTGATGCTAAAGGTCAAATAATTGCCAAGGAGGAAAATTACTAGTTTCCTAGGTTTGGGGTGGAAGCTTTGGGATTTGGAATAATGGGGATAATAAATGATGTTTGAACATTAGAATGGCATAAATATTTAATAAAGTATCTAAATAAATATATACAAGTGAAAATCAAAGTGGCATTTCATCATGAAGACACATGGAGGAAGTGGGACCCACATATGGCTAGATTTCCCCACTACATTTGGCATCATTCTCTCACCAATTCGAATTCAAGGTGAATGGTAACATACTTGGGGGAGTCCAAAAGGTATTATTCATTGCATGACTCATCCAAGGTCGAAATATAGAGGAAGAGTAACTCCCATGGAAGAGGAAGAGGCAATTTGGAGCTAGTGAGACACTTGGGCTAGATTCCCTAGCTCTATGACAACAATAATGAAGATGCTATGACACCTATGACACAAATCAGACCTGAAGGATGAAATATGACATATATGACATGTCAGGGCTAAAAATAGACTCCAAGAGGGCGCTAAAGGGTGTTAGGGAAGCTAAGATGCTTCCACATGTGATTTGGTGGAAGTGGGAGGCTAGGAATTGTTGTACAAGTGGCCTTCTTTGGAATCTCTTCCCAACATGAGTTGGCATGAGTCTCTTGGAAGGAATTCGACCCATGGAGGACATTAGAAGTTTATAAATGTCAATAAAAAAGAATGAAACCAGCTTTTGATCATTTGTAGAATTTGCAATTGCATTTGTGAAGAGGGAGAGCTAGTGGATGACTAGTTTCTTGCCTTAGCCAATTTCGAGGGTGAAAGATTCCCATCCAAGTTGGTAATTGGAAAGGCCATTCAGACCTTTCATTTGGAGCTTTAATGGAGTCTTTATTTGCAGGTGTAAGCTACAGGGCAGCTCATGGGTTCTTCTATTGCAGCTCACTCCTTCAACCATTTCCAGTTTTGATGGCATATTCTTGATCCTTGAGGGAGGGCGTTTTTGGTGAGCTATTGTACTCTTTGGGGAAGCTTTTAATGCCCCATTTCTCTCGTAATATGAATTAAATACTCTGTTCTTCATCTCCAAAAAGTTTCAGGTCGAAATTCCAAGTAGAAATGTATAAATCTCATTTTTAATGGAAGAACAATGCCATTTCCCCACTACCTTGTTGTGAACCAATGTATTGATGATGATTTCGAATGAATGGATGATTCTCTGATATATTTGTGATCAATATACTGCCATGGATGTCTTCTACAAGTTTCATGTACTGTACTTGAGCATTTGAAGCATTTTTACTCAGTTTAGTTCTATTGGGAGGTGAAATAGTGCCATTTCCCCAAGGGTCGAATTGGGGATTTTTGCAGTTGAATGGGAGAGGGTGAGAACAGTTGTAATAATCCATTAATGGTGCATATGAGACTTTAATAAAATAATTAACACATTACATACCTCTGTTCATAAATTTGAGTGGGTTTGGAGGCATTTGGGAAGCCATTTTCAGTACTTACCCCAGGGGGATTTGAACCCCAAATCACTAGTAAAATTGCATAATTGGTCCAGAATATTAAGAGAGTTTGCAGAGGTATTTTGGTGGACATATGTCATCCATAAAAATCATATTCAAGTTCTAATATCATTCATACACCTTCCTTGAATATTTGAAGGCATTTGGAGTTAATTTGAGACCTAGAGGCCAATACTAGTCAAAGGAAAATCACTAGTAAAGTTACCTACATTGATCAGAATTGAAAGAGGATTTGCAGAAGTATTTTAAAGGTCCAAAGGCATCCCTGAAACACATATTTATGTTCTAATATCATTAATATACCTTCTCAGAAGATTTGGGATCATTTGGGGCAAATTTGGGACCTAGAGATCCAAACTAGTCAAAGGTCGAACTAGGGAAAAAAAGTGGAAAATTGCAATTTTAATAAAATTCTTAATAAGGGACATTACAGAAACATCTCATATTTTTCAGAACAAATTCTCACACATAAATAAATATGTCATACAGTCATGCAATTATTTTAGCCAATGCTTCAATACAACATTCATCCATATCTTGTAACTTTCTAGATGCCTTCCAATCTCTACTAGAACATTGTTAAGAGTTTGCACTACTCCCAACATGTTAGCAAAGAGGTTTCATTCTAGATAAGTAGCAATGGAATGTTGTACAGTGCCATAGGCCACTTACCCATTACATGCATATTAGTAGTATGTTGTTCATTAATGCAATTATTCTAATATGCCAAAATACACAGCCTAATTCTAGGAACATCAGTATATACATCATTGAACAGTATTATTTAAACAATCAAATATGCAAGAAATGGTAATTCAAATACTTATCTTTTTTTGTTGGTTGGTTTGACTCCCTCTCAGTCTTTGCTACCTTTCTGCAACTCCATTCTGATGTGGATTGTGAGAAGTGGTCGACTCACTCTGAATATCTGCATCCTTGCAGAAACTACTGGAGTGTGCTCCCTATTGATCTTTGCTTCCTAGATTACCTGTCCTTGAACTTATATCCATCCTCGATCACTATGAATGCTTACAAGTATCATTATTGTGATATCCTCGAGATCTCATACATAATAATACATTTATCAGTATAATCTCAATACTATCAGAAACACAATAGTCTTAAACACGTATAGTAATGATCATTTTAAACATAAAAAATAAACATTAGTATTCAAGGTTTATATAGGACTCTTCTGGTTAGTCATATCATCAATTAAAGTAAGAAACATAATATGCCTAAACCCATGATTACTCAAACCTATAACTTCATGAATAATCATAATCAATCATGCCAAGTATACTTATATAAGATATCCTAACACAAGGTAGGATTTTAACTTGATATAGGAAAAAAATACCTGGATTAGCATGTTAGCTCGCTATGTATAACATACCCACATGATGTCTTCTTGTTCTTCAATGACTTTTGCTAGTAACCTGCATATCTCATAAGTTAACCATTATAGAACCAAGTTATACATACCTCGTAAGTAGATCTTCTATGTGATCCATGATAACGGATGAATCTTTGTCTTCATGTCTCCATGGTCATATGTTCTTGAACCAAAACATGATTTGTCTTTCTTGATGTACCTTTCATGTTAGCAGACAACATCAACCTCATACAACACCATAATGCATTAGTACAATCATAAGTGTCAAAACCCTAATCAATGAATGTCTTCTATCATGCACTCATAATTTTATTAAGGTGATATGACAAGTCAAAAATTAATCAAGATTGTACTAATGTAATAATATAAAGACAAACATATTGTAAACTTAATCATGAACATATTTTGAAACATACCTGTAAGTCATACCTGTCGATATTGCTTGTAATCTTCTTATGTAAGGCCTTAGCCTCATCTCCCTCTGAAACAGGAACTTCTTCACTTATGCAGGTGATCAATCCATTCTCTTCTAGGATTAATCCAATCCACTTGATTTGCAGGAACTGGATCTGGAGGTGGATTAGGGTTTGTCAGAGAAACCCTAAAAATTCAAACTTTGAATTTCAAACTTTTGAAAGGATAGAAAGATGCGCCTTGATGAGCTGATCAAGCCGGTATACTCATAATTTGAAAACTGCAAAGTTTCACCCCTCAAAATTGCTTTTGAAACTTTCGGATCTTCTAGACAGGATCCCGAACTAGGGTTTGATAAAGCCCACCCTTCTTCCCAACCAAAAGGTTTGATCCAAATCTCTAAACTTTGATTTTTCTGAGGAGCTTCCAGCCGTGGTCACAGACTTAAAAAATTCCAACTTTTGCAGAAGCCCTAATTTTCCACTTTTTTTATCAAAGTCCCGAGCTAGGGTTTGATCAAGCCCAACCTTCTGCCCAACCAAAAAATTTGATCTTGGTCTCTAAATTTCGATTTTGATGAGTAGCATTCATCTGTGATCTCCGATTACAAAAATTCCAACTTTCTCCAAAGCCCTAATTCTTGGAGACATGAATGAAGGTGCTCAAAATCCAATTCTATTTTGACAGAAATATGCACCTGATTGTTTCTAGTGTAAATCCGAAATTATGAATCCACAGGGTCTGAAACCTATAACTGTGGTATCCTGACCTGTCATCTTTCCAACCCCATAGGTATGACCTCAATTGGATTTTATGAGAGAGATTTATGCCAAGTGTCCCAATGTGACCTGTTTATGGGGCAAAACAGGATAGCGAACTTGTACTGCATGCCACGTGTAAGTGGTTCAACTTCGGCCTCTGAAAACCTTACCAGAGAAACTACAGTCATTTCCCTACCTGTCACTTTTTACGATATTACATTTGGATCTTCCTAGCCCAAGTTGTGACCTTTTTTCCTAGGTCACCTGTTTATGACTGAAATATGGAAGCGGCAGAAACCCTAGATTGTACAAATCATAAAAAACAAAGTACAAAGAATTAGAAGTTGTACTTTGGACACAAGGTACATGGGGATTGTATATTCGTCTGATAAGAGTTTCAGATCCTGAAACCCCACTGAAATGGATTTATATCAAAATTTATACGATGACTGGTTTTTTCTATATCAAGCCCTAGCATCGCAAGTGCAACAAGTGTCAAACATGCCATACCATGCCTTCTTTCAGGCTAGCTCTGATACCATCTTAGTTTTTCAGAAATTTCAATCTGATCTAGGATCTTAACTGAGAGAATAACATGTACAGCATATCTACAGCATATCTATAGCATATCAATCATGGACACAATAATGCAAGCACACAAGAGACACATAGTTTCACCAGGGAAAACCAAGAAGGTGAAAAACCCTACAACTTCTGTTAACACCCAAAAAGTGTTCACTACCTCATCTACCACATTATATGGCTCATTTGTCCATTTTCCTACCATATTTCCCTTAAAATCCCAAATAATCCCATTAAAAAGCCTCCAAAAGGCCTAAAATGCCTCCAAAAGGCCACAAAACCATCAAAATAGCCTCAAAAAGGCTAAAAAACCCCCTTTTCCTCCAAAAATAGCAAAAATCCCCTAAAAAGGGAATAAAAAATATAAAATAATGAGGAAAAGGAGGAAAAAACCCTATACAGCTGCCCTAAACCATGTGTTTCCTAAAACCATGGGTCAGCACTCCACCACCAAAAAACTATAAATAGGTGATGGAGATCCCTTATTTCACATCCACAATCAAAAATACCCTTACTTTGCCAAAATCTCTCTCGAAACCCTAGTTCACCATTGAACTACTTTCACCTTGAGAGCCCCTTTTGGCCCATTCCCACCATTGGAGAAAGAGAAGGAGCACATTGGAGCTTGGAGCAACCCTCTTGGACATTGCAAGGAGCTTCATCAACTTCCACATTGGAGGTAATATCAATACAAAAAACCTTGTTTACAAATTGTTGTTTATTTTCCATGCACATGTTTTAGAGTAGTTTCTATTTTTGTTTTAGCTTAATTATTTACATTTACTGAACTGCTACTAAGGAGTCCATTCTCCTTAGTAGGTGCTCATTTGCACAAGCTAGGGGTAAAACCCTAGCTACAGTTTTGGTGACTCCCCTAGATTTTGAATTTCTGGTTTCCGTTTAAAAATTGTTTTCCTTTCGGCTGTCCCTTTCGGCCGTCGCACATCGCATTTTTTCCCTCTGCAGTCGCGTCCCGACCGCGTCTTTCAGGCCTTTACTTGCGACCCGACCGCGGCTCTCAGACTGTTTCCAACGCCCTGCTGGCGGATTCAAGTCTGTTACCTGCGATCCGACCGCGGCTAATCAGCCTGTTTGCTGCGATCTGACTGCGCCTGTCGGCCATTTTCCCGCGTCCTGACTGCGGCTTTGAGCCTCTTTCCCGCGTTCCGACTGCGTCTGTTATCCTTTTTGCCGCGACCCGACTGCGTCTTTTTCCATATTTCCTGCATCCCAACTGCGTTTGTTGGCCCTATAGCCACGACCTGACCGCATCTATTTCCCATAAACCCGCGGTCCGCCTGTTCTGATTCGCCACAGACCCGCGGTCTGATTTCTGCATTTTTCTCTAATTTGAGCCCAGCCCCTTTTACTGCAATATTTTCTGCATCTGAACAGCCCTCTGTCCTACCTGCAGCCCCACTTCCTTACAGCCTTTCTGCAACATAATTTCTGTTCCCTTTACAGAATTCTTTTAAAATTTCAGTATTTTTAAATCAGAAAATTTTGCAAGTTAAAGTTTCAATTTCAGTATTATTGATAGTTAAGAAGTTGCCCCCCCTTGTGGCACTTCTATTTTGGGTTCATCACCTCACGAGCACACACTCTGTCACATAATTCAAGTGAGCCTTAAAAAGTACCTAACTGAACCAACATTCTAACCCCACTTGGGGAACACAAAAGAATCATTGTAGTTAGGTAGAATCGGGGGGATAGGCTTCCAATAACACCCCTCGGTTACTTTCACTTGAGACGTAGTTGTTGTCCAAATAGGGAACCAAAAACCCCTAGTACTTTTTGGCACGGTCACGACCAGTTTATCAGAGGGCCTCTCCCTTAGGAGGGTTGAAGTCGGGAGAACTGTTTCGGAGGCCTGAGTGGAATACCGCACTCCATTCAGTAACCGAAGGGCTACCTTTCGCGGTTCGTGGGATATCCCTGTATAGGGGTATTGCAGTAAACGGACTAAACGGCAGATTCACCTTTCTGGACGTGTCATGAACGGGGTATCTTAGTTGCCATTCTTCTAGGATTGACTACCCGGTGTCCCTCCCGGTAGGGGGATATCATAGCCACTTGGATTTCCTACTCATATTGTCTGACTTGGATTTCATCACATTGCAGAGGATATGTTTAGTTGAGTCAGAATACTTTTAGTTAGGTGTTTGCATGCTCCTTTACCTCCCTTTGGTCTAGTGAGTCCACCATTTTTTATTTTTAGGAAACCTGCTGCTTGTTGGTATTCTGACCATCTTTGTTGATACTCCACCTATTGTAGCACAGCTGTTGCAGTGGGTGTTTTGAGTTGGTTGTTGGCCTGAGTGCCTTGTTTTTTAGCTCTCCTTCTGCACACTCGGTTGCATTAGGATTTTTTGAGCTGTTTTTCTACTCACCTCAACCCATAGAGATTTGACACCATCCGTCACCATTGAGTCCCCAAGACATTCTCGGCGCCTCAGGGGCGAGCCCCCACAGCACGGTTCTCTTGACACCACTCATCATAGATTTCGATCATCATCCGTTGATACCACTCATCACAGATCTAGAGCCTTGTCACTTGACTCCACTCGTCAACGACATAGGACCCGTCACCAGATATTGACGCTCCTTACTTTACCTGCGATTCTGACGAAGAGTCTAAGAACCCTATTTACACTACCCCTACTAGCCCCATGGCTGGCACGACTTCCACTCCTTTTGTTATAGGGACCATTGGTGGCACATCCACCACTACACCAATTACTACACCTGTTTTGGGTATGCCCTCCATGGGGCCCCCATCTACCATTCCCCTCACGGTACCTATTCCCACAGCAGGAATCCCTATCCCCACTACATCAGTGGCTCACACTACCCATGGTGGTGTTGGACCATCCTCCACCACCTTAGTTCCCCCACTTGGGGGCACCACCCCAAATCCTGTCCCTCCACTTGGGGGCATGGGCCCTAACCTGGTCCAACCCACTACTATGTCCCATCCTTCTTCCAGTTTGCCATTCATGGCTAGCCTCAACCTACCTGACCTGGCCAGATTGACCAACGATCCTATTCGACACGACCCTATGTGGCCTCATATGCCTACCAAGCTCCCCTCTGACATCCCTAAGTTCGAGGGCAAGGCCGGTGAGGACCCACAAAACCATATCATGTCTTTCCACCTATGGTGTTCCTCCAACTCCATAGTGGACGACTCTGTTCACCTCCGTCTCTTACAACGCACCTTCACTGGCTCTGCAGCCAAGTGATATATCGAGCAACCTCATGGGACCCATGCCACCTTTGCTTTCCTTGCCTCGACCTTCCTGCAGTTCTTCCAGTTTCCTGTCCGCTATGACGCGGGCATTGAGATCCTCCTATCTTGTAGACAAAACACGGCTACCCATATCACGGACCACATCCATGAGTGGCGTCGACGCCGTAGCTTATGCAAGATCAAACTAGACGACCGTATCTTCCTAGATTGGTTCCTCAAATCCCTTCTCCCTGTTATTGCTAAGGATGTAGCTTTCGAAAAACCCCAGTCTGAAGAAGAGGCCATCCTTAAGGCACAACAGTTCGACCTCATTTACGCTCAGTCGGGAAACCTTTATACCATTATACCTGACGCCCCTCGGGGCGAGTCCTCCCAGCATGATGCACCGGGGGCATCCCACGCTGCAGACGGTATTATTGGCCGTGTTTCTTCGCATCCCCAACCATTTTCTATAGCACGCCCTACCCCTGGCCCCGATCTTTCGTGGGATACCTCACAGTCTGGAGCAACCAACTCGTATGCTCCCATGACACATCACCACCACCATGGACCCTCATGTCCTCCTCAATGCTTCGGTCATGCGACTCTCGCTTATGCCCCCCCAGTCGCACCTCAGCCTTACTACCATCAACAGGATGCCCCAGCTCCTGCGCCTTCACAAGCCCAACCCACTTATTATCCACCACAGGCAGCCCCTACAGCAAACCCACAACCTGCTCCGCAGCCATATCAACACCCTCCTCAAGTTGCTGCACCTGCTCAGCCTCCACCTGCATATCATCCCCCGCAGCCTGCTCCCGCACCTGCGCAACCTCAGAATCCACCGGCTGCCCAAGGGCAAGTTTACACCCAACAAAACCCGCAGCAAAACCAGAACAACCAATGCAACCAGGGTCAATAGAACCGCAGCAAGGGCCGTAATCGTGGGAACAACCAACCTACAGACCAAGCTGGTCAACCGGCTAATCCCCCCGACAACAACAATGCGGCCCCCGCTAATCAAAACCCTGATCGCCCGCCCAAGCAGGCTAAAAACCCCAATTTGCGAACGAACCACCCTTGTTCTATTTGCGGGGTCTATGGACACTACACACATGCTTGCCCACACTTAGAGCGAGCTCGCCAACTCTGGGTTGACGATGCCCACCGCCAAGGGCAGGCAGCTCCTCAGGCACCTCCTAACCCCCCTCAACCTCAGCAGCCACCTTTGGTGTTGCAAAACCCATTACCAACCCAAGGCGTCGTGAACACTCAGCCGTTGGCTCCCCCTCAAGCCAACGTGCAACCCCAACAGCAAATCACGTACGCTGCTCCCGATCAACCCATGTTTGACTCGGGAACTCACCACTTATGGATGATGTCTTTCGCTGATGTCAACCTCCAGACTCGTCGGAACCAGTATGTCTCCACCACTGACGTACCTCCCATTGATAAACCCACTAACGCCCATCCCACTGATTAGGCATTACGTATACCTCCACCTCCACTAGATGGTGCTCCCAAAGCCCCTCGTTTCCCACTTCGCCGTATCAACAATAACCCTAATGCGCGCGCTGCGTCAAACTACAACATTGTAGACGACCTAGCCCAATCTCCCGCAGCCATGTCTGCGTTAGAAGTCTTGAAGAATTTCCCTTCCCAGTGCAAGACTTTAGTCTCTGCCATTGGGGGGATTGACCCAAATGATTCGAATTTGATGGCATTTGATTTAGACCAGTCTGAACCTCGCCTGCCTTCCACGCTAGCATTCTAAGTTTTTGTTTCCATTCAGAATCTTGTCATCCATCGATGCATCATCGATGAAGGTTCCTCCACATGCGTCATGTCTATGTTCATGTGGTCGAAGTTGGGATCCCCCACTCTCCAGCAGTCCACCACTGCATTACGCGCCTACGACGGTCGTTCGGCTCAGCCCCAAGGCCTCCTAGCCAATGTCCCCGTTCAGTTAGGTGGCAAAACTGTACTCATTGACATTGAGGTAATCAATGCCCAATTAGATTATAACCTTTTACTTAGCCGCAGCTACGTGTATGCCATGCGGGTGGTTGCCTCTTCCGTCTTTCGCACCATGATGTTCCCCCATGAGGGACGCGTGGTTAAGGTTGACCAGCTCACCTACTATGATCCCAGTGCTCCCGCGGCACCTGAAAATGTTCTCCCCATGGTTGAACAACCTGTTTCTTGTGCCACCACCTCGTTTGTTTCCTCTACGGGGCCTGGAGTCTACTCAGACACGCCAATGACCTCCACCTTCCAATCTATTCCACCTCCATCAGCCCCCATGGACGTGTCTGACTTATGTACCTTGTCCCACGATAACCAACCACCTAATAATCAACCACCCTTGCTGCCTAAACCACCATTGGTACCTAGCCACATTGGTGTTACACCTATCCATACGATCCCCTTCCTAGTCCCTCCATCCGGAGTAGTAAGCGCCCCGGTCATGGCTACCCTTAGCCTCCCTGGGTTAACTTTGGGATTACCCGTATGGTATCTTTCGCCTCCCGTTCGCCCGCCGACACCAGATGTCGTCCTCCAACCGGTGCAACCCATGGCTACTACCACTCAACCACCTCCCGGTGTCTCTACCCCTTCGTCCTCCACAACTCCTCCTCCTACTCCCAAACCCACTAGGGGCAGAGGTCCTCAACCCTACACTGCTGTACCAACTCCCAAGACAGTCAAAAACCCCCCAGTATTTCGTGCTCCTCCCAAATGCTCATTGTGCGACGAGTTAGGCCATGCAACTCATCAGTGTCCACAGTTACCAGCATTACAGAAGCACATGCAGATGCTCGACGATGACCCCAACATCCCGATTGTCGAACTAAACCCCACCCCCAAGCCCAAAGACAAATCCCTGCGTACCAACCACCCCTGTGCCATATGCGGTGTTTACGGGCATTATTCCCATCATTGTCCCGATCTCTCGGATTACAGAGCGGCTCTCTATGAGATGAACAATCTGGACCTTGAGACGGCACCAACCACTATTGAGGAAATTCACCCTTCGATCTCACCCCCATCAGGGGAGGTCAACACCATTTACATGATCTCTTTCACTTCCATTCCCACGTCAACCGATTTGACGGCCCAAACTTTCCGTACCGATGAGGAGATTCTTGAGGCACTCACTGCCCCGGAGTATCCCTGGGATGATTTGCACCATCGTTCCTATTTCATTCCAAAAGCGTCTTCCTCTAGCACCGCTACCCAATTTGCGGTTGAATCCAAAGATTTCCTTCCCACCAAGGTCGACTGGTTCAAGGACCCTATTCCTTCTCCTGAAGCCTTCGAGGAAGGTAACATGGCTAACATCTCACCTGTCATCCAAATTGATATCGCTGCCCCTGGGAGTGCCCCTGAACTCATCACTTTAGGAGCCTTCTGCAGTAAGCAAGATATTGAGGAATACACTAACCTCTTCAGAGAGTTCCGTGATGTCTTTGCCTGGTCCTATACCGAAGTGCCCGGTCTTGACCCCGCCATCAAAGAGCACCACCTTGACAACTCTGAGTCAAGGGGCATAATAGATTCCCTCGACCCTGGGATAGGGGGCATGATCAATCATTTTGAACCTTCCCCATCACATCTATCTCAGCACGTCAATGAACCCATCGTTCAAACCAACACATATGTGATCCATAATCACAAACCCCATGCACATAGCATGGGGGCAGGTCATTAACCTTGCTCACTTTTTCACACTTGTGATCTCAACCATTTTTGAGGTCACATATCACTTGTAGATTTGATCTGATTTGATACACCTAGTATTCTTCCCCCACGGGTCATCATTTCTCCCCACCACTGCATCCTTGGCTTGGTGGGCTCACCTTTATTTGCAACCATTTTTTAACCTAGTTAGTTCCTTTGACCATTCCGGAGTCCTTATGACCTCCGTTTTTCGCACCATTTGCATCGCCGGATTCATATTTCCGCGCTCGTGATGATGCTTGAGATCATTTCTTGCTCTCACCAGGACCAATATCAACATTGTGTCCCGACACCTTGTCACTCTGGTTTGCGTGCCACATCGGCCGTAGCCCATTTTTCACATATTTTATATCATCGGATTCATTTTTCCGAGCTGGTGATGACGCTTGAGATCATTTCTCACTCTCACCCCCCGATTTTTCGAGTATTTTTCCAGAACGCCCCCGTCGCCTCGGTGTACGTGCCACATCGGCCGTTACCCATTTTTGACACTCTTTATATCGCCAAATTTATTTTTCCAAGCTCGTGATGATGCTTGAGATCATTTCTCTCTCTCACCTGGTACAATTTCAACATTGTGTCCCAACACCTTGCTGCCTTAGTTTACGTGCCACATCGGCCGCCATCAAATTGTTCCACATTTTTACATGAGCCATCCACTCCTGTCATACTGCAAATGTTTCATTATTTTGCCACCATTCCATTCACCCCGCAAGGAGGCCCAACAGTGTTCCCCCCTACCCTCGTTCTTGGTCATCATTACTGATCCTTGATTGAACACTTCCTCCTTGCCTGGTCATTCCTTTTGTTCGGTATAATTTTATCCCTTTTTCGGGCCGGACAAGTCCTTTACGAAAAAGGCACTTAGGGAGTTTCCGTTAAGCTCTTTTCTGACTCCTAAAAGAATGAAAAGATCGCCGAGCAATCTTGCTTCCTTTCATGCTCGTTAAAGTACCTGAAAGGGCGTTTATCTGGTATAAGTTTAACCCTTTTCCGGCCCTGGTAGACTAATTACGAAAAAGGAATACTCTAGTCACACAGGCTAGAAGAGTTCTTCATTGCATCCTTTTATGCTTCTTTGGGCCTTGGAGACTAAATCTATGAAAAAGCAACCCCCTGGAGTCTTCTTATTTGCTTTCAGACTCTCTAAACTTGAAAGCAACCACGAGCATGAACTGTCCTGGGCTCGTAAAATCCACACGATAGTACCATTCCATTACTTCAAAGTCTTCTTATCGCTTTCAGACTCCTTAAAATTGAAAGCAACCACGAGCATGAACTATCCTGGGCTCGTATAAATCCACACGACAGTATCATTTTACACACACTTCTTCTAGTTCCTTAACCCATGAAGAAGTCTCCTCCCGTGCCTCCTGGCACCATGATCGATCATCTCAGCAGCACCCCCAATCAGGTCGCCTTTGTTCAGAGTATTCTGCAGTCTCTTGCCATTTTATACCCACTTGAGTCTCCCTCAGACCAGTCACCCTTCCCAGATCCCATACAGCTATGATCCCTTTCCCCTCAGTCAGTTTCATATGCTGCCCGATCACTCCCATTATCATACTCTGAACAAAGAAAGTTTGAGTCCACCTACTCTACTTGCCCAGTTTTTCCCTCCCAGTTTGTCAGTCCTACCATCAGTACTACCACATTTCGGTTCTTCACCTCGCGCTCCTGTCAAGGAAACATCATTTCCTTGATAGTTGCAGGTCTCCCTCTGTCGACGACAGCTCCTCCATTCCAGAGGATAGGCCCAGAGGTCCCTACGCCTTGGACTTATCACCATCTGTGGTAAGCGCCTACGGATCATTCTGAGAAGAGACATCATTGCCTCTCCGAGTGGTTGTTCCTCACATGCTCGACTTCAGCACCTTGATCGCATCGTTGAGGATCGCGTAGGATTATATCCCATCAGTTTTTAGTTGAAGACCCCGGATTTCCCCTGACTCTAGCACATTGGTGAGTCACTTTGGAACGCCCAGTTGTATGTTCCCGTGGATGTCCGGGCTGCGTTGGCGATTTTATTCAAAATCCATCCAGTTATATGCTTCCTTGAGTACCCAGTTCAGTCCCAGATCAGTTCCTGTTCAGTGTACCATCGCGAGTGTTCCAGCAGCCCATCAGTTCCTCTGGTACCCCAGTCAGCAGCACTGTTGATATTCCAGTGCACCAGTTTTTCAGTCCACACATGATCAGCCCAGCAGTATGTCCCAAATTTGTGTCCCCTCTGGACACCTATGATGTACACAGTGGTTATCTATGTATTTACAGGTCCCCCTTTTCGGGCCTCACAGTTCTGTTGATGTATCTTGAAACGAGCATGGGTATTCCCGCCTCGTCCATATATTGAGATTACTCCTTAGCCAGTATTTGAGGTCATGTATATTTCAGGTCCCCATTTTTTGGACCCCATTGGTATTGTTATGTTATATCCTGATACGAGCATGGGAATGCCCGCCTCGTCCATATGATCAGATGATTCCTCATCCATTATTGAGGTTATGTACTTTTAGTTCTTGCAGTTGTTCGAGATCGTTGTTCTGGGCTTCAGTTTGTTTCTTCTCTTCTCACCACACCCCAGGAAAACCATTCATGACTTATGATGTCCATCGGCCATACGATGAGCTCCTGCCCTCGCACATCAGGGGGCAATATGTTAACACCCAAAAAGTGTTCACTACCTCATCTACCACATTATATGGCTCATTTGTCCATTTTCCTACCATATTTCCCTTAAGATCCCAAAAAATCCCATTAAAAAGCCTCCAAAAGGCCTAAAATGCCTCCAAAAGGCCACAAAACCATCAAAATAGCCTCAAAAAGGCTAAAAAAACCCCCTTTTCCTCCAAAAATAGCAAAAATCCCCTAAAAAGAGAATAAAAAATATAAAATAATGAGGAAAAGGAGGAAAAAACCCTATACAGCTGCCCTAAACCATGTGTTTCCTAAAACCATGGGTCAGCACTCCACCACCAAAAAACTATAAATAGGTGATGGAGATCCCTTATTTCACATCCACAATAAAAAATACCCTTACTCTGCCAAAATCTCTCTCGAAACCCTAGTTCACCATTGAACTACTGTCACCTTGAGAGCCCCTTTTGGCCCATTCCCACCATTGGAGAAAGAGAAGGAGCACATTGGAGCTTGGAGCAACCCTCTTGGACATTGCAAGGAGCTTCATCAACTTCCACATTGGAGGTAATATCAATACAAAAACCCTTGTTTACAAATTGTTGTTTATTTTCCATGCACATGTTTTAGAGTAGTTTCTATTTTTGTTTTAGCTTAATTATTTACATTTACTGAACTGCTACTAAGGAGTCCATTCTCCTTAGTAGGTGCTCATTTGCACAATCTAGGGGTAAAACCCTAGCTACAACTTCCTGAGAGATAGATAGAGAAATGATACAACCAAATTACAACCAAAGTACAAGAGATAGTCTTCTCCTAGCAGATGATCCTCTTCCTCACAAGTGCACCACTTTCTAAGAGAGATAGAAGTGAGTAATGAGTGATCAAATAGAGATCTCCCGATCTCTATTTATACTTGTCCTGTCTTTCCCAATAAAACAGTGGGGCTGATTTCTCTAGCTTAGCCTAATAACCCATGGTTACATTAATCCGGGCCAACCCCACACTTGGTGGTCTAATAACCCATTTACCCACATGAATCATACAGGGCCGACCCCATCAAGGTGGTCTAATAACCCATCAAGTGTAAGTTACGACACTTACAATATAAATGACGACACTTCCGTATAGAGGAATAATAACATCTCTATAGGAATACAAACACTTACGTATAGAGGAATAATAACATATCTATAGGAATACGATATACATGGGTAAAATACATTCCGAAGTTACATATACATCAATAGATATTTCGATCTTGATCTGTTTCTTCAAATAATGATTCGATTTGGAAGTCAAGAAACAATTCTAGTCGAGTTGTGTTCAAATTACTTGAATTTTGATTTCCGATGTCAATCCAAGAATTGTTGGCTTAACATTGTTGGGATAATATTTGTCTCAAGTTCTAATTGTCTTCAATTCTCTACTCAACCCGAGCAGTGATATCATGAGTGCTTTTCCTTAATTTCTCAAGGGTGAGAGGTCCTCTAGTAGGTGATACAAAAATAATTTGAGGCCTTGTTGTTCCTTGTCCAATTAAAGGAGTAGTAGGGAATATAGTTGGATATTGAACTGGTTGCTCCGTAGATGTGGACGCTTGAGTATGGCTCTTGGTAACAACCGATATTCTTGCTGGAGGAGGTCTATTAGTGTTTTGTTTAGGCATGACTGGTCATGGACCCCCTTCTAGCACTATTTGTTGAAGCTCCTAGTGTGATGGTGCTAGAATGTTTTCCAAGGAAAACAACAGAGGGTGACAGTCCAATCTGAAAGGCTTCAAACAACTCTATGCAAGAGTAGTTCTATCCCCAAATTGTTTGGTGTGACTGAATCCCAAGGATATTAGGCCTCTGCTAGCACTTAGGTGATTGGATCTTTAGCTATATCCATCTCCCAATTAGGGGACATCTGAAAAGTTCTAAGTATAAGATGTAAGTGATTCTAATTAAACCTAATCTAAGTAAACTAGGTTAATGTTGAAAGGATGTGATCTGGGTTCACAGAGCAATCAGATCTGGTTACTTGATTAGCACAAAACTAGCTCATATAAATATGAATTGAATATGAGCCTACCAGCTTTAAACAAAACCATGCAATGGAGATTGAATTGATTTTATTCAAAGAATTAAAGCATATAAGATTGTTCTATTATGACATGCTAATTGATAAATTAGCATCAATAGAAAAGTAATTGTTTATGGGTTACATAAATAAATAACATGGGTTGAATGAACAAATTAATTTAACACATGGTTATAAATAGACCATCAATAAAGCGAAATATGAATGAATGGATGAATGCATTTGATACACTTGGAACATAAAACAGATTTTGTCCAGTGACTGGAATGGGAAAGTCAAGCAATTCATCAAAGAAATTTGATCTATTATACAAAAGAGACAACTGAGAGAAACTGACTGTATTCCATTAAGCTTGCAAAAAATTACATGTCCTTAAAGAAACCAAGCATCTCCAGTTCTCCTTCAGTAGTTTTTCCCCCCTTTCCCCCATGAGATCTAATCCCTTTAAATAATAATTACAAGGCAATTTTCCCATGAAGATAGGGATTCCAAAATATAAACTATGACTATCCAAAGGAAATCCGCCACTTGAAAGATACATATAACAAGTCCTCAATATCTTGATATCTGGCATGTTCGAGTGTCAGCTGAGTCTTGCAATTGAATGATTCAATTTCCCTTTTCTTTAACTTATCCCACTCACGCAGGAAAATTTTGGCCTCCACTCCTGAATTGATGGGTGACTCAATGAATTATTTAAGATCAGCAATGCCAAGGTGTTCCAACTGATCAATCCTCACTTTGGATTCCTCATGTCTTTCTTCAACCTGCTGGATCATTAACTTGGGTGGATCATACTTCTCAATGAGTTTCAGAGTCAGGAACTCTAACATGGTCAACAAGTCATCTGAAACAAACCACCTTCTGCTACAAACTTCCTGAGCTTCCTGGATTGTAGACTCTACCTCTTGACATGCATTTTCCCATGAGTCTAGAGAGAGTTTAATTCTTCTAAACTTGATGCTTTCAATAATAGGTATATCTCCAGGCTTATCTTTGATTTACTTTTTCCAAGATGTCACATCTTCAATAGCCCAAAATGCATCCTCTCTTTTCTGATTGTGTGTGAAGAGTTCATCGGTCCGATGTTCAAAAGCATTATAGGTCTCCCTGATCTCATCCAAGCATTCAAATAACTGAACCAAGAGGTTATTATAATATTCATTCACCTTCAAGGAAAATTCTTTAAATTCCTCTGCAGAAAATATTGGGAAAGGAGAAACAACTGCCACAGCTATATATTGCATCCTTCAATCATGATTCCAACCCTGTAATCTTTTTAGCATGATCTACATTTAACAATTGTGCATCCCGAAGCTTCTATGAAAGGGGTGCATCATGTTCCTGCAAATATTTAAGCTGGTTCTCATGTTGAGTCTTCAACTCTTCTATTTGAGACTTATGTTGTTCCTCAATTTGAGTTAGCTCCTTCCTGAGCTTATTCAACTCTTGTTGCTTCATCTGAATTTCTTTGTTCAATGAAGTGACTGATTCATAATTGGCCCCTACAAATGCCCCCATTGCTGCAGCAGTATCAAGTGCCTCCTGTTGGACATCAGTGGATGATTTTCTCAAGATCACTTGATTGGGAACAGGCCCTTTGGAAACAGTGCCTTCCTTATGCCTTTTGGTACCCCTTTTTACCACTGCCTTCTCTGTCCTGATATAGAAATATTCTCCTAGTGAAACTACAACATCCTCTCTGAAATCTGCTACTACTTCAACTATAGATGTGGAAACATCAGATGTTGTGACCATAGGAGCTGTTTGGGACTCAACAGGGGTTGGGATTGGCATAGTGATTTGAGTGGTGGAGATGGAGGGAGTGGACATGTTGGAAACTAAGGGTACAGAAATGGGAAGATAAGTTGAGGTAATAATTTCAATGATTGAAATAGAGGCTGTGGTTCCTGATGGTTGTAAGGATATAGTTGGGACTTGAACTTCAGTAACCTGTGGTAATAAGGTGGGAAGTGGAGTTACCAATGATTCTTGTTAAGTGACAATAGGAAAAGCAAGTGGTTCAACTATGGTGGATGTGGGAAGTGTAGTGTCAACAGATGAGATGGAAGGGAGTGTAGTGGAAGTAAGTGGAAATGTAGAGGTAAATGCAGCAGTCACCATAGTGACTTCTTGAAAGTGGAGATCTGCAAGAGGATCATCCATCACTATTACTTTTAAAATATCAACAAAAGTTGGTGTAGTAGTAACCTCTTGTAAAACATGCACAATAGTTGGGAAAGAATATGGAAGTGTTTCATCCTCTAGATCACCGTCTTCAATCATGGTCACGTGTGGTATAGAGATTTTAATCTTTTTCCTTTTTGCTGGAGTGATCACAGCAACAGCTTGAGTTTCTACTACTTAGCTCATCACTGCAAGTTCTCTTTTAATATCCGCAGCTGATTGAATTAGGGCATTGAGAGTGCCCAATGGTTTAGGCTGTAGTGTGTCCTCAGCAAGCGCCTTTCCTTTACCATTAGTTTCATAGGTCAACATTAGAGGGGAACTTGATTTCTGTGCTTCCTTATCTGCCAAATCCTTCTTAGCCTTTTCTTCAAGTGAGATCTCCAATTTTCTATATTGCAAGACCTTGGTCTTGAGTTTCTACTGGTACTAGAAGATGGAGCCATGCTCTTCCTTAGAAGAGGTCCTACTCATAACTTCAGAGAAGAAGTTGACCCCTTGGTAAATTGAGTCATCTTGAATGGTCTCATGAGCATAAATGCTTTTCATATGTTCCTGTGCAAAGTGGTTGGCAAGGAATGACTTAGGGTCATGCATTCTCTTGGGGGATTTCCCCAACTTGAGGGTGCTGATTTGCTTTCCAAGAACTATAGCATGTGTGGAGTTTTGAATCACCAGAGGCCCAAGGTTAAGTGGGAAATTAGTCCATCCTCATCTATTGGCTCTAGTTAATATGGGGAATACTCCATCTATGACCGTTTTATAAGAAACTTCTTCCAGTAGCAATCTATTTGGTACTATTCTAGGAAACAAATGAAAAATTTCACTACCCCAAATTATGACATAAGAAAAGTACTCCTGTAATGTCCCCATTTTGACCCCCTTCACATTAAATCGTTAATGATGTAAATATTGATATTTAATCATGGTGAGGAGCTCAAGGCCAAGGCCCCACCATTGATTTAGTGTTTTATGTGTCGGCAATTAAAAATAGATGCCTATAGTTCTTGTGCTAGATAGGAACAATGTAATTAAGACATCATGTAAATACGAATTTTAATGACAAACCCACAACTAGCTATGCAATGCAACAAAGATATGGGGGCATGATTCTACAAGGAATAGGGAGGGAAATTATTCAAACCCTTGAGCCAATGGTGTTAATCCATGTGTCAATGAGAAAACCCATAAACCACCAACTACCCATTTTGGGTTATGCACCCAATCATTTAATTCTTCCAAGAGTTGGTTGAGGCAGTTAATGCCTTGGGAATGGAGAGGTATGGCAGCCAATTTCGTGCATGGGCAAGCCATCAACCTGGGAATTCGTATTTTTGCTTCTTGGGAAAGAAAGCACCCACGAAATGGTGCCCAAAGCCATTCTGAACATATAGTTTTTCATCCTCCCACGCAGATAGAGACTGCTGGAAGTTACATTCACGTTTTTCATAAAAAACACAGGGTTTTCCTTGCCCAAAAACTTGTTTTTGGTTTTGGACAGTAGCTGGGAAGAAGGGGCTGCGATTTGGGACCGTATGGAGGTCGTTTTGTCCCAGAATTTCCATGGGCATTTTTCCTAAAAACGATTTCTGCTTCCTAGGGTTTTCCCAAAACCTCCATTGTTCATTTTTAGCCTTCCCACGTTTTTTTGAAGCTCAGGGAATCATTTTCATGCTTATCACTATACAAATGTTTTCCTCCTGCCCAGCCATTATAGTTAGCTGTTATGTGCATCCCTGTTTTGGTTTGAATCTGTGAGCAAGAGATTGGAGTGGTAGTGGACAGAGAGGGCTTGATAAACCTAGTGGGGGAGACAACCTATCAAGAAGATCAAGAGGGCTTTGGCTACTCTTCTATGCACACCCTGAGAGCACTAGATGGGGAAGGTATGGCTTGAGGGACTGTACAGCAGTGAAAAGAATACTTCCTTGTGCTGGGTGTGTAGGTATTGTGGGTGCCAAGCTAGATAGATCTTGTAAGGTTATCCCTGGCTCTGTGCTTGAGCTCACTAGCTTAGCAACTCTTCCTTTCCATTTCCTAGCAGCCTAATAAACCCAATTGTAGATTGGCTTGGCTCATCTTGGTGTATGCTTGGCTATGTGAGAGTCTGTTGTTCCCTGGTTCCTTGTAGAGATCATGCCTAGCTCGGGGGTGGAAGTTGTATCAAGAGGTTGATAAGCACAACTGGTCTATGGTTGGGTGGAACGTTCCAGATGCATAGCTGGTTACTTGGGACTACTTTGTTAAGATAAGTACTCTCTCGTGTTAACTTTGCATTTATTTATTTGATGAATATCTTGAATGTATGATGGATGTGCTATTGATATTATTTTTGCTATGTTTTTCTTATAATTATACATCCCATATGCCTTTTATATTATGTGAATGCTTAGTTTAAAAGGACATGGGGCTATATGCCCTATTTTAGCATCATGTCCTCTCTATCATGCTGGTATGATAGGAGGGGACATTACAACTCCCCCACATACCAGTCACCCATGATTGAGATAAGTGTCTTGGCATGACCAAAGAAAGTAGGTGCATCTGCTTTGAATATTTTATGGTAAATTGCCCCTATAAAATGGTCACAAGTATCATATAGAAGAGGCACAAAATTGTCCTCCCATAGTGCAGAATAGTAAATGTGAATAGGAGGTGCAGAGGGGGTCCAGTTCCACCCCATAGAATTGAACTGAAAACCTGAGCAGAATACATCCATGACATATGTTGAATAATAAAATGTGGGTTTTCTGGAAGCCATAGTCTTCTAGTATTTCTCAATCGTTGTTATGAGTTCCACTGATAGTATCTCATCTCAATTAAAAGACTCTCCTGTTGTGAGAACATGGTGCGCTAGAGGTTCCCATTCGACCTTGAACAAAGAGCAGTTTGGTAACCCGCACAATCTACAAAGCATAGCTGCTAACAGGGAAAAAGGTTCCTTGAACCAAGAAACATGATAGGAATTGTCAGCCTTGGGTGTGAAGCTATCCCGGTTAACCATCCAATATTTGAGCATTTCTTCAAAGTTATACCAGGTCTTGGTAGAGTCAAGGAAACCATTATTAAGAAGTTGGTCGGGTGACCTAAGGGCATATGCCCTGGCGAATACTTTAGACCGAAAAGAGGTTAACTGAGCTCCAACATTATCATTAAATGAGCAACCTTTAGGGCTTGCACGGTCAATTATCCATTTGATGGCATCGGTATAATGCATGAGCGTGGGTCTGTCCACAATGGCATGTAGTTGGTATTTACTGATGTTCAAGTAAAAGGCCTGGTTGCATTGGATTTCAGAAACGTTGTCATTATCAAATATGGAGTAAATCCGAGACCAGTCCAACTGACAAGTCTCAGACACTCTACCATTGCTGTAAGCAAGGATACCAACATTAGGGTCTTTGTTCTTAAATTCCTTTAAGTCCGTCTTTGATTGGGTGATTCTTGACATGCTTGAAAAACTGGTAAATTTCGATGAATGCAGAAATTAATTAATCAAACAGTTTTAAAAACTCTATAATTTCCGCACATGAAAGAAAAAATGAAAGAAAAACCACCATGCGTTAAAGGAGGAGTGAAATTGGAAATATTTGGTAAAAATCCACAGTAAAATCCTTGGCGCAAGCGAAATTGGAAAATTCGTAAAAGGTAAAAAAGAAAATGAAAATTTGAAATATTTAACCAACTATGGGATGAAATCTGCATCGCAAGATCAAAATAAATCAACGGCTGAGATTAAAATGTGAAGAGCGGAAAAGAAATTGCGGGATCAAATTTTTGCAAATTTTGAGTGTGACTTCTGCAATCTGAAATCTACAATGCGGGTTGCGGGCTGCGGAAGTGGAAGTTTGAGCATAAGTAATTCTAACATTTCCGCAATCTGCAATCCGCAATTAGATTGGGAAGCAGTGAAAAGTAACAAGAAATTTTTATCTTTCTGCAATCCGCAATTAGATTGGGAAGCAGTGAAAAGTAACAAGAAAATTTTATCTTTCTGCAATCCACAATGTGGGTTGTGGGTTGCGGAAGTGCAATTTCATTTGGTTTATTGTGATTTTCGATTTTTGCAATCCGCAATTTGCGGGTTGCGGGTTGCGGAATCATGAATTTTATTATTAACAACTATGTTCTTTCTGCATTCCACAATCCACAATTTGTAGGTTGCGGATTGCGGATGTGCAAAAAGCAATTTTATTTTCTAAGTGCTTTCCACTTTCCGCAATCCGCAATTTGCGGGTTGCGGAATGCGGAACCGAAAATTCGATTTTATTAAAAATGGTTTCCCGACACCCGCAATCCGCAATTGCAGGTTGCGGAAAGGGAAGATTTAAAACTCAAAAATTTTAAACACCCGCAATCTGCATTGCTGATTGCGGGTTGCAGAACAAAGGTTGTAGAAACAACAAAATTTTCGAAAAATTATGTTTTCCGTAATCTTAAAAATGCATAAAACAAAGATGTTTTCAGCAAACTTTTATCAAATCCAAGCATGAAAACATAAAAACGATAAGGGAAACAATCAAAACCCCCCAAAACAGATAAAGGAATTGTGAGTTACCTTGAAAAATAATAGTGGGGCTCCCCTTTTCATTAATAAAAATGGGATTTATTGTTCCTACAACACACCAACAATCAAAATTTGAATAATCAGAACACGGATAATCTGAACATAGCCCGACAGGAACTTTTTTCTGACTTCCAAATCGAATCATTATTTGAAGAAATAGATCAAGATAAAAATATCCCTCATCCCAACATTGCATTAGGTGGACCACCACCAACACCTCCTTCTTCATCATCATCCTCATCTGAGGAATCATCAGATAGTGAGTCATCCACAATTTCTTCTTCTTCTTCAGAAGATATACCAATGGTAGAAGGACAAAACAAACCTTAGTTAGACCAAGATGTTGTATTCATTCCTGGAGATCAACATAGACTTCCAAAAAACCCAGAAAAATGGCTTCCTAAATTTAATCCAGATGATAAATCTCCTGCGGAAGACCACATTAAAACCTTCATGCAAGCTATTAGGCTGAGAAGTGTGATACATGAAGATGTAGTTTGTAGTTTGTTCCATTATACCTTTGAAGGGAAAGCATCTACTTGGTGTTTTTCCCTGGAAGCCCGATCGACCTCTTCTTGGAATGATTTTGAAACCCTCTCTATCCAAAAATTTGGAGACAATAAAACTCGTGAGGATCTCGTCATTGATCTATCCTCAATGAAAATAAAGGGAAAAGAAAGGGTTAAATATTTCAACCAAAGATTCTCCTATCTAAAAAATAGAATCCCTACCACTGTTCTTCCTATAGAATAATTATTGGTTGCATATTATATTAAAGGTCTTCCTATCCCCATTTCCATGTGGGTCAAAAGAGCACACAAGGATAACTTGCAAGAGGCTTTTGCTGAAGCCATCCAGGTAGAAAAGGACATGTTTTGTTTAAAATATAATCCTGACATTCAATCTGATCAACCTTCTACCTCCCGCAAGAAACAAGAGAACCCCCCTAAATCCACTGTGCAAAACAAAGATCCTTTTGAAATGAATGATATGAAAAAATTTCTTCAGAAGATCTCTAATGAAATGGTGGATTTAAAAGATACCAACACTGAGAATCAAACCAATAACAGAGGATTCGTTAGACCACCTTTTAGGAGGCCTTACCAACCCCCTCAAAATCAAACTCCACCTTATCCTAATGAGGGGTTAAATTTTGAAGAAATCTATTCCATTTTCAAAGCTCTAGATTCTTAATCCCAAAATCCTCCTGATCACCCAGATGAAAATCCTAAAGAAAATCAGGATCCTGAACCACCTGATGAAGAAGAGGACCAGCGGGTCGACACCATTAATTACTTTTCATAACTCCATGTGGTTGAAGAGGGAGATGAGCCTGAGACTATTTTTAATGTCCAACACCCTTATAACACAAGAAGCAAAGGACAATTTTCACAGGAATCTTCCCCTTCGACATCTATCCCAAATAAAGAAAAAGCAGTAACATAGAAAGAGATTATCATTCCTAAGATTGAATATAGTTTAGTTGATGAATTGAAAAGGGTAAAGGCTAACATATCTCTTTTTGAACTTTTGAAAATCCCTGCAATGAGAGACAGTCTACCTAAAACAATGATTGTGAACATACGTAGAGAAGTTTAAAACAACAACTTAGAACATATTCTAAACTTGGTAGCCAAAATCCTGGTGGAAAGAAAACGCCTCCTTTCTTGCTCACTTTTGATATTTTTAATAGGAATGTGCATAAATGCATGATAGACTCTGGTGCTTCATCTAATGTGATGCCATTGTTTGTCTGAAATAAACTGAATGAATCTTGGGAACCTTGCCCTACCCAAATAGTTCAACTTGACCGATCAAGAGTTAGGGTAGTAGGAGAGTTGAAAAATGTTCTTTCGACATTATCAATTGATACAAGAATCCACCAAACCATTGACATAGTTGTTGTTGATATCCCTGAGGCATATGGAATGTGGATAAGTAGGGATTGGTTAGAAAATCTTAAAGGCTATCTTGCTATTGACTGGTCCCATTTATTGCTCCCTTACAATGGAAGAACTAATAAAATCAAAATTAGTAGAGAGCCATACATGAAGCAAATAGTCACTGATTTGAATGATTCCAGTGAACTTGCTGCTTATTTTAGTTCACACATTGAACACTACACTTTTGAAACATTTTTCGGGGATTTACTTGCTGATTCATCTCCTGTTGAGATTTGTTATCACTCCAGGAAGATCTCCTAGGTTGTATTTCAGAGATGCCTGGTAACTTAAACTTATCTTGAAAGTAGGGGTTTATTTTGGATCAAGTTGGATGATAAGAATCAAAATTTACACTCTCACAACATGCATGAGGGCGCTTAGACAAACAAGGCTTTGACTATGGTTGTTCAGAGGTTTGATTTAAAAGAAGGGCTGTGAATCTTGGTTGCTTTTAGCAGACTCATAGACAACAGAACGTATATAAATGGCTAAGCACAACAAAATTACAACATATATGTTCAAAACTTTAACAACATGACAAGATAACAGCTATCTAGCAATTAAAGTGAACATACAGGAAATACATCATTCATAGCAAGTACAAAAACACGAGAAGAAAGAATCTGACAGCCAATAATAAAAGAAGCTTGTATTATCTAGAAAGTCACAGGAGTCTGAGAATACAAAAGTTGATTAGTCTCTCCAAAGTCGAACCATTCTCTTACATCAGTTCTAGAATTTATAGCCATTACAAAGCTCTTCCCCCCAGATCCCCAGAAGTTGGGTCGAAATCCTCCAGATAAAAGATCAAACTGTTTTTTTTTTTAAAACCGGGAAAATCATTTTTTTAACTGGCGAAACTGCTGAAAAATGGGGCTCAGAGATGGGTTCGATTCTCCCAATTTATGACACCTGTAGGACAACTGAGAGAGGTTTTTGTTCTCTGATGTGTTAGGAAGAAAATATTTCAAGCGTTTTTTCAAAATGCCTCTCGAGTCGCTCAGAATCATCATTTGAAAATGATGACTCTGCATAGTAAAAAACACCATTTCTGCTGAAACTGTTGAAAAAGAGGCTCGGAGATGGGTTCAGTTATCCAGCTATGTGACACCTGTGTATAAACTGAAAGAGTTTATTGTGCATTTATTTTTTGTGAGAAAAAACCTCTCAAAAATATTTGAAACTCGTTTTGGTTTGTTCGAGATCTGCATTTTAAGAACATGTGTCAAACATGCAGATTCTGGGATCTGAAAATTGGGGCTTAGTGATGGATTCGATTCTCCCAAGATGTGACACCTGTAGGAAAAATGAGAGAGGTTATTTTTCTCTGACATGTTAGGAAGAAAAAAATTCGGGCGTTTTGAACAATGATCCTCCAGTTGCTCAGAAACGTCATTTGAAAATGATGACCTTTCACAGTAAAAACACCATCAATTTCAGTAAATATCCTTCATCTTCTCCACCTTGCTGACACCTTTAAATCTGGAACAGAACCTTGATTATGATGCCTTTAATCATTATATAACATTATAAACCACCCTTGAGATGTTTGGATCAGTAAAAATCAAATATGTGCAAAAATGGTAACATTCTGTCCAGTTTTTTAGCTTTCGGTAGCTAGGCAAGCCAAAGTCCGAATCTGTAAGCTATCGAAAGCTCTGTTTTCGGTAGCTAATGAACCATCGCCTTTTCTGCCTAAGCCACCGAAACTGTTCCATGATACCTGACATGTGCCTTTCCCTTTCGGTAGCTGAAAAGTTCTGAAAATTTCGTTTAAGCTGCTGAAAGCAGAGCTTTCGGAAGCTTAGGGGCCGTTTTGAATAAGCACTTAAATACCGAAACCTGTTTTTAAAGTTTTTTGAAATAAAAAACTTGTCTCGAAATTTTCTTGACGTATTATGAGTTATAAATCAGTAAAATGAGCCTAAACACAAACTTTAATAATGTGTTTTCATTTTCAAATGACCTCCTATCACCTCACATAATAAAACTTTTAAAAAAAAGATATTTGAGGAGATAACATCTGGCTTTTACTTGGGGATGAAAGCCTCCCTGTAAGGTTTCAAGAACCATAGATCTGATGCCTTTCCTGGAAAAAAAAAATACAAAACCTAGTCTAGTGTTCCATTGGGCTATGGAGTCATTTAAACTACCACCAAAACTTCTGCAAACCTGTGGCATGCCTGTAGCCTGCCCTGCTTATTTAACAAAATCTGAAAACAACTAAAAAAATCTACTTGCTCATGGGGAGAGCTTATTCTTCTACCTACTCTACTCTAACCAGATTTGAAACTTGGTCAAGTAAAGGCAGACTTCCATAACAACCATTCAAGTAACTTCTTGTTTGAAAGAATTCCCTTTCTGTCACCGATTATAAGGTAATAATAAAAGCATAACAATGACCATAAAAATTCTTTCAGGAAATCACATTTTCTGTCAAATGTAAGAGACATGATAAAATCTGAAAACTGAATAGAGCCTGAAGGATAAGACTTTAGTAAGGCTGCAAATGGATCTTTGAAACCAAGATCACAATCATAATGTCTCAAAACCTTCGACTGCTCATATATGTCTTCTCCTCTGCCACGTTCCTGTGACTTAGATTCGTCACTCTGATGTGTTGGCCTATTACAGCTGACAATTTCTGAGAAAAAAGAAGATGTATGTTCTGGATCTTTTGCATCACTGTCTTGGTAACTATCAAAAGAAAGATGAGTCTGAAAATATGTATCATGAAAAAATTTATGGTCACCCTTTTGTTGAAAAGTGGAACTAAATGAAATTCTAGAAGGGCATAAATCTTCACAAAACTTAAAATCTTCTTCTTCATCACTGTATTTGTCAAATGTAGGAACATCATGATAAAATTCTAATGACAGGGATGAAGATTCTTGCATGAAATAATCAGCAATTGGATGTTTGAAACTGAAATCAGAAGCATGCTGATCCACGAAAGCTTCATTCATAAATATCTCTTTGCTTGAAAACTATTGACCTTCTATTTTCCTTATGATCATATCTTGATCATCGGTAGAAACAATCATTTCTTCAGAGTGATGCTCATTAGATAATGAAAAAACAATGTTTACATCATATGAATGATGATGAACTAAGAACATATAGTTTTCAATACAATCATTGGTTACCCAAGGCTCAACTTGGTTTGCAAACTGATCATAAAACTCACATGCATACTTGTCTCTGGAACACTCTACAAGATTTGAATAATTCTGATCCGAATCTGAAATGACCCCATATGTTTGCTGCTGTTCCAAAACTAGTTCATACTCATTACCTTTTTGCTCTGAATCCGAATCGTACTGATATTCTGTTTGCTCATGAGCAGGAAGATCTTCAAAGTCAATCCACGCTTGGATCTTTCTGGAAACACGGATGTTTTCCTCCACTTCGTGAGCATCTTCAAACAACTGTCTTAAGGATGATGACTTCCTTTCTAATAGGAGAAGGGAAAGTTCTGATTGCAAACCCATAACATAATATATCATGGCAACCATCTCTGTAGGCCAGATTTCCAAAGGAATGTCATGATAAACACAGTAGAACCTTCTGTTGAAGGTGGCCAAAGATTCTTCCTCTCCTCTCTTCAAAGTGCAAAAATTAGTGAGATACTAATCAAGAGACTTGTTCTCACCCCAATATTTTGAAAAAGAATAATAGAAATCAGTCCATGAACCAATCGAACCAGGTTCTAGATCTCTAAACCATAAAGCAGCCTCTCCCGTCAAAGATTTAGAAAATAATCTCATAACAACATCTTCATGTCTGATTTCCAGATTATCAACAAAGTTTACAAAAGCTCCCAAATGTATATCTGCTTTAATATGATCCTTTCCGGTAAATCGGGGAAGATACTCAACAAAGTTGGGAGGATAAGGATGAAGTTGAGATGGCAGTTTGAGAGGTTTAAACACCCTTTGTCTGACTCTAGACTGAAATTCTATGGGCTAAAAGCAAGGTTTAGCTAGCTGATGAGAAGGTTCAATAATAACTGAAGATAATGAGTTGTGAGAAGGCTTTGAATCGCTTTCAACTTCTTCAAAGTTACAAGGGTGATCAGATTCATGAGAGATTTGAAAGAAAAGTTCATCCTTCTCAATAATCTGAAGTGAAGACATGGGATCAATATCAACAACAAGAGAAGGATGGAGATTTTCCTCTTCAAAGGATGGATATATAAAAGAAGGTTGATGATCATCCGAAAATACAAAGCAGAAAATGATTCTCTTTACATGCGAAGGAAAAAAAAAGAAAGAGCTGATAAGGAAATACAACAGTTCATGAAGTAGACTAATGAACTGATACCTGGATTTGAAATCTAGCCTCTTCATCTTTTTGTTAACCAGATCCTCTCCAGTGGAGTCTTTAAACATGGAGTCGCCAAATAGATGCTTACAACCAATATAATGCCCAGCCTTTGTCTATCATCAAAAGCTGAAACTATGTCGTCTCCCAGGGAAGCTTGCTTCAAACTCCTCTCCCCGACAAGGGTGCCAATTTGTTATCACTCCAGGAAGCTCTCCTAGGTTGTATTTCAGAGATTCCTGTTAACTTAAACTTATCTTGAAAGAAGGGGTTTATTTTGGATCAATTTGGATGATAAGAATCAAAATTTACACTCTCACAACATGCATGAGGGCGCTCAGACAAACAAGGCTTTGACTACGGCTGTTCAGAGGTTTGATTTAAATGAAGGGCTGTGAATCCTGGTTGCTTTTAGCAGACTCATACACAGCAGAACGTATATAAATGGCTAAGCACAATAAAATTACAGAATATATGTTCAAACCTTTAACACCATGACAGGATAACAACTATCTAGCAATTAAAGTGAACATACAGGAAATACATAATTCATAGCAAGTACAAAAACATGAGAAGAAAGAATCTGACAGCCAATAATAAAAGAAGCTTGTATTATCTAGAAAGTCACAGGAGTCTGAGAATACAAAAGTTTATTAGTCTCTCCAAAGTCGAACCATTCTCTTACATCAGTTCTGGGATTTATAGCCATTACAAAGCTCTTCCCCCCAGATCCCCAGAAGCCGGGTCTAAATCCCCCAGATAGAAGACCAAACCATTTTTTTTTTTAAACTGGGAAAATCATTTTTTTAACTGGCGAAACTGCTGAAAAATGGGGCTCAGAGATGTGTTCGATTCTCCCAATTTGTTATATCTGTAGGAAAACTGAGAGAAATTTTTGTTCTCTGACGTGTTAGGAAGAAAAAACTCTAAGCATTTTTCAGAATGACTCTCGAGTCGCTTAGAATCATCATTTGAAAATGATGATTCTGCATAGTAAAAACGCCATTTCTGTTGAAACTGCTGAAAAAGAGGCTCAGAGATGGGTTCAGTTATCCAGCTATGTGACGCCTGTGTATAAAATGAAAGATGTTATTGTGCATTGATTTGTTGTGAGCAAAAACCTCTCTCAGATATTTGAAACTCATTTTGGTTTTCCCGAGATCTGCATTTCAAGAACATGTGTTAAACAAGTAGATTCTGGGATCCAAAAATTGGGGCTCAGTGACGGATTCAATTCTCCCAATCCGTGAGACCCGTAGGAAAAATGAGAGAGCTTATTTTTCTCTGACATGTTAGGAAGCAAAAACTCTGGGAGTTTTGAACAATGATCCTCCAGTCGCTCAGAAACGTCATTTGAAAATGATGACCTTTCACAGTAAAAACGCCATCAATTTCAGTAAATATCCTTCATCTTCTCCACCTTGCTGACACCTTTAAATTTGGAACAGAACCTTGATTATGATGCCTTTAATCATTATATAACATTATAAACCACCCTTGAGCTGTTTGGATTAGTAGAAATCAAATCTGTGCAAAAATGGTAACATTTTGTCCAGCTTTTTTGCTTTCGGTAGCTAGGCAAGCCAAAGTCCGAATCTGTAAACTACCGAAAGCTCTGTTTTCGGTAGCTAATGAACCATCGCCTTGTCCGATTAAGCCACCGAAACTGTTCCATGACACCTGACATGTGCCTTTCCCTTTCGGTAGCTGAAAAGTTCTGAAAATTTCGTTTAAGCTGCCGAAAGTAGAGCTTTCGATAGCTTAGGGGCCATTTTGAATAAGCACTTAGCTACCGAAACCTGTTTTTTAATTTTTTTGAAATAAAAACTTGTCTCGAAAGTTTCTTGACATATTATGAGTTAGAACTCAGTAAAATGAGCCTAAACACAAACTTTAATAATGTGTTTTCATTTTCAAATGACCTCCTATCACCTCACATAATAAAACTTAAAAAAAAAGATATTTGAGGAGATAACAAGATTGTTTAGAATCAATCTCAAATTGTTAACTTTACTTATGTCCCATTCTTTGGTTCCATTGTACATAATGTCTATAATGTGAATACAAATTTTAGAATAGATTCAATTGGTTGGACTTTTTTCTTTGATGGGTCGAGATCTAAAGATGGAGCTGGTGCAGGATGTGTGCTAATAGACCCAAAGGGGACCAAAATAATGAGTTTCTGAAGACTAGAATTTGAGTGCACTAACAATATTGCTGAAAATGAGGCTCTGGTTTAGGGACTCAGGAAGGAAATCGATCTGGGCGCTCAGGTAATAGAATGCTACGGGGATTATGAAATTATTGTGAAACAGGTAAGGAATAAAATTCATTATATATCCCCTTGTTTAATTAATTATCAAAAGCTTGTTAGGGATATGACCAATTTTTTTAGTGCATTCAATATTAAATTAGTCCCTAGGTCCCAAATCTTTGATGCAGACTTATTGGCCAACACTTCCTCTAGATTGATTCCTCCAGAAGGTTTGTCTCCTGATACTTTCTCTATTGAGTCAGTCTACAGACCTTCTATCCCTGACAGTGTCACAAGTTGGGAATTTTTTGATGATGATCAACAGATTTTAGATTTCCTCATAGCCCAAGATACCTTCCAAGATGTAGCCATAGATGAGGCCGATCATGAGAAATATTTATCTAATCCTAAATTCCCTTCCAATCTCATTCCCAAGTCAGTCATTAATTTGGAAAAGTACTATGATCTACACGACAAGTTTAAACATAAAACAAATTGTAAAACACACAGTTCATCTCTGAACTATGAACCTGTCAACCTGGGACCGATCAAAAACCTCGGTTAATCAATTTAGGGATTGATTGCTCTCCTGAGGAGAGAAAAGCTTTCATTAAATTATGCAGAGAGTTCTAAGATGTGTTCACTTGGACATATGATGAGCTCAATACCTTTGATACCCATATCATGCATGACAATATCCCCATGAAACCTGATGTCAAACCTTACCATTAGAAATTAAGAAAGATGCACCCTAGCTTAGAACCATCTGTTAAAAAAGAGATCGAGAAACTGATAGTAGCTAAGATTGTTTTCCCAGTAAGACACACACAATGGATTGCAAATTTAGTCCCTGCTCGAAAGAAAAACGGGGAAATTAGATTGTGTGTAGATTTCAACAACCTTAATAAAGCATCTGAGAAAGATAATTATCTTGTTCCCCCTATGGAGCAGATCTTACAGAAAGTAGTAGGTGCCGAAATGTTCTCCCCCTTAGATGGTTTCTCAGGATAAAATAAGGTTTTAGCTGCCCTTGCTGACCAATTAAAAACAACTTTCAAAACTCCTTGGGGAACATTTGCTTACAGATGAATGATTTTTGGATTGATAAATGCAGGTGCCACTTTCCAGAGAGATATGGATAAATATTTCAGGGGGATAAGGCATAATTCTTTTGTTGTTTATCTTGATGACATTACAATTTATTCCAAAAGGAGGCATGAACATCTATTTGCTCTTGAACATGTATTTGAACGGTGCATAAAATATGGGATCTCACTGAATACAAAGAAATCCATATTCGTGGTTACTGAAGGTAATATTTTGGGATTCATTGTTTCAAAGCACGGAATGGTAATTGAACCCAAAAGGGCAGACACCATTGCCAAGATCAGACTTCCCAGCTCCAAAACATCTATGCAGTCATTCCTAGGTAAGATTAATTTTGTTAGAAGGTTTGTTCCTAATTTTGCACAGAATATCAAGCCTTTAGAATAGCTGATTAAAAAATGTGCACAATTCAAATGGTCCGATGATCAAAGAAATGCCTTTGCTGAAATTTGGAAAGCCATTGTAGAAGCTCCTGCTCTGATGTCTCTCGATTTCACTAAAGATTTTATTTTGTATACATTCGCTACTAATTTCTCGTATGTTGTTGTTCTCACGCAGAAACATCTGGAGGATGTTGATATCCCTATCTCCTTCATGAGCTCTACATTTAAAGGGGCCTAACTAAATTACTCCCAGATTGATAAACATGCCTATGAGGTCTATAAGTCTGTAAAACACTTCAGACCCTATATTTTGAAATCTCAGACTAAGGTTATTGCCCCTTATGCAGCCATCAGGAATGTTTTGATCCAAAAGGAGTTAGGTGAAAAAAGCGCTTATTGGATTACAACTCTTCAAGAATACAACCTTGAGATCAGACTTGCTAAAATTGTAAAAGGCCAAGGTTTGTGCTTACTTACTGCTCAGTTTAACGACCCTGTACAGGAACAACTCGAGTGGAATCATGAAGAAAGTACATCTGAAAGTTCTGTAAATGTTATTACAAAACCAACATCTGAATGGTATGATGACATCAAGTTTTTTCTAACACATGGATTTGCTCCCGAAACTTTGGATTTCAAAAAGCATAGGGATTTAAGATTAAAGGATGCACCATATCATTTTATTGATGGTGTTCTTTTTAGAAAAAAACTATGATGGATTTTTTATTAGATGTTTGGAAAAAACTCAAACTGACAATATCTTGTTGGAATTTCATGCAGGACTTGTATGAGTACACTTTTCAGGGGAAACTAATACCCACAAGATCCTGAGAGAAGGCTATTACTGGCCAACCCTATTCAGATATGCGTATGATTTTACCAGGAAATGTGAAGCATGTCAAAAATGTGCTGGAAGAGTCAAGAAGCCTGCCTTTCCCCTTCAGCCAGTTACTGTCCAGTTTCCATTTCAAATGGGACTTGGGTTTCATTGTTCCTATTACCCCTGCCTCCTACTTGCAACATAGATACATCTTGAAAGCCACAGACTACTTCACCAGGTCGGTAGAGGTAGTTCCTCTTAGGCTGGCCAACACAAATTCAGTGACATCCTTTCTCGAGAGTAATATAGTCACTAGGTTTGGGGCACCTAAGTTTCTGGTTTCTGATAATGCTTCCTACTTCTCCTCTATCGACCTTACCCAGTATGCCCTTGAAAAATGGATTAAGTTTAAATATTCTACCAATAAATATCCACAAGGAAACGGACTAGCTGAGTGTAACCTGTAACATCCCAAAAATTCGTAAAATATTTAAAATTTTCGAAATGGCCTTTCATCCATTAATTCTATGCGGAAGTAATAGTTTACATACTATGACATTAATGCATAATAAGAGATTTTCATTAATTATTTAATTGTCTAGTCGGCCATTAAATGGATAGTGTCGAAACACTTAAGTTTAGAATTGTTGTAATGTATATTGTAACGACAATGGATTGAATCTACAATCTTACGTATGAAATATATAATGATGCCTATTTTATCATGTTATGCTTGCTGAATTTTCATAAGTATCAAAGACTTCATTTGACCCTAGTATTCCAGGTGTCGACATGTATTTAATCTATTCTAAGTTGCTAGTATCGTTGTGCTTCTATTTATACTTTTGTATACAATTATGAGTCCAGATCTATTATGTTATTGTTTCATATTAACGTGTTTTACGACGTCATTAAGTTCATTTGTACTTATTTAGACTATAAAATATATGTTGAGTCTATCACCATACAAACTGATAGATACGTCTTCCAAATCTTGACAAGAGACAAATTGGCGTAAGCCTGGGACTTACTTAGCTTAAAAGCTAACACATTAAATCCTTCTATCCTGTTCCAGGTTACAGGTTTACTTTGGCAAGTGTTAGATAGTTTTCAAGTTTTAAGTTCATCTTCCAAGGAAATGGATGTGTTTCAAGAATCATTAAAAATAAATTGGACAGTACTAAAGTTGATTATATTTTATTCAACTTCATGCTTGAAATCCTAGACGTATATACTAAGGTTTTTATATTTGAGTTCTGTAGAATTTACATGTTTATTTGGAGTTGTATAATAATTATTTGCACTACAGTTCTTTACCTTATACTTGGTTTATGGAGAACGATTATACTATTTCTACTTTTCTTACATAAAAAAATATGAGATATGCATATTTCATTCATTTTGTAAATAATAATCTATTCTATGCTCAGGTGTTAATACTGCATAGCTGCATAATGTTTACAGGTCAGATATCTAGGGTTACTGTTTGAGTTCTAATTATAAAATAAATGGTTTTGGTTGAGTATGAACTCTATTTTCAGTTTATGAAAGCTTATACTGCTTATACACGTATAATTTAAACATAGGCTAACCATATAGAATATTTTACTGATCTGTACTATTTATTCTATGAATTCTACTACTTAGAAAAATAAACCTAGATGGCTTAAGGAACTATTTATGTAGCCACAATAATGATTTGCAGATATAAACATAAAAGACATTTATTTTTCATTTGCCTGTAGAGATCATAACGAATCTGCGTTATTTAACTCTCCCCCTGTACTAGAGTATATCACCTTAGGGTGAAAGGAAAAATACAGGGAGGTATTTATATCCATTCATTCATTACCTGAATTATGATCATTCATTTAACATACAAAAGCAATATTCAGTTTAGAAACTCATACATTTAAAATAGACTATTGATATTAACTAAACAAACAGTTTTCAACATAAATACACAGTTCAGAAAATAAATAAAATATAACACATAGAACCTAATAACTTGATAGGGTGGACAAACACCCAAAGAGGCCTGTTCCTCCCAAACTTCTCCAGAAGAAGCATCCAAATCACTTGCTCCTTTGGAACCCATCATGTTTACTGAACCAATAGGAAGAAGTCTCTGTGTAGAAGCAAGGCACTCAGGTTGTACTTCAACAATCAATGGAGACTTGCATCCACCTCACATATGTACTTCAACAATCAATAGAGACTTGCATATATATCCAAAACTCTGCACTCAGGAGGAATAAGAGAGTCTTACTCTGCAACTCAAAACATAGCTTCCCCTCATCGAATCTCTTGTGTGCAATTCCCAGCAAAACCACAAGGTAAATTTTCTCGTCAGAAAAAGTGTGAGCCTCAACTCAAATTCGATGGCTTATAAAAGATGCTTAGGTCTTTTGGTGGTTAGTTTTCAATAAATGAGCCATAAGCTCCAGTTCCACATTCTAGGGAACTTGACCACAAAATAAGGGAGTTGTCCCATAACAATAGCTAGTTACTGAGTTCAGATGCTGCCACTTGTCCATTGCCTTCTACCCCAGATTCCATTCCTCCTAGTGGGTCAGTAAACACTCTTTCAACAGTCTCTTTGGGTGAGTGTCTCGTATTTTATTTTATTAAATAATAATATTATTCATTTACAGTCATCCTTGACACTTGGTCAAATATAAAACTTTACAATAAAAGTTAAGGTAATGTTTTCCTCAAACATAAAAATGTCTCAAGTATTGGGTATGTTACAAACACCCCCACTTAAGCCCAACATCATCCTCGATGTTGTTTATTCTTCATCAGAGCCTCCCTGGAACAGAATTGGATATGCTGCCCACATATTACTTTCCAATTCCCATGTAGCTTCATCTGGGCTAAGGTTCTTCCATTTCACCTTTACCTACTCTATGGTATGATTCCAGAGCATAATTTCCCTCCTATCGAGGATACAGTCCAGTTCCACCTGAAAATATCCTCCGGGCTCCACCTGTATGTCATTCCAATTTAGCACATGAGTAGCATCATGCACATACTTTTTCAAAACAGAAATATTAAAAACGTTATGTATTCTCAAATTAGATGGTAAAGCCAACTGATATGTAACTGGTTCGATTCTTGATAGAATTTCGAACGGTCCACAATACCTGGGTGCTAGTTTAGCATAGCTCCCAAGCTTAAAATAACTTTTATTAGGTTTTACCTTAACAAAAACATGATCTCCTACCTGAAATTCCTTTTCAGTTCGTTTCATATCTGCATAACTTTTTTGTCTGTTTTGTGCAATTTTTAAATTGTCTCGTGCAATTTTTAAATTGCCTTGTACCTGTTTCACGGTTAGCTCCATTTATTTTAACAAATATGGTCCTAACATCAATCTATCAACAGGATCATCCAAGAAATGGGAGTATTTCATTTCCTTCCATACATAATATCTAATGGACTAAGTCTAGCAGAAGCTTGATAGTAATTATTGTAAGCAAACTCAACTAAATGTAAATAATCTTCCCATTTAGTTGGCTGATCTTTAACATACATTATTAACATGTCTTCTAAAATATGATTTACTCTTTCAGTTTGTCCGTCAGTTTGAGGGTGAAAAGATGTACTAAAATTTAACTTAGTATCGAAGCCTTTAAACAAAGCTGTCCAAAAATTTCCAATAAACTTAGAATCACGATCATAAATTATTACCTTAGGAATTCCGTGTAATCGAAATATTTGCTTCATAAACACATCAGCAATGTTAGCAGCTTTAAAAGTAGTTTTAACAGGAATAAAATGAGCTGCTTTACTAAGATTATCCACAACTACCATTATCGAGTCATTCTATTTTTTATTTCTAGGTAAACCAGTTATAAAATCAATACTTATAATTTCCCACTTCCATTCTGGAATTGGCAATGGCTGTAATAGGCCAGCTGGGTGTTGATGCTTAGCTTTAATCTGCTGAAATTCAAAGCACCTAGCTATGTATTCAACCACTTCATTTTTCATGTTTGGCGAAAAAAATCCTTTCTTAGCATAGTTATCATTTTCTGATAACCAGGGTGTCTCGAATAAGGGATTTTATGAATTTCATCTAAAATCAACAACTTAACTTTTGACACATTAGGCACATAAAGTCTGTTTTATAGGTCATTAAGCCTTTTTCATTAATGTTGTAATCTGTTATTAAATTTTCAGCAACTTTTTCTCGTGAATTCTGATAATTTTCATCTTCCTTAATTCCCTCTTCAAGCTGATTTCCCAGATCTGGTTTATAAGTGTTGATTGCTGCCACATAATTTAATTTAGCGTTTCTTCTTGATGCATCAGCAACTTTATTTTCTTTACCCTTAATGTGTTGAATCTCGAAATCGTATTCGCTAAGGAAAGCTAACCACCTAGTTTGCCTTGTGTTTAGATTTGGTTGATCCAATAAGTACTTTAAGCCCTTATTATTTGTCATTAGTGAAAACTTCCTACTAATTAGGTGATGGCACCACATCTTTAAGGCATGTATCACAGCTACTAACTCTAGATCATAGGTTGAGTAGTTCTTTTCATGAATTTTTAACTTCCTGGACTCGTAGGCTATTACATGGCCTTCTTGAGTTAAGAGCTTGTCAAGTCCATCGTTGGATGCATTAGTGCATACAACGAAGTCCTTATTCGGATCTGCAATTTTTAATATAGGTGTTGTTGTTAATAATTCTTTTAATTTCTTAAAACTCTCTTCACACTTTTGATCCCATATGAATTCTTTCCCTTTTTCTGCAAAGAAGTTATGGGATTCGCAATTCTGGAGAATCCTTCAATAAATTTTCTGTAGTAACCGGTGATTCCCATAAATGACCATACATCAATTACGTCTTTAGGGACAGGCCACTCATTAATTTCTCTTATTTTTTCTGGATTGACTGCGATCCCATTTTTATATATTACGTGACCTAAGTACTATATTTTATCTTTATAAAAGTCACATTTACTGAATTTAGCATAAAGTTGGTGTTCTCTTAAAACTTGCAAAATTATCCTTAAGTGTTCGTCGTGTTCTTCTTTAGTGTTCGAATAAATTAGAATATCATCAATGAACACAATTACAAACTTATCTAGATACTTATGTAGAACATTATTCATTAGACACATAAAGACTGTTGGAGCATTAGTCATCCCCAAAGGCATAACTACGAACTCGTAATGACCATAACAGGTCCTGAAAGCAGTTTAAAAATGTCTTCGTCTTTTATCCTGACTTGATGGTATCCTGACCTCAATTCTATTTTAGAGAATATCGTTGCTCCGCGTACTTGATCAAATAGATCATCGATGCGGGGTAACAGATATCGATTTTTAATAGTCATTTTATTTAGTTGACGGTAATCTATGCATAAACGCATAGTACCGTCATTCTTTTTAACAAAGATAACCGGTGCTCCCCAAGGAGACACACTTGGCCTTATGTAGTTTTTATCAATTAGTTCCTTTAACTGTGATTTTAATTCATTAAGTTCCAAAATGTTCATTATGTAAGGAGCCTTTGAGTTTTGTACCACACTCGGTACTAACTCAATGGTGAAATCTAATTCCCTTTTCGGAGGTATGTCTTCCTTAGTTGAATGTTTGTCATTGATTACATTTACAGCAAACATTTTACACCCTTTCCTTACATCCTTTTTCACTTGTAACGCAGAAATTTTCTTAGCAGAAGTTTTCTAGGAATTCCCTTTATTGTTTCAGTTTCTCCTTGATTTCCCTTTCATTGATTACATTTACAACAAATATTTTACACCCTTTCCTTACATCCTTTTTCACTTGTAATGCAGAAATTTGCCTAACATAAGTTTTTCTAGGAATTCCCTTTACTGTTTCAGTTTCTCCTTCATTATTTAAACAAGTAAACGACTTTTCATAACAGTTCAACACTAGTCTATGCTTTTCAAGCCAGTCCATACCTATTAATACATCATAGGACCCTAACGGTAAAACATTCAATTTAACTTGCGTCTTTAACTGACTCATAAACAAATCACAACTTTTAACAAATTCTACAACCTTTCTTTTGGTTCCTGTTGCTAGCTGAACTAGCCATGACTTATCAAACTTTTCTACTTTTAACTTGCAACTTTTTACTAAGTTAGGTGATATGTAACTCAAACTTGCACCTGGGTCAATTAGAATAGAAATGGGTTTGTTATGTAGCATACCTTCAATCTCGACCATTGAAGTTTGATGATCTGCCTGTCGGTTTTCTAGCGCTGCATTGGTTTTGGGCATCTCCCTTGCTAAATCACCAACTGTTGGTTATGTCTGCATCATGTGAATGTTGCTGACTGCTTTCTCTTGAGTGGACAGTGTGCTCTAGTATGTCGTCCCTGATAGTCATAACATTTTAAAGGTGGTATTTGTTCATTATTTATGGCATTATTATTATTATTGTTATTGTTATTAGGCATGTTTCTTGCAACTGTATAATTTTGCGGTGCATTACTTCTGTAATTATTGCTTTGAAAATTTATGTTATTGAAATTTCGCTTAGTATTTCAAGAATCCTGATTAAAATTTTTCTTTTTATGCTCAAAATTACTAGATTTGTTATTCCTCCAGCCATATATACCTTCTCTTTTTTTGTTTTGTTCAAAACAAAATTTAGCCTTTCTCATGGCTTCTTCAAGAGTTGAAGGGTTCTCATACTCAATTCTGTCCTTTATGTTGAAAGGTAGACAACTCAGAAACCTTTGTACCTTAGGTTTCTCTTCCACTAAACAAGGTACATACCTTAACAGACTAAGAAACTTGCTACTTAATTCCTTCATACTCATAGAACCTAATTTTAAATCATAAAATTCTTTTTCTTTCTCTTCGTAGTATTGTTCAGATAGAAACTTTCTCTTAAAATATTTCTTAAATGCACTCCAAGTTATGCTCTTTTCTTTAATACCTTTTACTCTTTTAATATCCTGCCACCAAATGTCTGCTTTCCCAGTTAGTTTGTATATAGCCATCTTGGATTTTAACTGATCTGAGTAATCATATATTTGGAAATATTTCTTCATGTCGAACAACCATGCTTCGGCTGCCTCACCCTTTTCATTTTCACCATTAAAGGTTGGGGTTTTTATCTTCTTAAATTCCCCTGAAATTTGTTCATAAGGTTTGTGTTTTCTTTTCTTAGGACTGCAGTCACTGTCACTACTGTCTCAATCATACTTATGTTTTCTTCTATAAGTTTTATCATTAGATTCGTAAGAAGAGTCACTTTCACTTTTACAATATTTTACTTTCTTACCTCTATGTTGGTAGGACATGGTTCCAGACTCATATTTTACTGTTGTTCTATTATCTTTTTCATCATTATGATATTTATCGAGTAAAATCTGGTTTAGCTCTTCTCGTGCCCTTAAAATCCTTTCGTTCTCTTCTTTAACAGTTTTTATCTCATATTTTAAACCTTTAACAGTACGTAAAAGCTAAGATGATTGATCATTTAATTCTACGTAAATTTATTCATTAACTTGCTCATGTTCATTATTATTACGTTCACTATGATGAGATCTGTCTTTAGCAGATTCTTCCGGTACTTCCATACCTGTAATTAAATATCAAAACTACTCTGTACATAAACAAATTAAAACAAAATTAGTAAACTATATTTTTCCATTTTCATTTTTTGTTTGCGCGCGTGAGCCTAATTCAGGCCTAGAGTTTGAACTTGCACTCTGATACCACATGTACATCACAAAATTTCGTAAAAAATTTAAAATTTTCTAAGTGGCCTTTTAGCCATTAATGCTATGCGAAAGTAAGAGCTTCAGTATTTATATTTATTGTTTACATACTATGACATTAATGCAACTTCAGAGATTTTCCTTTAATTATTTAATTGTTTAGTCTCCCATTAAATGGATAGTGTCGAAACACTTAAGTTCAGAATTGTTGTAATGTATATTGTAACGACAATGGCTTGAATCTACAATCTTACGTATGAAAGATATAATGATGCCTATTTTATCATGTTACACTTACTGAATTTTCATAAGTATCAAAGACTTCATTTGACCCTAGCATTCTAGGTGTTGACATGTATTTAATCTCTTCTAAGTTGCTAGTATTGTTGTGGTTCTATTTATACTTTTGTATACAATTATGAGTCCAGATCTATTATGTTATTGTTTCATATTAATGTGTTTTACGATGTCATTAAGTTCATTTGTACTTATTTAGATTATAAAATGTATGTTGAGTCTATCACCTTACAAACTGATAGATACGTATTCCAAAGCTTGACAAGAGACAAACTGGTGTAAGCCTAGGACTTACTTAACTTAAAAGCTAACGCGTGAAATCCTTCTATCCCGTTCCAAGTTACAGGTTTACTTTGGCAAGTGTTAGATATTTTTCAAGTTTTAAGTTCATCTTCCAAGGCAAAGGATGCATTTCAAGAATCATTAAAAATAAATTGGAGAGTACTAAAGTTGATTATATTTTAGTCAACTTCATGCTTGAAATCCTAGACTTATATACTAAGGTTTTTATATTTGAGTTCTGTAGAATGTTCATGTTTATTTGGAGCTGTATAATAATTATTTGCACTACAGTTCTTTACCTTATACTTGGTTTATGGAGAACGATTATACTATTTCTACTTTGCTTACAAAAATAAATATGAGATATGCATATTTCATTCATTTTGTAAATAATAATCTATTATATGCTCATGTGTTAATACTGCATAGCTGCATAATGTTTATAGGTCAGATATCTAGGGTTACTGTTTGAGTTCTAATTATAAAATAAATGGTTTTGGTTGAGTATGAAATCTATTTTCAGTTTATGAAAGCTTATACTACTTATATACGTATAATTTAAACATAGGCTAACCATATAGAATATTTTACTGATCTGTACTATTTATTCTATGAATTCTACTACTTAGAAAAATAAACCTAGATGGCTTAAGGAAATATTTATGTAGCCACAGTAATGATTTGCAGATATAAACATAAAAGACATTTATTTTTCATTTGTATCTAGAGATCATAACGAATCTACGCTATTTAACTCTCCTCCTATACTAGAGTACATCACCTTAGGGTGAAAGGAAAAATGTAGGGAGGTATTTATATCCATTCATTCATTATCCAGATTCTGATCATTCATTTAACTTACAAAGGAAATATTCAGTTCAGAAACTCACACATTTAAAACAAACTATTGATATTAACTAAACAAACAATTTTCAACATTAATCAACAGTTTAGAAAATAAATAAAATATAACAAGTAGAACCTGATAACTTGATAGGGTGGAGAAACATCCAAAGAGGCCTGTTCCTCCCAACCTTCTCCAGAAGAAGAAGCCAAATCACTTGCTCCTTTGGACCCCCGAGCTTGTTTACTGAACCACTAGGAAGAAGTCTCTGTGTAGAAGCATGACACTTAGGTTGTACTTTAGCAATCAATGGAGACTTGCATACACCTCACATATGTACCGCAGAAACCAATGGATACTTGCATGCATATCCAAAATATGCACTCAGCAGGAAACCTTTGCACTCAGCAGGAAGAAGACAGTCTTACTCTGCAACTCAAAACATAGCTTCCCCTAATCGAATCTCTTGTGTGCAATTCCTAGCAAAACTACACGGTAAATTTTCTTGTTAGAAAAGGTGTGAGCCTCAGCTCAAATTCGATGGCTTATAAAATATGCCTAGGTCTTTTGGTTGTCACTTTTCAATAAATGATCCATAAGATCCAGTTCCACATTCCAGGGAACTTGACCACAAAATAAGGGATTTGTCCTATAACAACAGCTAGTTACTGAGTTCCGATGCTTCCACTTATCCATTGCCTTCTACCCCAGATTCCATTCCTCCTAGTGGATCATTAAACACTCTTTCAATAGTCTCTTTGGGTGAGTGTCTCCTATTTTATTTTATTAAATAATAATATTATTCATTTACAGTCATCCTTGACACTTGGTCAAATATAAAACATTACAATAAAAGTTAAGTTAATGTTTTTCCTCAAACATAAAATGACTCGAGTAATAGGTATGTTACATAACCCCAAAATCCGCCAAAGGAAACTCCCCTTACTATTTGGTTCACGGTAAGGAGGGCATCTTACCATCTATTCTTTTGATCCCTTCATTACAGTTAGCTCATTCAATACAACAGGATGACTCTTCTCCCCTTCAATAAAGAATTGAATCATTACTTCAATTGGAAGAGGAGAGGGAGAAGTCCAAGAATAATCTATATCAACATCAACAGTTAGTTAATAAATGGTTTGATGAAAAGTCCTCAACTGATAGGGATTTCAGAGTGGGATATTTGGTTTTAACATGGGATAAACAACATAAAGATAAGAATGACTATACCAAATTTCAATGCTTGTGGCTAGGGCCATTCATTGTTACATAAAAGATTGGCCCTAGTACTATCTGGCTACAAACACTGGAAGGTGTCTCTGAAAACCTATCTAGTTAATGTTCAACTGATTAAGAAGTATTTCATTTAGATAAGCATTTGGCTTATCTGTACATAGGTGTGGTTTGCTTTTCTTTCTTTCTTTCTTTGGTTTGTTTGTTTCTCTTTCAAAATTTTCTTTTCTTTGAAATCACAATATTGACAAAACATTTGGCGTAGGCTGCTGACCAGTGCATCTCAGATCAATCCATTTTGAATATTTGGGGTGGCCATGTCAGACATACTTTACTCAGCCTATATGTGGTGTCTTTTCATGAAATATAAAACTCAATTTTTGCAGATCTTTAATTGATACTTTCCCATATGAATCACTATCTTTATAGATGTCTCATTTCTATAATTGAAGTTATAGGGGTGACTAGGTCTTCCTACCTTATGCTCCATTTTTGAGTGATAGTAAATCTTTATAGCATTTTCAACCTTTTTATCTGTTCTCGATCCCACCGTGACCATCTTGAAATAAAATGCACTTAAATAACTGTGAATTACAAGATGGGGGGTCTTATCACAAGCCAGCCCATTATGTTCATAGATTCTCAATGGAATGACATCTCCACATCTGGTCATCAATATAGGGAGGTTACTTTCAGCTACTGTTGGAAGGTGGAAGATCCTATCACATGTTGGTCCATTCATGATCCATAGGTATCAGTGAATAACACTACTAAAATGTGGTCACCAAGCCATGGTAGTGTCTTGTAATTTAAATTTCAATTAATCTTGTTTTTCTTTGATAAGACAGTTTTTTGCATTCAAGGACAGGGGGTCTTATTACAAGCCATCATGACCATGATCATGAACTTTATTTTGGACTATAATTATTGTTATATGGTTACCAAGCCATGATAATTGCTTTTAGTGTCAAAAACTAAAAACAAGGAGTCTCCTTACAGATCTAGCTTGTTCAATTTATAGGTGAGGTTTGTGAATGGAATTGCCAAAACCTGATCACCAAGTCAGGGAAATGGCCTTGTTTCAACAAAGTCTTATTTACACATTTTTCTCTAAAAATAATAATAATAATATAAAGGATTTTGAATAATGCAGTCAGTAAATGTAATAAATAAATGGTTAATACTTCAAGGTGACTCATGATTTGGTGATTTGGAACAATTGTAAGGTTGTTTCTAAGGTTTATCACAAGCTGCCCTCTCATGTTTGCATAATGGTTTAAGGATTACCTCTTTACTGCTAGGATTCCTTTTTCAAATGAACATCATCTCAATTGATTTCGGATGGGGACATATCAATCATATGAAATGAACTCTGTTGTTTGATTGTGCTTTTGTGAAAACATTTTCTAAGTTGCAGGCTGAAACACCTTTTATTCTGACATGTCTCCTCCTCAAAAATGAAGATTACGTTCACAGAGATAACTGCTTCACCTAGCTAGTCGCCATTTATTGTAGGCACAACAGGTCCCATTTTTATTAATGAAAATGGGATCCCCACTATTATTTTTCAAAGTAACTCACAATTTCTTTATCTGTTTTGGGGCGTTTTGATTGTTTCCCTTATCATTTTTATGTTTTCATGCTTTTGATTTGACAAAATTTTGCTGAAAACATCTTTGTTTTATGCGTTTTAAGGTTGCGGAAAACTTGCTTTTTCTTCAAATTTTGTTGTTTCCGCAACCCCCGTTCCGCAATCCGCAATCCGTAATGCGATTTGTGGATGTTTAAAATTTTTGAGTTTTAAATCTTCCCTTTCCGCAACCTGCAACCTGGAATTGCGGATTGCGGATGTCAGGAAACATTTTTAATAGAAACGAATTTTCAGTTCCGCATTCCACAACCTGCAAATTGCGGATTGTGGAAAGTGGAAAGCACCTGGAAAATAAAGTTGCAAACTTGCATTTCCCCAAACCGCAACCTACAAATTGCAGATTGTGGAATGCAGAAAGAACTTAATCACCAATAATAAAATTTGTGATTCCGAAATCCGCAACCCGCAAATTGCGGATTACGGAAATCAGAAACCATAATAAACCAATTGAAGTTACGCACCTGCAACCCGCAACCTTCATTGCAGATTGCGGAAAGATTCACTTTTCTTGTTACTTTTTACCACTTCATTATCCAATTGCGGATTGTGGATTGCGGAAATGTTAAAATTAATTATGCCCAAACTTGCACTTCCGAAACCTGCAACCCGCATTGCAGAAGTCACAATAAAAATTTGGAAAAAGTTGATCTCGCAATTTCTTTTCCGCTCTTCGCAATTTAATCTCAGCTGTTGATTTCTTTTGATCTTGTGATCCAGATTTCATCCCACAATTGGTTAAATATTTCGAATTTTCGTTTTCTTTTTACCATTTTCAAATTTTCCAATTTTTCTTGCGCCAAGGATTTTACTGCAGATTTTTACCAAGGATTACCAATTTCACTCCTTCTTCGACACAGGTCAGTTTTTCTTTCATTTTTACTTCTCATGTGCAGTAATTGTTGAGTTTTAAAAATGTTCGATTGATTAACTCTTACATTCATCAAAATTTACAAGTTTCCCAAGCATGTCGAGAATCACCCGATCAAAGATGGCCTCAAAGGAATTTAAGAAAAAAGACCCTAATGCTGGTATCCTGTATGACACCAATGCCAAAGTGTCCGAAACTTGTCACTTAGACTGGTCCTGGATTTACTCCATATTTGATAATGATGACTCATTAGAGGAAATTTGGGTAAAAAATTGGCCTTCTAAGGAAAATAATAAAATAATGGTAAAGAGAGTAAAAAGCTTTCTTTTTTGGATCGTATTTTCAACTTATCTCCTTGTAGGTTTACTCAAATTTCAAATGGGAGGACTCGTTGGATGCATAATTAAATTATGCATCCAGGGGGTACCCATGTTACATACTTTTAACAACATCCACACCATGAAAAATTGAAAATACATTAAAAAAACGTGTTTCTAGTGAGAGAACACGTTTTTTAATGTATTTTTGATTTTTCATGGTGTGTATGTTGTTAAAAGTATGCAACATGGGTACACGTTGAATGCATAATTTAATTGTGCATCCAACGAGTCTTTCCACTTGAAATTTGAGTAAACCTACAAGGAGATAAGTTGAAAATACGATCCAAAAAAGTAGTTTTTATTTTTCCCTCCAATTTTTGTAGGTGCTCCCTTTTTTAATTTTAAAGCATTTTGATTGGCTAATACATGATGATATGGAATTTGTATTATTTTTGGAAGGCCCATTTTAAATTGAAATTTCCTCTAATTTTTCTAAAATCCAATGCAACCGACCCTTTTACGTGAACATCAGTAGATCCCAGTTGCATGCCATTGCGGCCATACCAACGCACATGCCTTATACCAAAGCCATCAAATCGATAATCGACCATGCAAGCCCTAAATACTGCTCAGTTAATGATAATGTTGGGGCTTAGTTAACCTCTTTCTGGTCTGAAGTCTTCGACCGGGCATATTCTCTTAGGTCACTTGATCAGCTCCTTAATAAGGGTTTCCTTGATTCTGCCAAGACCTGACATAACTTCAAAGAAATTCTCAAATCCTGGATGGATAACCCGACTAGCTTCACGCCCAAGGCTAACAATTCCTATCCTATTTCCTGGTTCAAGGAACAATTTTTCCTATTAGCGGCTATGCTTTGTAGATTGTAAGGGTTACCAAACTGTTCTTTGTTCAAGGTCGAATGGGCACCTCTGGCACACCATTATATCACAAAAGGGGAGTCCTTTAATTGGGCTCAGATACTATTAGTGGAACTCAGAATAGCGATTGACAAATACCAGAAGACTCCGGCTTCCAGAAAATCCACCTTTTTTATTCAGCATATTTTATGAATGTATTCCGCTCAGCTTTTCAATTCCCTTCTATGGGGTGGAACTGGACCCCATATGCACCTCTTGTTCACATTTATTGTTCTTCACTTTGGGAGGATAGTTTTGTGCCTCTTCTATATGATATTTGTGACCATTTCATAGGGGCAATTTACCAAAAAATATTCAAAGCAGATGCACCTACTTTCTCTCATCATGCCAAGACAATTATCTCCATCATGGGTGACTGGTATGTGGAGGAGTACTTTTCTTATGTAAGAATTTGGGGCAATGAAAATTTTCATTTGTTGCCCAGAATAGTACTAGATAGATTGCTGCTAGAAGAAGTTTCTTATCAAATGATCATAGATGGAGTATTCCACATATTAACTGGAGCCAAGAGAAGAGGATGGCCTAAGTTCCAACTTAACCTTGGGCCTCTGGTGATTAAAAAATACACATTGCTACAGTACCTGGGAAGAAAATCAACACCCTCAAGTTGGGGAAATCCCCCAAGAGAATGCATGACCCTAAGTCATTCCTGGCCAACCACTTTTCACAAGAACATATGAAAAGCACTTATGCTCATGAGACTGTTCTAGATGACTCAATTTACTAAGGGGTCAACTTGTTTTCTGAAGTTATGAGCATGACCTCTTCTAAAGAGGAGCAGAGCTTCATCTTCCAGTACTAGAAGGAACTCAAGACCAAGGTCTTGCAATATAGGAAATTGGAGCTATCACTTGTGAAAAAATATCAAAAGGATTTGGAAGATAGGGAAGCACATAAAGCAAGTGCCCCTCTGATGTTGACCTATGAAACTGGTGATAAAGGTAAGGCACTTGATGAGGACACACCGCAGCCTAAACCATTGGCCACTCTCAATGCCCTAATTCAGTCAGCTACTGAGATGAGAAGAGAACTTGTAGTGATGAGCTTAGTAGTGGAAACTCAGGATGTTGTTGCAACCACTCCAGCAAAAACGAAAAATATTAAAAGCTCTGTACCATAGGTGACCATGATTGAAGATAGTGATCTAGAGGATGAAACACTCCCATCTTCTTTCCCAACTGTTGTGCCTGTTTTACAAGAGGTTACTACTACACCAACTTTTGTTGATCTTTTAAAAGGTATAGTGATGGATGATCCTCTTCTAGATATCCACATTCAAGAAGTCACCATAGTGACTACTGCATTTATCTATACACCTCCACTTACTTCCACTACACTCCCTTCCATATCATCAGTTGATATCACGCTTCCTTCATCCACCAAAGTTGAACCACCTGCTATTCCTATTGTCACTTCACAAGAATCATTGATAACTCCACTTTCTACCTTACTACCATAGGTTACTGAAGTCCAAGTCCCAATTGTATCCTTACAACCATCAGTAACCACGGTCTCTATTTCACTCCCTGGAATTGTTACCTTGAATTCTCTTCCCATTTTTGTACCCTTAGTTTCCAATATTGCCACTCCCTCCATCTCCACCACTCAAATCACTATGCCAATCCCAACCCCTGTTGAGTCCCAAATAGATCATCTGGTCGCAACATCTGATGTGTCCACATCTACAGTTGAAGTAGTGGCATATTTTGGAGAGGATGTTGTAGTTTCACTAGGATAATATTTCTATAGCAGGACAGAGAAAGTAGTGGTAAAAAGGGGTACAAATAGGCATAAGGAAGGCACTGTTTCTAAAGGTCTTGTTCCCAACCAGGTGATATGGATAAAAGCATCCACTGATGTCCAAAAAAAGCACTTGATACTATTTCAGCAATGGGGGCCTTTGCAGGGTCCAATTATGACTCAGTTACTTCATTAAAAAAAGAAATTGAGATGAAGCAACAAGAGTTGTAGAAGCTCAGGAAGGATCTAACTCAAATCGAGGAACAACATAAGTCTCAAATACAAGAGTTGAAGACTGATCATGAGAACTAGCTTAACGACTTGCAGGCATAGGATGCATCCTTTTCACAACAGCTTTGAGAGGCACAATTGTTAAATGTGGATCATGCTGAAAATATCACAGTGTTAGAATCTCAACTGAAGGATGCAGTACCTATGGCAGCTGTTTATCCTTTCCCAATATTTTATGCAAAGGAATTTAAATAATTTTCCTTGAAGGTGAATGAAGATTATAATAACCTCTTGGTTCAGTTATTGGAATGTATGGATGAGATCAGGAAGACCTATAATTCTTTGGAACGTTAGACTGATGACCTCTTCACACATAATAAAAAAAGAGAGGATGCACTTTGGGCTATTGAAGATCTGACAGATTGGAAAAATTACATCAAAGATATACCTGTTATTTAAAGCATCAATTTTAGGAGAATTAAACTCTCCTTAGATTCATGGAAAAATGCATGTGAAGAGGTAGAGTCTACAATATAGGAAGCACAGGAAGTTTGTAGCAGAACGTGGTTTGCTTCAGATGACTTGTTGACCATGTTAGAGTTCCTGACTCTGAAACACATTGAAAAGTATGATCCACCCAAGTTAATGATCCAGCAGGTTGAAGAAAGATAGGATGAATCCAAAGTGTGAATTGATCAATTGGAACACATTGGCATTGCCGAGCTTAAAGAATTGATTGAGTCACCCATCAATTCAGGAGTGGAGGTCAAACTTTTCCTACGTGAGTGGGATACGTTAAAGAAAAGCAAGATTGAATCATTCAATTGCAAGACTCATCTGACACTCGAACATGCCAGATATCAAGATATTGAAGACTTCTTAGATGTTTCTTCCAAGTGGCAGATTGCCCTTGGAAATTTTTATTTAATATTTTGCGATCCTTATCTTCATGGGAGAATTGCCTTGTAATATTTTTGTAATTATTATTTAAAGGGATTAGATCTCATAGAAAGGGGGGAGAGTAAATCACCAGACGATAACTCGAGATGCTCTGTTTCCTTGAGGATTTGTAATTTTTTGCAGACTTTATGAAATTCAGTCAGTTTCTCTTGGCCATCTCTTTTGCACATTTGTCAAATTTCTTTGATAGGTTCTGATTTCTCACTTCAATCGTTGGATAAATTTTGTTTTATGTTGCAAATTTTTATGAATACATCAATCTGTAGGTTGGATTTCTCTTAAATTACAATTCAGGTGTTATTACAGTTTAAATGAATTTCTTTATTTAACTCATGTTATCTTATTCTGCAATTGATAAACAGTCATAATTGTATTGATGCTAATTTGTCAATTAGCATATCACAACATAACAATCTTATTTATGTTTTAATTCTTTTGGTAAAGTTATTCAATTGTTATTGTCTGGTTTTTTCTGAAGCTAATAAGCACAAATCCAATTCATATGTTTATTAATTGGTGACATACTTATTAAATAATTAAGATCTGATTGTTCTGCAAACTTAAATCACATATTCTAATCTAACTTAATTAGATATTTCCTAATCTAACACTACTTACCCCATAGACATAAAGCTCTTTCCAATATTCCCTAACAGGAAGACAGATCCATTCGGGTCCATTCACATAAGTGCCAGCGGAGGCCTAATATCCGTAGGAGTCAGTCATGCCAAAAAATTTGTGTATAGAACCACTCTTGCGTAGGGTTGTTTGAATCCTTTCAAATTAAGATGTCATCTTTTGTTGATTTCCTTGGAAAACATTCCAGCATCACATCCGGGGCTTCAACACCCCCTTTCAAGAATTGATCCCCAATCTAATACTCCTCCCACAACCACCCTTCTAACTGAGCCACCTTCCAACCAAGGGAAATGATTGAACCAAATATTTCCATATGATAGGATCATTTGTGTTAGACTTGTTTGGAATACAATTTCATTCTAGAATTGAGTGAGGATGAAGGTATTTTTGACGTAAGACACTTTTCTAAATTCCTTCCCTAGATATTACCTTCCATAAAATTTTGCAAGCAATCCCCTAGTGAATAAGAAAATATTTCTTAGGTTCCATCCCACTTCCTTCGTAGGCCTACCAACCTCGTCGCACCTCACTAGTGCCATCTTTTCTTTACCATTCTTACTTGTCCACAAGAAACTAAAGAATTGTTTCCCTAATCTTTTAAAAAATACCTTTCAGAATGTACACAAGACACTGCAAATAAACATGATTAACTTCCATAACTACTTTGACTAGGGTTAATCTACATTCTAAATATATCCATCTTGTGTAGAAATAGGTCACTCTATTCTCAATTATGTTATATAACTAGACCCAATGCTTGAATTTATAGTTTTTTGGATTCAATAGAAACCCTGGGTATTTGAAACCCTCTAGAAAAACACTAACATGAAAGGGAAAGAGGTCTAAAATAGATTTTTCTTGTCCAACAACAATATTATGAAATGATATGCAATATTTTTCTTTATTTACTTCCATCCTAGTAGCTCCATAGTACAAGTCCAAAGCTTGATGAATGGTTATTGCAGCCCTAAAGGATCCATCCCTCAAGGATGTTGTGATAATGTTGAGGGAATAAATTGATTTTTATGTTGGTGTGATGTGCAATTTTTAAATAATGTTTTCCTAATAAACTCTAATATAAAATATTTTTTTCTATTTTTCTCTTTATAGTTATTAGAATGGAACTGGTCATTGAATTGGTCAATCCAAAAAGTCTGACATGGATCGGAACTAGAAAAAAACTGGTCAACCAAAACATACATAAAATATTCAAATTTTGAAAAAAAAACATATATATGTTTGTCCATCTATATGGATCCAAACCATTATACACAAATATGTAAAGTTTTTCATGTATATAACAAGTAAGGGTGCATATAACTAAAATAACATTGATTGAAATCCATATCTGACCCAAAATACATAAACAAAGAGGCTCTAAATGACCTCTAGAGTCCAAAAAACTTGATGTTACAGCAAATAGCTATATATCATCAAAACCATTGTCTATATAAGGATCCTATTCATCAATAACACCCTATGACCCTCTCCCCTCGGATTTTACTCTTGCCTCTACCTCAAACATCAAAGTTAATCCTCCGAGGAAATGTTAATACCTTACAATTTTTATTAAGGTCATCATAAACGTGTTCAACAATCAACACCACCAACATCAAGGTACATAGAGGGTTCGATGTGATTGATTAAATTCCAATACCATACCCTCATACATGATAGAATGGAAGCCATTATATGGAATGGTTTTGAATAAGTATTGACTTATAGTAAGCCAGTCTAATCTACACAAACCATTCCATCTAATGGATTCGATAAAATCATGAAAATTGTTAAGTCTGTTGAATTATGAACGTGATCTAAAATTCTACTTTTGGCATATGAAGTTCGATGAGCTTGGAACCATCTCAAACATCCTAGAAAAATTAATGGTAATGTTAAAAGTAAAATGATAAAAAATGAAAGATAAGGATAATATTACCATTTAATGCTACTGATGATTACTAGGGTTCACCTTATTTTATAGAAATTTCATGTCTAAATCCATGGTGTACATGATTGTACAAAACCAACCGTTTCCGTACAAAACCAGTCAGATTGGTAATTTATGGCCAGTTTAGTATAGAACTGACCATCTTCAGTCCAAAACATTGACTTGGACTAGAAAATTCCCAAATCCAGTTGGACCATCCCATTTTTATGGTTCTAGTTTGGTTCCGATAACACTGATTTAACACAACACAGCATCCCATAAACATGTAATTGAACACAAACACATATTCCCCACTTGGACTAAAGAGTGTGCATCTCAACACTATTAGAAAATTAACTTAGGATGTCCTCCTTTGTGTTTTTGATGTTTTGTCATGGGGAGGGGGGGGGATTAAGTTGTATTCCCTAGGCACGTTTATTAATGTAAATTGCTTTTATATTAATAAATTGAGTTTGTAATTTATAACTTAAAAGTGACTTTTAAGTTGTGGACCCAAAAAGTTCATTTAATGTGCATTTAATAAATGAAGTGTGTGTTTATTGTGTGCATTAATGAGAGCCCTCAAATAAAGTTAATCTCATCCTTTGATTAAGATAGTTGAGTTAGTTAGGGTTAATTTGGGCGAGATAAAGTGTAAAATATACCTAGGGAAAAGAAAAAATTATTATCAAGCAGAGAGAGAGAGAGACTCGCATGTGAGAGAGATAGAGAAAAGAAGGGAAGGATTTGCAACTAGAAAGAGAAGAGCATATATCAAAGGATATAGGCACAAAAATCGAGGAGTTTTTTCCTTTTACAAAAACAGGAAATACCATACTATATGGATAGTCTAGTAGTCCATATAGTGTATTTCATGCTCAGATTTGCAGGCTGTATATTGCACTATTTTCGAGGAGCGATTTTTGTAGCTCATTCATAGTTTCATACCCATATTTAGTTTGTAGTCCTTGGCACAAGTTTCAAGGCATGATTTGTAGAAGAAGAGGGCCATACAATGTACTGTACAGTAGTCAATTTGTTGGTACTTATTTATGCATTATTTATCACAGTTTCCTATGTATTTAAGACTGTCTGTAGTGTGATATCTCTGCTGTAAACTTTCAAGAAGCTCTATAATAAATTTCTCTTCAGGTTTTCCTAACATTCAGGTTTTTACCCAGGCATGGCCCTAAACTCATTGTGTTCATATTTCTTCCAATTTGACATTGATTAGGCTTGTTGTATTTATTTTTCAAGTTCAAGCATGAATTTATTAATGAGTATACTTCATTAATAATAAGCATAACTCAATGAAAGAATAAATCAAGTAATGAGCCTAAGTGTTTGACAAAATACCTAAGAGAGAATTTATTAGATTTGTCGAAATTTATTCAAACACAAGATTGGTTTATAGTGTGCACAACCCATAGTTTCATCGCCATTTTAATAACATATTGCACTATAGCATTTTTTCCCTAGATTAGATAAGTAAAAGGGTTATGAAAAGAAGTATCAACATGAAAAGAAGTTGGATCAACATGAAATAAAGTTTGACTAGTTGAAATGAATGCAATAGTTGCTTTTAATCAAGGTATTCAAAGGTAATTCTATGTCCAAATAACTTTGTTCTTATAGGTTTACATGTCTCTACCATTTCGCCACAACCTAAATCTACATAAAATTTTGTATTCTAATATATATATATAGTGTATTGTATGTACAATATCACAATCTCCTTTTAAACTTGCATTCTCCTTTTGGTGTGTGTGTATTTACACATGCTCTAATATCCAGGGAATTACATGTCATGGTTTACATAAGCCCATTCGAATAGTCTTCTTCTATTATATGACACATTTTACCACAACTAAGGGAATCCAATAGGAAAAGAAAAAAAAAAGGCTTTGTTTTTGTAAGTAATCATAATTTTGAATGAGTTATGGAGCACAATCTAGCTATGAACCAAATCATGGAATTTGAATTCTTCCTACCATCATACAAAATATTATATGGAAGTAAGTACACATCATTCCCACCTTTTCATCAGTATGTCAAGTTATGAACTGCAAAATATGGGCTATATTTTTCTAGATTAAATTGTCACCCAATTTTGTAGTGCTTACTTGGAAAAAAATGTGATGAATTTCCTTGTGCTAGATAGTATACTCCCATTCCATGATGACGTGAAACTTGTTCAAGGAATACTAGACCAATTTCAAAAGGAAATTTGACAATTCTCTCCACTAGTTCCCACTACTATTATATACTTGGTAAGACAGAAAACAAGGGATGCGAGATTGTACATGTTAGATGAGAAGTGAATAAAACAATAGGATTCAACTAAATTTTGAGAGATAAGCAAAATGGGACAAAATCATTCATTTTAGATCAATACCAGCAACCTCTAGGTTTCCCCTCTCACTCTAATAGGTAAGGATCTCTATCCCAAGACGCCCTTTGTCTCTAGATCAAAATTTTTAAAGTTTTGTTGACTCTGTCAAGGAAAATGTGTGAGTGTTCCAAAATATGGAGTTTTTCATACCGATCTGCACAACCCGTTCCTGGCTTTGCTTCAATGAAACCACTAATTCTAGCCTTAGCAAGTTTGCATGTTTATGAGCTTGAAGATTGGATTCAATAAAACATCAGTAGAATTAAACTTCAAGAGAAGTTGCATTGGTTTGAAAAACCATAGATATTTTACAAGTGAAAAGACATTCCATACATACCTGGCCTTCATTTATTTTGCCCAAGTGGTTCCTAAGGCTTGCTGACTCCCCACATCCAAAGGAATAGATATCCCCATTTTGAGCCACAAAAAATATGCATTGTGTTATAATCACTTGTAGTCACATGAATTTCCTTCACCCATAGAAGTGATTACATGACCTTGGGAAGAGTTCCACATTCTCCATTTCCATGACCCTTGAAGCCATATCGACCCCATACCCATGTACATACTCATCCATATTTTCCCACAACAACATCATGGCATGCACCATCTGCTATCACAACTGGATCTAGCTTCAAATGATTAAATTGTTCAATCATCCAGGGGTACTTTTCATCTGTTCTAGAACCATGTCTAAGCTTTCCTCCTAAGCTACACTTAATAGAATATATTGACCTGCAAATACCCAGATATATGCATGAAATGTTATTTTCAAATTCAAAGAGGGTTCCACAACATAGGAATCAAGTAGTTTTATAAATTCAATGGAAAAATAAAATTTATTGATGTTACAAAATTTACATGCCACTAGGATGAAAGCTAAGAGCTAACAAGCAAAAATAGCCCACTACAATTTGTACCACATGAACATTCTCCAAATCACCTTTCAGTAAATGTGGTTTGAGATCCTGGGGTTCAGTTTTATGGCCAAGAGTCGCATATTAACCCTAATAGGATTTGTAAACTCTACCCTCTCATGAAAGAACAACAATGAAGAAATTACCATTGAATTCTTGCACTACAAAAGTTCCTTTCAAAGACTCCACTATCTATGGAGTAGTGGAAGTCCTAGAGAATTCATTCCCATACTCTAAGTCACCAAAATATTCTTTCCCCTATGCATAAACTTGTCCTATATCACTAATAAGCACCATACTCCTTGCTCCTGCAGTTGCTTGGATAATACAAATCCCTTGAAGAGACTTGCATATGAATGATGTAACCTCCCAATTCTCAACCCATATGGATTTAAAAGGAGATTCAATATTACAAAAGCAAAGTACACCTTGGGAAAACTACAAGAAAAAATAACACACATGAATTTATTGCACACCTGATTAGTCTTGGATGGGCCATTCTTCTTTTATTGTCCCATGGCCAAGTTGTCTAGAGTTGTTAGAACCAAATGTATAAATTGCACCAGAATTCATTACCATGACACTATGACCAGGACTAGCTATGGCTTGATACTTTTCATGCTTGTATCATGTTTCCCCAGCTACAAAGAACCGCAATACTAACTTCCAAGAACCTATGCATCTTTCTTTCAGAGTTTCTCTCTCTGATTTTGTCATGGGATTGAATATACCTCTTATTTAACACATGTCCAATATTGTTGCAAGTTCAGATATAGATAAATTAAATTTAGGGGAAAATTTTGTTGGTTGTCTAAAGAACCATGATGAAGCTTGCAAAATGACAAAACAATTCAACTAGGTAAGCATTATAATCATTAGAATATTTTGCAAAAATGAATCTAAACAAGCTTGATAGTTCGCAAACCATTCTTCCATTATGAAACTATAAACACAAAAAGTTTCCTCTAGCCTAGAAAGATCTTGAGGGTCCATATTACATTCTGTAAGCACATGTAGAATAATGGAGAGATTGGCTGCTAGTGGAAATTCGCCTTGTATACATTAAACTCTCTTAATGGTATAGACATGGAGGGATAATTCTTAGGATTGGTACTAGTCTCAATGGTAGAATTGGTATTGAGATGAAAACCATTGCAAGTGCATTGTGAATTGAATTTTCTCTTTTCGGTAGAATGAAAAAATGTAATGTAAAAGGTGCACTTTTCCATGATGTTGTCACGAGCAAAGGAAATTGTATCCCTTGCTTTCAATTATTTATCCTTGACAAATTCTCTCCATCCTCTAGTGAGCACATATGTCCAACTGCTCTTCCAGTACATGAACCTGAATTTCCATTCTTTATATAAGATCATTATCTAAATATGTAAGTAATTCACTCAAACATGCAAAATCACATACCAATGCTACAAAAAATTACAAGAGACAAAGATCAATCCAAATCTGCATGAATGTTCTTATTCACTTATTTTCATTATTTCTAATCTATCAACTGAGTTAAATAACCCTAGTCAGTTTGGAGGAAAACAACTATAATGTAATAGAATGCACTGTTTTTCATGTGGTAACCATCTTTCTTGAAAATAGTAAACATGTTCTATTATTCAGCACCATCCTCAATATTAACAAGCTTGAACTATTTGCAAACTTTCACTGCTAAGGAAATTAACCAAGATCTATTCTTTGTAACTCAGATGAAAATAAAGTTACAAATTACAAACTAAAATTAATCTTACAAGGTTCAATTCCAACATTCAGTATGGATCTTAGAAATACAAGGAGCCCATCCATATGGAGTATTGAATGCATCCCGAGTCACTGCAATCTTCTAGACAAGATCAAGCATTGCTCAAAGGTCAGGAAGTAAGAAGTAAAAGTATTAAAGGTGGTTAGACAATTCTTGATGTGAAGTATATGATATATATATCATATAAACTATAGAAGGAAGAACAAATGACAATAGTTTGGCCCCATATCATTCTCAACCTCACTCCTACAAGTGAAATTTTCAACATTGAATTTAAGGCACATATGTGGAGCTCTATGCCCCTAGTTTCGTAAGTATCTTACTTGGAGATCAACCTGAACTTATTTAGCCATAAATTGACAAGATTATTATTTGGAGCTCGAAACATACTATCAAGAACCCATTTCTTTCAATACTCATAAATTGACATATTTAGTAAATCGCATTTAATGCTTAGAAAATAATTCCTTTCTTATCCTAGGCCTGTTAACATGAAAATTGTCCCAAGTTCTGATGGGTGGTTGATTTTCAAATGCTTAAGAATTGGTGTGCATCAATAGGAGAGGACATTCTCCTCTAGGTGTACTTCAACCACTAAAATATTCTGAAAAAATATTTGAAACCATCCCAAGTTCTAATGGGTGGTTGATTTGTAGATGCTAGGGACTTAAGAATAGTTTGTTGCTAGTTTATTGGAATTAATGAATATTTTAAAGAATTATAAGGAGGGAAATAAAAACATCAAAAACTTGTCTCATCTAAATTATGAAGAGAAGGGTATCGATGCCTATGACTTGTAGGTTGACTTAGAAATCTAGGGGTACTTTATTCAGAAAGTTGTAGTCGATTTCGACTCTCAATTAAATATCCTTCCAAAGGATATGTGGATAAAAATAGGAAGACCTAACCTATTTAGGTCAAGAATTTTTTTGAAATTAACATATCAAATGTTCATTGAACCCATTGGGATATTGAGAAATGTAGAAAAAACATAACGGAAATAAAAATAGAAATCAACTTTGAGGTAATTGGCATAATCAAAGGACCGACCGAATATCCTAGTTTAGTCAATCAACGAGGTTCATAGGGTTTACTGAAATTGAAATTTATCTCTTACAACATAGAATTATTCAATTCTTAAGGTTAAAAAAATCAAATTGCCAATAAGTGTATGTACCCAAAAAATGCAATTATGGTAGGGAAGAGGTAAAAATATTGAGAAAAGAAGAAACAAAACTACTTGCAAATGAGAGAGTAGTGCATGAGATCAATTCTATGGAGTGTCTGATAATACCTATTGAAGGTTTGAGTGCTAATAATCTAGACCTTATTTGTGTTCATCCATCTTAAAGCACATCGCCAGAATATGTGAATCTTCCATTATCATCACCATCCACTAAATCCTCACCATGTTTTCCCATCTCTCTTTATTTCTCTTTTCTAATCTATGCATTCATATAAGAATATTGGCCATTGTGAAAATTGTTGATGTATATGTATCTTCGGAATGTATTTCATATATGTCTATTGTACTCCTATAGAGATGGTATTATTCCTCTATACGGAAGTGGTTGTATTCCTATAGAGATGTTATTATTCCTCTATACGGAAGTGTCGTCATTTATATTGTAAGTGTCGTAACTTATACTTGATGGGTTATTAGACCACCTTGTTGGGGTCGGCCCTGTATAAATCATGTGGGTTGAAGGGTTATTAGACCACCCTATTGGAGGTCAGCCATGTGGGTCAAAGGGTCATTAGACCACCCTATTGGGTGTCGGCCAGTCAACATTATGTTATGTGGTTAAGTTAAGGTTGACCTAGTAAAGGTTATTAGGAAAGTCAAGTCAAGTATAAATAGAGTGCAGGAGGCACTCTATATCATCATTCTATTCTCTCACACACTCTTTGGAGAGTGGCGCACTTGTGGAGGAGGAGACGTTGCTGCTAGGAGTTGTCTATATCTTATGCTTGGGTTGTATCATTGCTCTATCTATCTCTGAGGAAGTTATTGGGGTTTTTCACCTTTATGGTTTTCCCCAAGTAAACTCTGTGTCTCTTGTGTGCTTGCATTATTGTGTTCATGATTGATATGTTGTACATGTTGTTCTCTCAGTTAAGATCCTAGATCAGATTGAAGTAAATTCTGAAAAATTAACATGGTATCAGAGCTAGCCTGAAAGAAGGCATGGTATGGCATGTATGACACTTGTTGCAATTGCGAAGCTAGGGCTTGATATAGCAAAAACTAGTCATCGTAGAACTTTCGCTATAAATAAATTTTGGTGAGGTTTCAGGTTCTGAAAATTGTACAGGGAGAAGCTAATATCCCCATGTACCTTGTTTCCAAAGTACAACCTCTAATTCGTTGTAATTTGTGATTTATGATCTGTACAATGTAGGGTTTCTGGCTCTTCTAGATCTCAGTCATAATCAGGTGATCTTGGAAAAAATGTCATAACTTGGGCTTGGAAGCTCCAAATGAAATTTTGTAAAAATTGGTAGGTAGTGAACGGACAGTAATTTCGCAGGTAACGTTTTGAAAGGTCGAAACAGAACCAGTGACACGTGGCACGCCGTACAAGTTCTCTCTCCTGTTTTATCCCATAAATAGGTCACGTTGCGACACTTGGCATAACTCTCTCTCAGAGAATCCATTTGAGGTCATACATATGGGGTTGGAAAGATGACAGGTCGGGCTATCACAAGAAAATGTTTCATACCTTGTGGATCGAATAGTTCGGAGTTACACCAGAAACAATTAGGTACATATTTCTGTCAAAACAGAATTATTTTTAAGCACCTTCATTCATGGCTTCCAGAATTTAGGGTTTCGGAGAAAGTTGGAATTTTTGTAATCGGAGACTACGGATGAATGCTACTCATCAAAATAAAAATTTAGAGACCAATATTAGAATTTTTGGTTGGGCAGAAGGCCGAGCTTGATCAGACCCTAGTTTGGGACTTTGATTGGAAAAGTGAAAAATTAGGGCTTCTGCAAAAATGGAAATTTTTGAAATTTCTGACCATGGATGGAAGCTCCTTATAAAAATATAAGCTTAGAGCTTTGGATAAAACCTTTTGATTGGGAAGAAGGGTGGGATTTATCAAACCCTAGTTCGGGGTCATGTCCAGTGAATCCGGAAGTTTCAAAGGCAAATTTGAGGGGTGAAACTTTGCAGTTTTCAAATTATGAGTATACTAGCTTGATCAGCTCATCAAGGCACATATTTCTATCCTTTCGGAAGTTTGAAATTCAAAGTTTGAATTTTTAGGGTTTCTCTGACAAACCCTAATCGAGCTCCAAATCTAGTTCCTGCAAATCAAGTGGATTGGGTTAATCCTAGAAGAGAATGGATTGGTCACCTGCATAAGTAAAGAAGTTCCTATTTTAGAGGGAGATGAGGCTAAGTCCTTACATAAGACTCATCCAGGTATGAATTATCCAGGTATGTTTCGAGATTTGTTCATGATTAAGTTTATGGCATGTTTGTCTTCATGTTATTATGGTTAGTACAATCTTGATTAAATTTAGACTTGTCGTATCACCTTAATAAAATTATGAATGCATGATAGAAGATATTCATTGATTAGGGTGTTGACACTTATGATTGTACTAATGCATTATAGTGTTGTATGAGGTTTATGTTGTCCGCTAACATGAAAGATACACCAAGAAAGACAAATCATGTTCTAGTTCAAGAACATATGATCATGATGACATGAGGACAAAGATTCATCCATTGTCATGAATCACTTAGAAGATCTATTTGCGAGGTATGTATAACTTGGTTCTATGAGATATGCAGGTTACTAGCACAAGTCATTGAAGAGAACAAGAAGACATCATGAGGGTATGTTAGACATAACTAGATAACATACCAATCCAGGTATGTTTTTCCTATATCAAGTTAGAATCCTACCTTGTGTTAGGATCCCTTATATAAGTATACTTGGTATGATTGGTTATGTTTATTCATAAAGTTAGAAATGTAAGTAATCAAGGGTTTATGCATTTTATGTCTCTTATCTTGATTGATGATTTAACTAACCAGAAGAGACTTATGATCAAATAAGAATATGCATGAGTAAAAGAAGACTTCCCTGAAACCTTGAATACTAATGTTTATTATTTGTGTTTGAAATGATCATGACTATACATGTTTAAGATTATTGTGTTGATGGTATTAAGATTATACTAATGAATGTGTGGTTATGTATGAGACCTCGAGGATAACACAATGATGATACTAATAAGCATGCATAGTGATGGATATAAGTTCAAGGACAGGTAATCCAGGAAGCAAAGATCAAGAGGGAGCACACTCCAGTTGTTCCTGCAAGGAAGCAAGGATCAAGAGGGAGCACACTTCAGTAGTTTATGCAAGGATGCAGATATTCAGAGGGAGTTGACCACTTCTCACAATCCACATTAGAATGGAGTTGTAGAAAAGAAGCAAAGACTGAGAGGGAGTCAACTCAACAAACAAACAAAGATAAGTATTTGAATTATTGCTCCTTGCATATTTTATTGTTTAAATAATACTGTTCAATAATCTATATACTCATGTTCCTAGAATTAGGTTGTGTATTATGCATAGTTGCATTGATGATCGATATACTACTAATATACATGAGTAAGTGGCCTATGGAACTGTACAACATTTAATTGCTACTTATCTAGAATGAAACCTCTTTGCTGACATGTTGGGAGTTGTGCACACTCTTAACAATGTTCTGGTAGACATTGGAAGGCATCTAGAAAGTTACGGGAGATGGATAAATGTTGTATTGAAGCATTAGCTAAAGATAATTGCATGACTATATGACATATTTCTTTATGTGTAAGAATTTGTTCTGAAAACTATGAGATGTTTTCTAATCATGCAATTTAACTTGTTGTGTAGGAAAGATTGTATACCATCACCTACAAAAGAAGGACTACAACATTTGTTTAACAACAAATTTATCGATTGAAAATTTTGAAGATATTGAAGTTCCCAGGATCTGGGAAGAATGCCATGATCGAGGAGTACCATTCGATCATGAAGATGTTTGGGATGCAGTCCCAAGACCTGAAGGGGAGTCTGTAGTGACTTCCAAGAGGATCTACAAGATCAAGCATGATGCAGGTGGTAGCATAGAGACTTTTACTCCTGTAGCCAGATACACCTCCATTAGATCAGTACTTGCTCTGGCTGCAGTGATGAAATGGAAGATACACCATATGGATGTCAAGATAGCTTTCTTGAATGGTGTAGTCGAAGAGGAAGTGTATGTGGAGTAGCCACTTGGTTCTGAGACACATGACAGGGAGTCATATACATGCAAAACTTGGTATGGTAGGATAGACAGCTTTCTATCCAGTTTGGGCTTTACCAAGAGTAAAGCGGATTCCAACCTTTACTACAAGGTTGAGGAAGGCAATCCAATGATACTACTTTTGTATATGGATGACCTGTTTATTACAGGTGAAGATAGATTGATTTCCTACATGCAGCGGAAGCTTGCTGCCGAGTTCGAGTTGAATGACTTGGGGATGATGCACTATTTTCTAGGAATGGAGGTGTGGCAGAGAATAGATGGGATCTTCCTTGAACAAGGGAAGTATGCAGTAGAGATCCTGAAGAGGTTCGAGATGATGGACTGCAAGGCCATGGACACACCTATGGCATCAAACCTGAAGCTTTTGTGTGATGCTTCATCTGAGCCAGTTGATATCACTATGTATCGTCAGATGATTGGGTCCTTGATGTACTTGATGAACACGAGACTAGATATTTGCTTTACGGTGAACACATTGAGCCAGTTCCTGACGGATCCGAGGAGTGTTCACCTGGTTGTTGTAAAGCATATTCTGAGGTACCTGAAGGGTATAGTTGATCATGGGCTCAAGTATGATGCGAATCAAAAGTTTAACCTGCAGGGTTATGTTGATTCAGAATGGGCAGGCAGTGCTGCAGATAGGAAGAGCACTTATGGGTGTTGCTTCAGTATGGGATCAGGTGTGATCTCTTGGTTTAGCAGGAAGCAGTCCTGCGTAGCACTGAGTACAACCGAGGCAGAGTATGTTGTATCCTGTTTGGCTAGTTGTGAGGCAGTATGGCTTTGGAAGCTACTGTCTGAGTTATTTGATCTCCCGCTGGAGGCTACTGGTATCTTTTGTGACAACCAGAGTTGTGTGAAGTTGTCTGAGAACCCGGTGTTCCACGACAGGTTAAAACACATAGAGATCAAATATCACTATATCAGGGATATGGTGCAGAGAGGAGCAGTGAAGCTCTTATATGTTGCAACAGATGAGCATATTGCAGATGTACTGATGAAGCCATTAGCCAGAGTGAAGTTCGAATACTTCAGGGAGAGGCTTGGTGTTCTTCAGATCGACGACACTTCGAGGAAGAAGTGATGGAGACATTTGTTGAAGCCATTCCAAGCATGTTGGAAGGAGGATCCTTCACATGGCTGTGGATGTAAGCGCTGGATGATGAGCATCGAGATGATGCTCCAGTTACTGCTCTGTATGCATCATGTTGGATGTTGGATATGATCAGTTGGATCATTTATATGTATGTATGTACACATCATGTTGGATGTTGGATATGATCAGTTGGATCATTTATATGTATGTATGTACACATCATGTTGGATGATGGATATGATCAGGTGGATCATGTATTTGTGTATGTATCAGGTCGATAGTTTTATGATCAAGTAGATCATGTATTTGTGTATGTATCAAGTGGATACTTGTATGATCACGTAGATCATGTATGATCAGGCAGATCATGTATTTGTTTATGTATCATGTATTTGTTTATGTATCAGGTGGATACTTGTATGATCAGGTAGATCATGTACTTATGTATGTATCAGGTGGATGCATTATGTATATCAGATGGATGCATTGTATGATCAGGTAGATCATGTATGATATGTATCAGGTAGATATTGTGTATGCATCAGTTGGATATATTGTTTGATCAGGGTGATCACAGATGACGAGCTTCAGGATGTTTCTCCAGATGATACGCATCAGGTTGATGCTATGATGATGATTAGGTTGATCATATGATGATGTACATCAGGATGATGTATGGTGAGTATCGGTTTGATACTCTGTGGCCGTGGACAGGTTGTGCAGGCAGCATAGAAAAGATCCTGGGAGATCCTATAGTTTGCGCTAGGATTCTCTTTCAAGGTTTTTCTATAGGTAGCATATAAAATACCCTTTAAAAACCAGACAGGTAGAGCAGTGTGCTCGTAACATCCTCGGTTTCTCTATCGAGATCCTATAGTCTGTGCTAGGATGCTTTGAGTAGGTTTTGCTACAGTTTCGCATAGAAAAGATCCTTTAAAAATCGGACAGGTAGAGCGGTGTGCTCATAACATCCTGGGTTGCTCTATCGAGATCCTATAGTCTGTGCTAGGATGCTCTCAGTAGGTTTTGCGAAAGTTCACATAGAAAAGATCCTTTAAAATCTGGACAGGTAGAGCAGTGTGCTCATAACAACCTGGGATGCTCTATCGAGATCCAGATAGGTAGAGCGGTTTGCTCGTAACATCCTGGGATGCTCTGAGTAGGTTTTGTGAATCTCAACATGTAAAAGAACCTATAGTCTGCGCTAGGTTTTGTTGACGCATGTAATCAGTCCTGGGATCCACAGTATGGCCATTGATGATGAAGACCTGTAGGTGGTGGGCCTACATCCAGCATGAAAAAGGGCTGGCTTTGTAGAACTTACTATGATGAGTAGATTCAGATATTGATTGAGATAGCAGTAATAGTGACGATGACGGTGACTCGATGACGATTATCTAGTGACGATAATCCAAAGAAGATGACTTGTGCTAGATGACCTATGTCAAGAAATACCTTCCTAGTTAAGAGGGAGTGTTGATGTATATGTAACTTCATAATGTATTTCATATATGTATATTGTACTCCTATAGAGATGGTATTATTCCTCTATACGGAAGTGGTTGTATTCCTATAGAGATGTTATTATTCCTCTATACAGAAGTGTCGTCATTTATATTGTAAGTGTCGTAACTTATACTTGATGGGTTATTAGACCACCTTGTTGGGGGCGGCCCTGTATAAATCATGTGGGTCGAAGGGTTATTAGACCATCTTATTGGGGGTCGGCCATGTGGGTCAAAGCGTCATTAGACCAAACTATTGGGTGTCGGCCCAGTCAGGATTATGTTATGTGGTTAAGTTAAGGCTGACCTAGTAAAGGTTATTAGGAAAGTCAATTCAAGTATAAATAGAGTACGGGAGGCACTCTATATCATCATTCTATTCTTTCACACACTCTTTGGAGAGTGGCACACTTGTGGAGCAGGAGAAGCTGCTGCTAGGAGATGTCTATCTCTTATGCTTGGGTTGTATCATTGCTCTATCTATCTCTGAGGAAGTTTATTGGGGTTTTTCACCTTTATGGTTTTCCCCAAGTAAACTCTGTGTCTCTTGTGTGCTTGCATTATTGTGTTCATGATTGATATGCTGTAGATATGTTGTACATGTTGTTCTCTCAGTTAAGATCCTAGATCAGATTGAAGTAAATTCTAAAAAATTAACAAAAATCCTCACAATGGATCCAAAGAGATGATGTAAACCTCACAATGAAATAATTTAGGAAAATAGAAGAAGAATAGAGCAACAGAACATAGATCCAATGGAACTCAGATAGGAGAAGAATATTCACACATGTTTCATTAATCTGAATAGTAAAACAATAATTATACAGTGCACAGGATTCAAATAACAAGGGTGTAATTCGAATTAGCCTGCATGGAGAGATCAAAAGATCACTGAAGTGTCACCAAAGAACAACTAGAAGTCCTCATCATCATCAGTGGAGTCATCAATACACAAGTAACTGTCAACCAGATGTCAAACTGAGTCTAACTGAGTGTGGTAGGTGTAACTGGCACATGGAGGCACTAATTGAATGAAGGAGGCTCAATGGAGGGCACATCAAGAGCTAACTAGTGTTAGAATGGGCAGTCGAGTCTCACTGGAGGTCCATCAGACTGATACAGTCAGTTGAGGAGTCAATCTAGCCTTAAATCAAGGAAAGATCTAAAGATAACTCAACTAACTGAAGTGCAACTGAGTGGTAGGTGAGAGAGGGCACCTTTCACAAGTGGCTTCCTTAAATACGGGAAGAAGGGCGCACTAAGCACTAGGAGGGCTAAAACTGATCTGAAAGAAGCTCCCGAGGCTATCTAACTGAGGGCTAGGCACTGGGACTGATGACTGGGATGCATGCAATTGCATGCATGACTGAAAATGCAAAAATGGAAAATGTTGTTAGGACTAGGATGGAGTATAGGAAAATCCCAATATCCATCACTCCTACAAAATCCTATTTTCTTCTTCCAAAGTGGAGTTGTCAAACATAGTCTTAAGGCAGTTCAAGAAAGCCATAGATCGAATTTAGCTAGTAACTTTCATGGAGGCTTTCATGCAAGCAATGTTTTTGATGGTGCTAATTGTGCTTATAGAACCCATCATTAAATATGTGAGTCTTTTGGTTTACTACATATAGGATAATTATTTTTAAGCAAGTGAATAAAATGCTCCATAAAGGTTTTCAGTGCTATGGACATTACTACTTGTTTCTAGAATTATCTACAAATGAATTAAAAGATCGTTCTGCATGGTGTTGATTTTTAATGTATTTTATTGATTGTACCCAAACTATTGTCTCCTTATCATGAAATATTATGTGATTAAGGTTTGATCTTGGACCAACTAACTATAAACTAGATGTCAATGACAGATGATAAGTCGCCTAGGCTTGACCGACATCCATGTGAGCTATATATGTCCACATGGGACTTTGACAGGGTTGATATTATTTTATTGTACAAGGAAATTTTCCTTGAATAATCATAGGGTAAGTAGATCAATAGAGCTCTTATTCAATTTATCACCAACTAGTGGCCTATCACAGCAAACATTTCGTAAAATATCTTAGACAAAGAACTTGCTTTGAAACTAAGGTACATTGTACTTAATATTATTAGACCTTAACAAAGAAGCATCATCAAAGGCCACTTCATACTAAACAATTTCATAGTTATTTGGGAGAGATGGAATGGGCTAGATCCTTGGGCCTGAATGCCTTATTTATCAAAATTGATTTTGAAAAGGCATACAACAAACATTATAGTAGAAGAAAAATAAAAGCAATTGCAAATTATAGTTCAATCCTACATCATCCACCCACCCTCTCATATTTACATTAACATCAAGTCATCTAAGAAATAGATTCCTATGCTACATGATATTTTAATGACCTTTCAACTTGGTGCATAGGAGTTTAGTAACATCTTTTGAAAACAACATGCTAATCAACCTTTCTATACCCAAGGGTTTATAGGATTTAGTCAACAAAACCCTTTTGGGACTGTTCCACAAGAGCATCATCCTATAATGCAATGCTTTTTTCAGAGAATAATAGCATACACATTGTAGGGGGCTCAAGATTTCTTTATTTTTATGATTTCAACTAGGAACGGAGTTCTAATAGTAGATGGATTAACTTAAAAATTAAGGTTTATTTTATATGTTATGGAGTTTTGACATCATTTTGAGTCATAGGAGTGAGTTAATACAAAACCTTGTAACTATGTCCTCTCTTTTAAAAATTATCTCCAAGGATCTTCAAAACTTTAATAAACGGATTTTAACACTCTTGTGAAAAATAATTCCCTTGTATACTTGTAATTACCTTGTCTTAGCTTAATCCCAACCAAAATTCATATATGGAATATACCACCATGTCAAGTTCAAAACATAAGATGTAAATCCAAATACTTAGAAGGGATATGGAAAAATTCTTTTCCCTTTGTTATCACTCAGATTTAACCCTTTTGGTTGCAGAAAGGATAACTCTAAGGTAAATATTTCAAACCAGTCTTTAGGAGGAAAATTATCCTTTTTTCCTACCAGAGAGGGCTCTCTCGAAAATACATAAAATGGCTAAAGATGTTTGACAAAGATTTGTATTTTGAAATTTATGAAAGGCTGAAACATATAAATAACTTTGGGCAATGGAGTCAAAGATGCAATATTTAGATGAACAATAGAATTCAATCAATGTAGATTTTCGTAAAGGCAGGGTAGTTGTCTTTTCATAGTCAAGGTCTTAATTTGCAGGTCGATAATGAAGAAAAAGAAACAATCCATTATTATTGGGGATTAAACAAGAATGAATCCAACATCAACTTTAGCATAAAGCTTGTGAACACTTAGATGTGATAAATCAAAGCATAAGGATATGAATTCTGATCTAGTTATGACTTTCATCCAAGCATGAAGAATAACACAATGGAAAAGTTTTACTAGAAATAACATTTCACAAAGAGAAAGAGGATAATCATGGACCATAAAATAGATAACACAAGAATATTTACTTTTTTCAGAGTATTCAATTCCGCTCGACCATCTATATTCCAAAAAACTGCAGTACTCAATACAAAAATATATCTCTTACTTACAGGTTCCAACCCCTAATCTTTTACAAAAATTTGTTTAAATACAACATTGCTCCATGAGCTGAAAAAAATAAATGTTTCCAAAAATAGTAACCTCATAACTGTTTTGTCATTTTTCTATCACAACTGGTAGAAATTAAAATAAACTTTAAACAAAACTTAAAGATATTTTAATTCATATTAAAATGAATTATAGTACTTCGCTACTGCCATATCCTTTGATACCTGTCTTCATGAATGCAATTTGTACTTCATTCTCCCATATTTTTCAATTGTTTTCCGCTGCTCTATGGTTGGTGCCTCGTAACTTGTCATTTCTTTGACCATGCCTCTTAAACCGGCATGCTCCACATAAGAGATTGGAGGTAATTCTGCAATTATCATTTTCAATCTATTTTGGATTTCAAAGTCTGCTTCCAATTTTTCAAGTACATTTTTTCTTGTCAGAGACTGTGCCATATTCTCAAACATTATGTGATCCATCTTGGATTTAATCAGCAATGCTTGATAATATGAATGGGAAATATGTTCTTCATTTTTATCCCAAAAGGATGGGAGTCCTTTCTGAAACAATTCTGAAAACAAACCTTTAAAATATTTCACCTGTTGTGACATTTTATTTACTTTAGCCTGGACTCCTTGAACATGATGATGTTTTGCAATGACCCTCCTTGCTTGCATTAGTTATCATAGTAATTATGTCTTTAATTTCTAAAGTCCTCATATCATCAATAGTTAAGGAATTTAAGAAATCAATGGCACTCTGTGTTGTTTCTATCGGTTTTTTTCCTAGAGTTTCCATCATAACTGTACAATTTTGCAAAGTTATACTTATCACTGTTCCTTTATCTTGTATGAAATTTAAATAAGACCTCAAATTAGTTGCTTCGACCATAATTGCATCCCAAATTAAGTGCGTAGCCCCCTGCATAGGCAATTTTGATATCACTTTTTCTACCAATTTTTCATTTTGCTCCTCTAATTTTTTGTTCTTCTCTTCTAAAGCTTCATTTTCTTTTTTTTTTCTTTGCACCTCTTTTGTCAAATTTTGGTTTTATGTTCTTAAACTTTTTATCTCTTCTTCTTTCAAGCTGTTTTGTGACATCACTTGAACCAAATCCTCTGTACTTGAATGACATGCTTTCATTTGATTATTTGTTTCTAAAATCAAAACACTTTCATTCAAAACATCAATTTTGGCTAGAAGTGTAGCCATTTCTCCTTCCCGTCCACTTTGTTTTTCTGTGATCTTCAACAACTTTGCTTTAGTGTCAATTAATTCTTGAGACAAGGCTTCTTTTTCCTTTTCCAATTCTATCAACTTAGAGGCCTGAATTAATTGAGTGGTGGGTATTTTAAGATTTTTCTTCAGGATTTGGATGGTGTTATATTTCTCAGCCAAAATATTTTTAGTAGCCTGCCCTTTGTCTGGTTCACTGTCCATAGAAAATATATAATTCTGGAGACTTTTAATTTGTTCTTGATATGTTTTATTTTCTAATTTCTCTTGTTTCAATTGATTCTCCAATCTTAAAATAGTGGATTGCAATTTGGTATTTTCTAGGGCAATTTTCATCAAATCTTCATATATTACTTCTCCAGTCCATTTATGTACATGAATTTTATCGAGTATGTTGATCCAATGTAAATTCAGCTTCATGTTTGAAATTCTGTCCTGGGTTGCCACTGCCAAATTCAGTGTGTTTTTGACATGATCCTTTGTAGTAACAAGTGAAACATCTTGGTTTGATACATCCCTTACTTTTGAGTAAAGTTTCACCATCCCTTCTGAGGAGGCACATTTCTTTTGTCGACACTTGGTGAATAAGTCACTCCTTGACTTGAATCTTTCACTGGGTCCAGCTTGCTGGGCTTCTTCAAAACTATACTCTTGAACCTGGAAAATAGGTTCTTGTTCCATATTTTCAATTTTTCTGGTGTCAATCTCCACCATTTCCTCACCTGAATCAATTTTTTCTCTTTTTGACACTTCTGGCTGCTCAACTATTTCCTCATCATATTCTGGAAGGATTCTTTTACCAATAACATCCATTTTACTTGAAGCTGGTAAAATAAAGGTAGAGGAATGTGTTATCTCATGTGGATCCACTTGCATTAACTCCATGCTTGGGTGATATTCCATCATATTAGCTTTGTCAGCTAATCCTTCTATTTATTGGGATCAAATTCCCTATTTTTATTTTGTTGCCTCCTATCTAAAATGATGTGATGGGGATCATAATTAATTTTAGCAGCTTTCCCAAAATTCATTTCTTGTAGTAAACCTTCAATAAGTGAAATGGTTGCCTTGTTTTTAATAATCAATGGGCCAATTTTCATGGGATACTTGATTTTAGAGGTTTTCCTAGAACTTAAGAAATGCTCATTTTCCACTATTATCCTCTGCCTGAAAAATTCTAAGGAAAACATTCTTGATGTTAAGAAAGTAGGTAAAATGTAGGGTTCATGAACAAATCCATACACCCTGATGATAGTATGATCTTCAAATAAAAACCAATCCCCCACTCTTTGAACTTCACTGAACTATAAAAATTCTTGCATCTCAGGCAAAACTCTAGGTGTCTGCTTCTGAAAAATTAATCTGTATATCTCTGACATGATCATATTCATGTAATAAAAAGTACTATTTCTGATTTCAAAAGTAAACAGGATCTCTGGAAACTGCAAATTTGCTTCATTAAAGAACAAAAAAATTATGATAAAAAAGACTGAAACCGAAAATGTCTAGTCATGTGGAAATTTATTAGCTGAGAGTGAATATTCTTGGCTAGAAACTCATCAAATTTAAGGCAAGGCAAGTGACTGGAATCAGACTCACAATGGTTTTTTCCCATTCTGAATAACAGGGCTATAAGAGTTTATGGAACAAATATGTCGGTATCTAACCCTAAGAAATAACTCAACAAGGAAATGACCCACTGAGATTCTTCATTAAACAACTCAATATCTAAAGGAAAAGGCTCATTTTCAACATAAATGTCTGGTTTTAGGCACTTAGAAAATAAAACTTGTTTTCCTTGCGCAGAGGTCTGATTAAAGGTTTCAACTAGGGTTTCTTCGGCAAAATCCTCTAAATTTTGGAGAAATGACACAGTAATATCTAAAGAGATTCTGACCGTTTGGGAATTCACCAGACAAAGGATTCTATACCTACTTGTGTCCATTATAACCCGTTCTGACTGAGAATAGTTCGATGCACACCAGGTTATGAAATCCAGGAAATTTGGGGTTTGTGGAGGACAGAAGTGGTGAAACAATGACCTTTGCACCCTGTGCAAATCCATTCCTCGCTCATATAGAACATTTAACTTGTCTTTTACTTCCTTTACTGGACCGAAAGATAACACAGGATAAAAAATGTCCCCATCCCTAACCTCAAAAATCTCTGCCAACCTGCTAAACTCTTGTACTTGTTCATCTATCCCTTCTTTTTCCATTTTTAAAGGAACAAAACAGTTAGAAAGATTCGTAACCTACCTGGAAAACGACGTCTGGATAGTGTATTTTATTCTTTCTTCTCATTTCCGTATACACCCCCATTGTCGTAGATGCGTTCTTCTTCCAGGTATTGGAAAACGGAATGATTCCATTCCCGTGACCACTTTCGCCTTTATAAAATCAAACGACAAGATCGCCACCATTGATATTTGGCATGCGAATCTACCTCTACCATCGATATCACCACCTTTTGTCACCTTAGCGATTCCGGGATGTTCAACAGCTGTTTTCCCAAACCACCTTTGACATCGCGGAATGCCCTATTGCCCAACACGTGGTGGGCAATATTTTTTCCGCCACAACTCACCGCTCTCCTTGTCTTCGCTACTTCCTACTCCAGAACGATCCTCAACCATCGATCTGGAGACACTTTGTTTCAAAACCGTGGATGTATTTTGGGGATTAAAGCATTCCTTAACATTATTTTCCATTCATCTCCGCCGTTGATTTTTCGTAAACTATTTACGACCCTTGATCTATATCTCTTTTTATCACTTTTTGTATTTGGAAATCTGCCATTTCATTGAACCAATCCACTATTTCAGGATTACTCCCACAAATATAGTAGCCTTCTATCATTCAGTCCTCCAATTTTAGTGAATCCGCTAGATTTTAGACATTGGCCATTTTATCCATGCATTCAACTATTTTTAGGAATTTTTCACTAGTTTTTCTTTATTCTCAAATCTCAAAATCTCATTATGAAATTCCATGGCATAAAAACTAATCATGTGTCAATACCCTTCTTTCAGATATGTTAAAAAATATTCTTCTTGATATATCATTGATGAACTAGATACTATCTTTTGAAGAGTGTTGTAAAGAAAATTTTGGAAAGCCCCAAGTTGCATTTAGTAATACATAGACTAGAGATGCCAACTATGGTTGATCTTGGGAATACTTGGTGTTTAAAGGCATACAAATTGCTGCAGTTACTTATAATTCCACAAGGATATTAAAGAAGAGTAAGGGAAATTGTCACAAAGTTTATAATTATCAATACCATGACACTCTTCATGGTCGAGCTTCTATGCTTAGGCATTTCCTAAAAGTGGATGAGATTTTCCAAGCGCCTAGTGCCCAAATTCATTCCCAACTACATTGGCTAAATCTAGATAGAGGCTAACAAAGGCCTTTTTAAAAGCTTTGGCCAGTAGGGAGGCTATCAAAATACTTGTAGCTTTTAAAAGGTAGATGGGAAAGTAATCAAGTAGGAGGATATTTAAGGGGAATTCATTGGCCATTATCATATTTTTGTCTTAAATAAGATAAGATAAGATTATTTTACTAATTTCCAACTAGTGACAACTAAACTAGGTCAATAGGACTGTTTGGTACCATGATGTTGATACAAAGTAGGAGCACAAAGGTGACTCCTATAAAAGCGAAATGCACAAAGAAAAGTATGACTAAAACCTAGATATAAAAAGAGATAACTCCAAGATAGATGTCCATGGAGGAATATTGGGTGGCCATGTAAATGTGTATTGATTGTCCCTAAAATAGTCTCCTGATAATGAATTATTATGTGATTGAGGTTTGATCTTGGATCAACTAACTAAAACTAGGCGATATATTCTTCACATGCATCAACTTCTATTTTTATCTTCTAACTTCATGATGAACTCACCCTCCATCTGTATGTATCAATATTGCATGAAGAAGAGCACCCCACTTCTCATGCAGTGCATTAACTCACTGAACTGAGTCTTAGGATGAACTCACCCCTTAACCAAAAGCTTTCCCACTTAGTTAGGTGGCTAACTTAAGTGTCGTCATGCAAGTGTCGTAACTCAAGTGTCATATTTTAGTTTAACATAAGTGTCGTCTTTTAGTTTATCATAAGTGTTGTCATGCAATAACACTTACTTAACTAGATCTTTTTTATCACTTAGTTAACTCGCTTAACTGATTGTTTCTTTTTAATATCATTGTAGTGATCGATTCAAGTTCTCATTTGATTTACTGAAGTATTCACTGAAGTTTAACAACTCGAATTCTCTCTTAATTAATTCTTTTATGTGCAATTCAAATTCTCTCATATATGATCACTTCTTATCTTTATCTCTTGTCTTATCTGCATAGTCCACATGTCCCAACTTAATTATCATATCAAATGTACTAAGTATATTTTCCCAATGATGTGATCATATTTTCCTACTATCGTTATGAGTGGTTATATGCTAAATTAATTCACTTTAGGGGTGTCCAGTCCCTAGGGGAGACTTAATATCTCATCCATGGTTAGTAGTACATCACACACCATACATGCTTCGACATGCAAAGCATCACCTCAACACATGAAGCACCACCTCAACACATGAGGATCAATCTTGACACACAAGACCTTAGCCTTGACTAGCAAGACTGTACAACATCATCAATTTGACATACAAAGCACTTTCCTAAACACATGAAGCTTAACCATTCTTGATTCCAACTCAATATTCTTCTCGAAGTTTCTTCCAACTCATGCTCATATAAGGCACTACCTCGACACACGAGGCTCAATCCTGACACACAATATTGACCTGGAGAGTGACTCATGATGATGTAACTTTAACATATCCAAGGAGAGAAAATAGTCAACCATCAAGACATTGCAGATGAGCTCAATAATGATTACAAATCTTTGTTATAGTGGCCCACTCATGATAGATCGCAAGCCATTGATAAGATTATTCAAAATATTCCCAAGCTGGTAATGGATGAACATAATCAAAGTCTTCTTCAACTGATATCTTTGGAAGAAGTGGAAAGATATGTCAAGGAAATGATAGAAACAAATCCCCAAGACTAGATGGATTTACTATTGAGTTTTCCATGGTTGTTGGGACACAATTAAGCAGGACATTTGGACGGTGGTAGAAGATGCGAGATGAGACATAGGATTTCTTAAATCTCTCAATTCTACCTTCATCACTCTTATCCACAAGAAAGAGGAGGCATCTAAGCCTAGTCACTTCAGACCTATTCCTCTATGTAATTCCATCTACAAAATATTAACCAAAGTGATAGTGAACTCCTTAATGAAGTTATGGGTGCTAAAACCTGGAGGATATTCATAACGCTCCATGATAATACCTAGAAATAGATGTGAAAGAGAATGTATGACATAGGAGTCCCAACTGAGGAACTTGTGCGACTTGAGGGGTAGAGAACTAGGTATATCAACTGGAATGCTACCTGGGCTCAAAGAAAGCTAATATCTGAGCATAGATTCTAGGAAATATGGGATGGAAAAACAACTCTCTAATGGGAAGATGCATGGAAGCAACTACTAAATATGGAAGAAAAATAAGGCTTCCAAGAAATAAAGGAAAAAATTATTGAAGAAGGAAAAGTCAGGGTGGCTCACTGTTGGGAGAATCATAACTGTAATGAGGAATGGAAAAGAAGGATCCCATAGAATGAATAAGGAATGAGTATAGAGAAACCCCTCCATTTCTCTCTTTGGAAAGAACTCCATACCAGATGCATCAAGACAAGGGAAGGTTTGGACATCTTGCAATGGGGCTATAAATCAATAGAGAGATTCACAACTAACAAAGCTTATGACCTCAAATCCAACTGTGATCTACTCTTCCACAGGACACCATATGGATGCATATTTGGACTAAAGAACTATGGAAAAAGGTTGCAAATTTTATCTAGTTAGCACTGTAAGGATGTGTGATTACTTGGGACCAGCTCCAGGAAAAGGGATTCGTGGGCCCCTCAAATTGTCCCCTATGCAAGCAAAGTGGAGAAATGATGGATCACCTCTTAAACTCTTGTACTTTTACTTCCACCCTCTGGGATCAAGGGACACAAATATTCTAAAAAAACAGATAGAAAAAGAGAGATTCTTTACTCCACCATTAAGGATTAGAGGAAGGAACCTTTTCACAATCCCATGATTAACAATATTTGGCAATTATTCCCAGGTTTCCTAGTTTGGGCAATATGGAAGGAACATAATCGGATAATTTTTCAAGGAAAAGGAGTTGCCTCTCATCAGGTCTAGAAAACTATGAAATATTACATTAGGGAAACACTTCAAATTCATATCTAAGGAGAGGACGATTTCAAATGAGACAGTAGAGAGGACATGATTCTTTGGGATTTGAACCTTAATATCATGCTAGGGTCCTCCTCTCCACCTTCCAATAAGATAAGCACTTGTCCCTTGCTTTGGTCACCCCCTCTTTAGGGCATTGTTAAGATGAATTTTGATGGTGCATCCAAAGGAAACCCTAGCATGGATGGCTATGGGGTAGCCCTATGAGACGAGAATGGAATTATCCACTGGATCACAACATGATTGATTGGATGGGACTATAATAATTATGTCGAACTAAAAGGTTTAATCCATGGTCTCTATGCAACAAGGCAGATTAGGATTCAAAGATTGGATGTAGAGGGAGATTCACAAATACTCATTGAAATAATTCAAAAAATCATTAATGGAAATCCAACCCATAATATTTTCATCACTTGGAGACTAAACTCAAGTTTGAAGGGGATCTCCTAGCTTCTCACTAAAGTTCTCCATCAATTTGACGTAGTCCATCCTCTCCATATTAAGCGAGAGGTGAACAAATTAGCGGATCATTTGGCCAATGAAGGGGTTATGCTTGATCATCACCTGATCAAGCAATGTTGGGAAGATACCTCACTCCCCACCCTTTTAAGAAAAAACTGCATCAACATAGTTAATCAAGGTTGTAACTCCCCATGACGGGTGCAGAATGCATCACAATCTGGAGAACGAGTGGACCGACAAGCTTGAGGTTATTTGCACTAGGTGGAAGACGATGGGTTGACAGTGCATGCATATGATGCATCAACCAAATGGTTTGAATGAATCCAAGATCTGGGCCATTATGTCCACGCAAGGGATGAATATTTGGCCAAACAAAAGCGCCTGTAATCAGGAGGGTTCTTTGTGTGTGGAAAGGGTGGCCATTATGGAACCTTGCATCGATGATAATTATGGTGAAGGGTAGTAGATGGATTCAAATCCTTGATCCCTCATCCATGTCTCTCATTTAACTCATATGTTGGAGAAGTCAGAAATATGCAGTCTGAGAGTGTTGTGAATAGATCGATGGAGGGGAAAGAAGCGTTGCACGGTGAAGTGTAGAGCAGCAGAGAAGAAAATGAGGGCGGAGAAGGGGAAGAAGGTAGAAAAAGAACCATACTGCCCCCCAAAATCATTTTCGAAGGCCATGGAATTTGCTTACTTCTATTATAATCATACCACACTACCTATCAACCGAGAAATAGGAAAGGCAGAGAAGAAAAATGATGATGGTAGCTCTACCCAGGAAGAAGGAAGGGAATTTGATGTTTTAGTAGATTGGATTATAGATCCCAGGGACACCATATCAAGGATGGCACTGGAATACAAGGCATTGCATATGTATTAGAATACCAAGTTGTTGCTCGTAATTTGAATGGCTGAAAGGGACAAGCAGATTGTAGACACGAAGAAAGAATTGGCCCCTTTGAAGTGCATCCGGTTGGAGCTCATGTTCGTGCACTCCAAACCATAGTATCATAATTCGAGTACGGATACGGATATGAATACGATTCGATACAAAAACAATACGAAATAAAAAAATCCAATGCGAATAAAGTACAGAAGTAGACTTCTTAAATATAATACTTTTAATCAAATATATAAACCAAATTAGCATAAATGTACTTTAAAAACCATTAGTTTTTATAAGAAAGTAATAAATTGAATGCTATTTATATTTTATAGTTATTAAATAATTAAAATTTGGTTTTTTAAAATTTATTTTTTCAGTAGTAAAAATCTACATTCGTATCATATCTATACTGAATATTCGACAAATTCGAATTGCTTCGAATTTTCGTACGGGAAATGCCAATACGGCCGAATTATGCTACTATTCTCCAAACTAGACATTACACCTAGAAGGATGGGGATTGATCTAGAAACCAAGTATCCCCTGGATATTAGCACCCCAAACTCATACCATATCATCGACGAGGGAGATGAAGACCCCCCTGTGACTCCATGAACAAGTGAACATTGAACTGGTCTATTTTCATTATTTTTTTAGTTAATATGCAGTTATAGTGATTATAGTATGGTAGCTTATGGTAGTAGTATAGGAAGAATAGTTAGGGCTACCTTGGTAGCAATTTTTGTTGTTACTTTCAAAGGCTTTCGACTATGTTAATCTGCTAGTAATCAGATGCATTTACCGGGATCTTGGTTGGCAAAACTATCTATTTTGGTTCTCATGGTCTGGCTTGTTTTCCTTTCATGGAAGGCCAGCTTGAGTTTTTTTGTATTCTATGTAAATTATAGTCACTAGTAATATAAATCTGTTCATATATATGTATGATTAAAAATTACAATTTTAAAAACTTTAAATTTAAACTTAACTTAATCTTGTGACGTGGGATAAAAATAAGTTGCTTTTTAAACTATTGGTACTCTCGTTATCATGTACAGTTGTGAATTCTAGGGTTGTAACATCTCTAGAGAATCCTGGAGAAAGATTGAACAAATCTAGAAACATTTCATAACATATAACCTCAAAATTAAAAGCAATACACCATACCCTATTCTCCTTCTAGAAGTGGGTCTTCTCTCCATCGAGAGCATTTCTATGACTAGGTACCTGATGTACAAGCATGTGATAAATAACATGGGAGATGAGGAACTTCATAAAATTGTTTTAAACACCAATCAAGACCACCTACGACTCAAGAGAGGTTGGTAAAAAGATACCATGGCTTGGTTAAACCATTGGAACATTAACAAAAATGCCACTTTGCAAGATATCAATAACATTAAACATAGTATCACATCTTAGTTTAAAGAGAAAATGTGGGGTGAGAAAGAGTTAAGGTTAAAAGAAAATTACTTCGTACTATAAGGAGGTTATTGAACCTAATCTGGAAGACCCAATTATCTATGTGTTTTAACTAGTTCGAAGAATAAAATTAATATAGCCAAGATAAGAATGAACTCTCATGAGATTCATAGTGAAACATGACACTAGACAATTCCTAAAACATCGTCAGTGGAAAGGATTTTCCATCTTAGTGAGACTACAAAGTGTTGAGGATGAATGCCACTTTCTCTTATAATTTCGTGCTTACACCCACATTAGATCACAATTTCATAATCTTTGCTACAATACAAACCTCCATAGCAATTTCATAATCTTTTCTACAATATAAACCTCCATAATCTTCTAACATGTCAAAAACTATCACCACCTATGAACACGTCTTTCTAAGCTTTTTAAGCACAAAAATAAAATTTTACAACAATCCAAGTAATCTTTTTTTAAGAGAAACTAATGATAGTTTTAATGAATGTTAACTACCACCATCAACTAAAAAAACAAAATATATATATATATATATATATATATATATATTCCAATTGTTACATATTTTCTTATCCCTTTGTCCTATAAAGTGAACTCCATTTCCATTGATTTTCTCCATCCAAAGCTTGGCTTGGGTGGCATCATTTGCAAGAAGTTAAAATGAGTATATAACGATGACAAGGAACCATCTGAGATATTTCTTAAACCATTGGGAATGTTGTCGAATGACTATTTTAACGGAGTTTTAGGGTGGTCCACATCTTTGGTCGAGCAAGAGCTTAACGCACCTTCCCCGATGCAGACAAGCAATGAATACCTTCGGTTTATGTTTTTACCAGTTGTTTACACAACAGAGTGAGTAGTTTGGCCTTCGTCTTGTTCTGGTTCTCGCTAATTGTGATTCTTCCTGGTTATTGTCCTTGTTCTGGTTCTTGCTGGTTTTGTTTTTTAACTTTAAATTTTTTATACATCTAAAAAATTAAGCTTCTATAAATTTGATTTTTCTTTTTTCTTTGTGGCTATTTTTTATGAGCCAATATTGATTTTTTTAATTTCTTTTCATTTAGTTTTAATTTTTATTTTATGAGTCAACATGAAATAGTTGCATCATAATTATAAAAAATTCATGTCCGGTCAAAAATAAAATTCTGAAAACTAATTAAAAAAATCCATTGCCAAAACAGAAAATTAAAACTTGTTCTTGATGGATATGGGTTTAAGATGGATTTTTGGTAATATAATGCTAGATTGCATTACAACATCTCATAATGAGATGTAAATTACTTTAGAAAACTCATCATTCATGAGTGTTAGTTATTTTTGTTAAGTAGTATCTTGATGATGATGATGATGATTATTATTATTATTACTTGGTTTGCTTTAAACTTTTGTTCCTATGCTCAAAAATCTTAGAAAGAAGTTTTCCAAGATCACTATAGTTTTGATAAGTTAGGAGGTTAGAAAGGTTTGTATTGTAGCAAACACTATGAAACTCATATCTAATGTGGCTGTAAGCATAACACTCTAAGAGAAAGTGATTTCCATCCTCAATGCTCATAGACTCAACGCCCTTCTTTTCTATGAAGCTCATGAAAGATTGCATTACAACATCTCAAAATAAGTTGTAAAGTACTTTAGAGAACTCATCATTTATGAGTGTTAGTTATTTCCATTAAAATGGATTGTACTTAATTTATTATTAAATTTAATATTTTTAGACAAATTAACATTAGTACAATTTTATTGAATGATATTTAAATAAAATCCCTCATATTCACATGCAATTAATAACAAAATAGTAAATACAATGCTAATTTTATATGGTGCTACAAGGATAGAAAAGTAAAGACTCCATTTCATGTCCATCGCAGGTCATACGGACCAAGTGTGACTTGGGCGATATTAGATACCATGTATAGTTGTTGATGGTTTATAGCTCAAGGCAATAATAATTGTTGTCACCGGGTGTGTATTATATTTTTTGTGAGCAAATTTTTTATTAGTTGTTAGGTAGTAGTTTGATCTCAAGTTACTTGTAAAACAATATATTTTCTTGAGATCAATAACAACACTTTTATATTGATATAAGTATACACAACAACGAAATCTTTAATGACGTCAACCATTTTCGTCAAACAGCTTAGAACCAAATGGAAATTGTGCACCTACTTCTTTGAGTTGTATAAATCCATCGCCTTGGAAAACCAGTAAAGTCATAAGCCCTAAAAAACAGAGGGTCTGTTCGTAAAAAAATCTATATCTATGGTAGGTAATAATTTGCCATAGCAGAAAGGCAGAGACGAGCGGAGAAGAAAGGCAGAGAAGGGCGGAGAAGAAACTTAGAGAAAAGAGGTTATGAATAAAATCGGTGAATGGATTGCTTCGATGGCAAGCAGTTTGGTATAACCTTTCATTCTTTTAATGATCCCAATAGTTTGGAATAACCCTGAATTAAAATGTGTGGAATTTAAATTGTTTAAATCTGACCCTATTTGATCAACAAATTCTGCAACCTAATGTTGAAATAAATACTCATATTTGTGTAATGAATTAGAGGCTATGAGGTCATATTTCTATCAACTAAATTAAGCTCAACGACGAAACTAGTAAAAAGTTAAATTTGATGCACTCTGGATTATTTGTGTAATCAATGAGAGGCTATGATGTCATATTTGTATCACCTAAATTAAACTCAAAACGATAAAACTAGTAAAAAGATTAAATTTGATGCACTATGGATTAGATTAATAAAAATACACATCATAGGCCAAGGACAAATAATAATGATTAATGTCAAATTTCGAAACCAATAAAAATACACACATATGGGATGCATTTTAGAAGTGTGCAAGATAACTTATTCAAACAGAAAAACAGTGAAGACAAAAAAAATAAAAAAATAAAGAAAAGGTTCAAAACACTCCCGTCGAACTTTTTAACACATTAAAATTTAAAGTGAAATTTTAAATTCAAAAAATAATAAAGTAAATAAAAAGTATAATACTACAAGATATTTAAGTTACATGGGTTCTATCTTGTTTGTATAACGCTCCAGGTTTAGCAGGGACTCTTGAGTAACTATTTACTTTTGATAATTTTTCTTATTGAGGCCCTCGCACGAAGTTTAGGGACCCTTTTGGTGCAATCGTGCATTTGGAAAATGCGTGAGTATTCAATAAAACCAAAAAGCGCGAGCATTTCGGAGAACTAGGCATGGGCGGGCTTTGATCCTGCCATGTCAGTTAACATCTAGGATAGGATTCCATAACGCACGTGCGTTATGGATAGCTAAAACGTGTGCGTAATAGATAACTAAAATGCGCGCATTATGGATCAATATAACGCGCGCGCGTTATCGATCACTAAAACGCGCGCGTGTTATGGATCACTATAATGCGCGCACATTATTGTAATCATCAAAACCTTATTCAATATTTTATTTAATCGTTTCTATGGTTTAGGAGGTTAAATAGGTATTTGGTGGTAGGGGCTTAGGGATTAGAGATGGGGGGTGGTTAGTGGTAGGGGAAGGGGGATTAGGTGAGAGTGAGAGAGAGAGAGAGAGAGAGGTGTAGCAACAAGGAAGAGAGAGTGAGAGTGGGGGGGATAGTTAGGGGTAAGGGGATAGGAGGGGGGTTAGTGAGGGGGGGAGAGAGAGAGAGAGACTGAGAGAGGGGGTTAGTAATGGTTGGGTGGGTGGGGGGGGAGGACGGAGAGAGAGAGAGAGAGAGAGAGAGAGAGAGAGAGAGGAGAGGGTGTTAGTTGTAGGGAGTGAGAAAGAGAGATGGTAGGTGTGGTTAGAGGTAGGCGGAGGTGTAGGGAAGAGAGCGAGATGGAGAAAGCCCGAGTTAGTAAGGGCTAGGGAGAGGAGGGGAGAGAGATAGAGAGGAGGGGGTTTTGGGCTAAGGGGAGTAACAGAGAGATAGAAAGAGTAGGATGGTTAGGGATGGGGGAGAGGTTAGGGAGAGGGAGAGCGGGTTTAGATGATGATGATGATGATGATGATGATGATGATGATGATGATGATGAAAATGATGATGATGATGCTGATCATGATGATGATGACGATGATGATGATGAAGATCATGATGAAGATGATGATGATGATGATGTTGATGATGATAATGATGATGATGAAGATCATGATGAAAATGATGATGATGATGCTGATGATGATAATGATGATGATAATAATGATGATGAAGATCATGACGAAGATTATGATGATGATGAATATGGTGGTGGTGATGATGATGATGATGATGATGATGATGATGATGATGATGGTGATGAGGATGATGATGATGACGAAGATGATGATGAAGATGATGATGATGATGATAAAGATGAATATGTTGGTGATGAAGATCAGGATGATGATGAGGATGATGATGATGATGATGATGATGATGAAGATGATGATGATGACGATGATGATGATGAAGATGCTG